>JAEQBH010005223.1:0-157881 GCA_016808115.1 Tetrastigma voinierianum | reverse complement strand
GTGAATCTCTGTGTTAAATGCATTTCATAATGAGTAATGGTAGTTACTCAATTTTCAGTCTTCACCGACAAACTCAGTTACCCTATTGCTGAAAATGGCCAAAATCCAGCCCTATGGTATTAAACCTAACAGAACAAAACCGATAACTAATTTTCATTATATTAGCCTGATAACAAATATCACTTCAGATCCCTAAGTTTGCACTGTCCTCGCGGTATTGAATTTTCTCAACTCTATCAAGACGGCCTCAAAACAGAGAGGCGAGAGTAAAGAAAATAAAATAGTAAAAAATGGTTACTGAACCAACCAAAAAAGATCGGCAATAAAATAACAAGAGCACATTGAAAGATATTTATCACCAAAGGCATTGAAAACTTTTTTTTTTTTTTTAGCAAAAGAAGTATATTAGAAAAGCGTACAAAGTTGCAAGCCACGAGAGAACAAGAAAGAAGAACCTACCCCTTTTTTTTATAAGAAAGAAATTTTATAAAAAGTCGCTAAAAATGCGACCAAAAAGAGAACAGGAGAAGAAGAGGAAAGCCCCTCAAAACCACACAGAAAACGCCCAAGAGCTGCACAAAAAAACCCACTATACAAACAGTCTCCCCCTCACCTATACCCTAACCAATCAATGAAAACTGCCGAGGTCGAGGGACTGTCCTCGATAAACATCTTAGTCTCCGACCAAAGACTATCTCATAAACATCTTAGTCTCAGACCAAAGATGTGAAACAAAAACCTACCCTCAAAACCCACTATACAAACAGCCAATATAGAACAATCCCAATTTCAAAACACAAAAACAAAAACGCTATACAAGGCAGGCCCCAAGTAAATTTTAGTAATTTATTGAACATTATAATGTTCATCTAATTTATTTTTAATAGACTACAAAGTGTGTCCTATTTATGCATAGATGTGTCCACTGAATATATATTATTGGAAAGATGACAAATATGCCTCTATGGAATAAGAACAACGAGCAGAAAGTAAATTTTAGTAATGGCAAAGAAACACTTAAAAGAGCAGGCGTTCACTACCTTCTTGCAAAGCCAAATGAAAACACCTCCCGCCAAAATACCAACTGTTACCCAATTACCGGAACCATGCTCCTGCCCTTCCTGTACAAGATCAAAGCTAGCAGCCAACATCACACCAGCAGCCATTCCGTTGCATATTCCTGCCCACTGGGGATCAAGCTCGACAAAGAAAATGGACTGCACTTAATCCCGCAGAAGCAGCTTACTACAGAGTAAACAATGCAACTGTGGACACTGTAACCTAGAAAATCCCTTTCCTCTCACCCAGCAAAGTTTTACCATCTTTCCGGAAGGCAGTCTCTATCCCTGACCCATCTATAATATTTTCTCCTACATTCCTATGTGGAGCAGTTATTAATTTTGGCAAACTTTCGGTTTCTGGCTCTGCTTGAACACAACCAGATAGCACCAAGAAAAAAAGGGAAAATAACAGGAACGGTTGGAATCCCAGTTGCATTGTGTTCATAATTCCCACCAAGAAAAAACAATTCAAGTCTTCAACTTCATTATTTCAATGGGTCCATAAGATAATCCCAGAGTCAAGTGGCATAAACCCACTTCACTGTTATTGTGAAAGTCGGAGATCCGATCAAATAGAATTTCACGAATACTCAAAAATGATCCAATACACGTGAATAAGAATGCAGCAGTGGTTCGGGGCCAGGGTGGGTCACAAC
Source organism: Tetrastigma voinierianum (assembly GCA_016808115.1). Lineage (NCBI taxonomy): Eukaryota > Viridiplantae > Streptophyta > Magnoliopsida > Vitales > Vitaceae > Tetrastigma > Tetrastigma voinierianum. The sequence goes on along the minus strand of JAEQBH010005223.1, from coordinate 156,164 downwards.
CTTTGCTTGAGTTGTGCCCTGGTTCAATCTCACCTGAAGTCCAAAGCCAGATATTTATCAGCACAAAATTTAATGATGAAGACATAACTTCAATAATATCATGTAAACTTCATTCTCTCCCAAACCCATGGATCCTCAACCCCTAATATACAAAGGGGAAAAAGAAATATGTTTGGTTTTTGTTTTTTAAAACTATTTTCCGTTCCCAAAAACAAGGAGAACAAGGAATCAGGGATAACCCGTTAGTTACAGTTTTTTATTTTTATTTTTTGAAGAAACACATAGAACACAGAAAAACACTAAATTTAAGAACAATAACAGTTTTTAGATCAACTTTTGGTTGCTAAGAAAATGTTATTAGAAAACCAAAGTTAAAATTATGAATCTAGGATTTCACAGTACACAAAACCAAAACCTTGACAGCTCAAGTCAACTAAACTTAATAAAACCACTTGACCTAGTTCATAGAATTCAAACAGCAAAACTAACAAAACAAAATAGATCCCAAAAAATATGCCTTTTTTTTTCCTTCTACTCTCTGGAAAACCAAACAGATGGCAATAGATTAGCAGGAAAAAAGGTTTTCCCTATGATTGATGAGAAAATAACACGAAATCCAAGAAATAAAAGTCCTGAATCTGGGACTCATTCCAGGCCTGAAATGCAAAACATAATCGTTTGTGTCAGTCCAGCTAAAATTTTCAAATTTCAGAATCCAAAACATAAAATTCAAAATCCCATGTCCACTTCTTTTCTTCTACTTTTATCAGCAACCACACATAGAGCAAACAAAAGCAAAATCTGTAAGAAAAATCATCGGAAACCCTAACTGATTCAGCAGAAAATCGTATTGCAGTGACCAATTCAAACAAATCAACACGATCCGATTTTTTTTTTCCGGTCAATGGCCAATAACAACACCGAAAAGGCCCATTTGGTTGCTGAGAAACGGCAGGAAAGGAAATGACAACTCATAAAGACAAAAAAGAATCGCATCCATCCCATAATAATCCAAAATTTTATTTTCATCTCTTCTCCAACAATTTTCTCAGCAACCAAACAGGAACCAAGATTTGTGAATCGATCACGAACCCATTAAAAATAGAAATAAAAAAACGAGCTTACCAACAATGAGATCAACCCAAAAGCTCTGTAAGGATCAATTCAACTCAAAGAAACCCTAATATAGAGAGACTTAGATTCCAAGGAATAAACCCTAGCTTAAACAGGGAAAGAAGATGACACGAAGGAAAACACAAACAAAAGATAAATAAAAATAAAATAAAAAATAAAAATAAATAAAATAAAATAAAACGCCATTCGCACGTTGTTTCCTTAAAAACCACCTGCGCTAGCAATACAATAACAATGGGTGAATTTTACTTTAAAATTTATAATAATATATAATCATTTTTATTTGATAAATAATAATGAAATTATTTTTTTAATGAATATCTTATTATAAATATAGAATATATGAAAGGAAATCATAATTTCAAAAGTTATAATTTTATTTTAATTATTTCATTTAGGCCACTTGTCATCAGCTTCTTATACAGTCAGCTTTATTTATCACTTAAGCCCAGCTCGAATCCAGTCAACATTCACTAAAATAAATTAGTTTTTAAGATATATTTTTTGTCGTCTTGTTGTCTTCTAACCCTTTTTTTTTTAGTAAGAAGGAAGTTTTTTTTTTTTTTTTTTGATAATCGTGATGTCAGGCCTAGCTTACGCACACCTCGACTAATTCCTTGAAACCCTGGAGTAACTAGCAGGGTAAACCCTCCAGTGCCCCTAAAGGGACTCAAACCCGTAACCTTGTACTCATCTCAGAGCCTTTATCGTCATCCGAGATACCCACAGAAGGGAGGGTGATTTTTTTACGATTCTTAATATGAAATCACATATTTGCTGCACTTTCTTTTATTTTTTTGCTCAATAAAATGGTATTTATACGATCCCACATCACCCACACCGAGATCAGCAGAGCTGACACTTCTAAGCTCAAAGGCTCTCCCACCTATCGTGCCGGTATTTTGGGCGCCTCTTATCGGCAGACGATCACTAGACTCATTCACAAATGCTACAGATGGCAGTCTGCCACTAAGAGGGTCGGTTACCTATCCTCCTGAGAGGATCCGGGCTTAAAGCTATTTAGAGTGCTCACGCCCAACACATCCTGGGCTTCTCTAAGGATGGGCACGATACGATCACACATCGACCACGGAGATTACGGAAAGTATGACAAGATCGTGCTTCATCTATCGACCGATCTTCGTCGCTCCTTCTATCGCTAAGACTATAATCGATTCTGCCCAACCTTAAATTAATCACCAACAAGTGCGAACTCCTCTCGACTAAGTACCACTCCATATTTTCATATGGAGCCAATGTACAAATATTTAGGTCTTATCTTTTCTTTCTTTTTTTTGTTGTCAGCCTCTTAGTACCATAGCTTCGTTTGTCGTCAGCCGCCTTATCATGCATTTTATTTATTGTTGCCTGGGCTTATTACGATATAGTTTTTTGTTGTCTTCGGCGCGCTTATTTGTAAGGGAGCTTATATAGACAAGTAAAACGGATTCGATTCTAAAATATCATATTACGTTTGTTCAGATATTTAAAACAAAGAATATAAATATTATAATTCACATGTTATCAAATTTGAATTAATAAAATTATATATTTCCTTTTAAAAATCCATGCCTCAAGTGCAATTATTATAAATATTACACTTAAAAATATTTTTTAAAATATAAAAAAATTATTAAAATAATTATTGAAAAGATATGTTGATAGTCAGGTTCAAGTAATAATAAAAAGATGTGATTGGGTAATTAATATAAGTTAAAGAATATATATGCTGATAAAGACTGCTTTTGTTGAAATATTTATTTTTGAAAAATATAAATAAACATTTATATACTATTTTGTCATTAAAACTCAAATTTAACTTTAAATAATATTAGTTTTATCCTTCCAATTTATAATAATGTTTAATTCGAAAATACCAGCTTCCATTAAATAAATGGAACGAGTTTAAAATATTAAATATGATTTTTTTTTTCTAAAATTTTCAAATTTTCTTTTAAAATCACCCATTTTAAAAATTGAATAAATTGAATGCAGGAATAATAATTAAATGTAAAGGTAGGCAAAAAAAAAGTAAATAATAAATAAATAAATAAATAAATAAATAAAGTGTAAATATAATAAAGCTGATTTAATAAAAGATTGTTTCAGCCTGTTGTGTGGGATGAGTTGAGTTCTATGGTCAGAATATTTGGTTTTTCATTTTTGTTATTTTTTTTTTAAAAAAAATTAAATAATTGCGTTGACTTTATTTTTAGTTCTTGAAACCTTACTTGAAAAGTCTTCTGCCCCATATTTGGGTTTGGTAAATTGGTGATTATTTTATTCATTTTACATTTTATTATTTTAATATGAAAGTAGAATAAAAATAAATAAAATATTTTAAAAGAGAAAATTATTTACTTGATTCAAATTAACAATAAACATATAGAATCAAAATCGCTAAAATAATAAAATATGAAAACAACATCCATTAATATAACGACCACTTTAAAGTCCAGATATTTGAAATTATATTAATATCGCGACTATAATAAATGATTCCTGCTTTTATTTGATTTCTGTTTGTCAGATCGAATATACATTACTCAAGCCAATCGCTTACATAAATAAACGTTACACGACGACAACAACAAATAAACGCTGCATCAAGACGATGATAGTCGAATACCGCACCAAGACGACCAGAAAGGCCTAAGACTAATGAAAAACCCTGACACTTCCCGAGGAATTTATATTTGCTTATCCGATTGCTCAAAAGAAAATTTTCTTACCAAACTCGTAGAGTTGACAATATCAAGTTGGTTCGATGGGCCAAATTTACACGTTCAAATTTTGTAAGGGTCATCAGAAATTTATGGCCCGACCCGTTTTGGCCCGTGGCTCATGTGGGTTTAGTACAGGTTGGCCCGATTAACCCGAAATATTTATTTAATATTTTTAAGTAACTAACTTAATAATTGAGATTTTTCAAGAATTTCTTTACAGGTCTATCAATTTATACTTATTTAGGGATGACACATAGCTAGTTACAATTAATTCGTTGAATACTGCAGTTTTGCTGGCTCATGATCATCGCTACACCGTCGGTTCTAGTCCCGCAACAAGTTACAAAGATCTAGGTTTCGCAAATGTGAGTTTTAGGTTTTAGTTTATCCGGAAATGCTTTTGCTGATTTTTTTCGTAAGAAAGGTTGATTTTTTACCATTCTTGACTAAAATTACCCCTATACATCTTTTTTCCTATGTTTTTCAATCAAGTGGTTGTTTCACATAAATCTCGGTTTTTTTTGTTGTTTTCATGTTTTCATCGTCTTATTGCAACATGTTGTTTGTATTGGTTTTAGTCGACTTCGGAAATGGGCAATTCAGACAGAAAAACATATTTGATCATATCGAGACAGGAAGACATCAATTCAAATTAAAGTTGTCGGTATGCTGTAGAACTGGAATCTTACGCATATACTATGCTATAACTTCTATCATAAACGATTTTATAGGAATTTGAAATTTTGATTATATAAATATTTTTTGTAACAAGTCACATATATATAAAAACGCTTTTATATCATTAAAATTACCAAAAAATGACATTTAATATTTAATTATAAAAATATGATATCTTAATAAATAAAATTTAAATTAAAAATATAAATACATATAAAAATTTATATTAATAAAACATAAAATATCTCTTTGTATGATTATAAAATTTTAATGAATGAATAAACATATATAAATATTTGTATTAATAAAACCTAAAATTATTATTTTTAATAAATTTGAAGTGTTTGATTTTCAGATTTTGATATTTATAAAAATAATTATCGTAATATGATTTAATGATTAATGATATACTAGATTTTTTAAATGATTGTAATAGGTATTATAGGAATATAAAATATAAAATTGAAGTGTTTTTTAAAAAAACTCTAAGTGCTTCACAAAAACACTCTAATTGTTTTTTGGCTCTCAAAAAACGTTTTTCTCAAATTGTACCAAACACATTATTTTCTTAAAAAAAAAAAAAAAAAAAACGACTAGAAACACTTTAAGAAGCACTGTAACCCTGAAGGGTCCTCATGAAAATTCTACTACATGCTGGGATTGCTCACAAGGGCCAATGCTATCTTTAGTCTAGGATCTTACCGATATTCATGTAAAGTCGTTTGTCCTTAACTTCAAGTCTCACGGGATTAGTCGAGATGCGAGTAAGTCGACTTAGACACTGCTCACGGGCTGCTGCCATTTCCGATCCGGATCTTGTAAAGCCACCGTGTCCTTAACTCGTGTCCTTACGGATTAGTCGAAATGCGAGTGTCGGGTTTCGACATCCGCTCACATAGGCCAATGCCATCTCCTGGCCCTGATCTTGTTGACATTCATGGGGGCCACCATGTCCTTAACTCAGTCTTACGAGATTAGCCCAGATGCGAGTAAGCCGGTTTTTCGCACACCATCACATGGGCCAATGCGATCTCCGGTTTGGATCTTATTGACATTCATGTAAAGTCACCATGTCCTTAACTTCAAGTCTCACGGGATTAGTCGAGATGCGAGTAAGCTGGTTTGGACACCTTTTCACATGGGCTAGTGCCATTTTCGATCTGGATCTTGCCAACATTCATGTAAAGCCACCAAGCCCTTAACTTCAAGTCTCACAGGATTAGTCAAAATGAGAGTAAGTGGCTTGGACACCTGTTCACGTAGGTCAATGCCATCTCCGATCTGGATCTAGACAACTGTTAGATTATATGTATATGGCAATTGTATATTTTCCTTTTTAAGATTGCATAACTTAGCTTATATAAGCCTTTGCCTTGTACCTGTAATACATTTTTTCCAATATACAAAAACTCAAGTCTTTCTTCATGGTATCAGAGTAGGTTATTTGATTTTTTTTATTTATCTTCCGCTGCTCTCACGGTCTAGGCATTACCTCCACCCCGATAACCTATTTCGATGAACACCATCGGTTACTCTTTTATTTCCTACTTCGCAGCTTACAACTCGGCTACAAGCCATCCGTAGGTAGATCTTGTCGAGACGATCACGTCGGTGTGCAGCAAGTAGCCGGAAACACTCCCACGCGTCGTCATGTGCCGTCGGAAGTCCCCGATTTTTCCCACGCGCCGCCTGTTCTAGAGCGTGTCGGATCCACTTGTGCACGTGAACTTCACGCGTCTTCAACTTGTAGGGCTTACGTCAACGCCAAGCCTAACCCGCGCCCGTTGATCGCTGGATCGCTGGACCACTGAATGCTGACCGCTGACTATCGACCGCTGATGGCTGACCGCCGACCATTGATCGTCGAATCGCTGGACCCGTACCACCAGTGCATTCTAACCACTTTCGCCTCGACGCATTTGCCGCTTCATTTTTCGATTCTCAATTAGATATGCCGTGATGAGATTAATCGTCCGGACCTACGTTATTTTATATGGATAATTTTACTCGCTGTCCTGCCATGTGTGCAGTTATCTTAAAGGCCGCAAACTGTGGCTTTACGTCTCTGGTGACCCTCCTATTCCATAAAAAGTGGACAAAGAAACTGATTCTGCCTATGCCATTGAGATTGAGGATTGAGAAAGTGCTAATCATCATATCATCACTTGGTTTCGTAATACATCTATTTCATCCATTATTGATGAGTTTGGCAACCTTGATATTGCCAAAGAAGTTTGGGACTTACTTATTACTTGGTATGCTGAACCGAGTGATGCTCGCAACTTCAAGCTCACATGCAAACTTTATCAGATTCGTCAGGAACTAGGTGAGCGGATTATTGTGTATCATAGCCGGTTGAAATCCATTTGGGATCAATTAACTAAGATTCAACCAGCTTCTTCCACCGCGACACTAAATTGGTCTATGTTCACCGTGAACAAGGACAACTGTTCGCTTAATGGGGCTTCAGCGATGAGTTTGAATAAGCCAAGTCATATTCTACATCGAATCCTTTCGCCAACAAGCCTCTCAAGCTATTCATAAGTTAGTTGGATGATGACCCTCTTAGACCGATCCCATTTACCACCATGGTTCTGCTACTCCAAACATCTATTCCATAGACTGCCATCGTAACACTCGAAATATACCCTAGTCGTTACATGTTTAGGTATTTTGTGGGCATAATTTGATCAAGCTACGGATTTAAATGCGAAACACGGAAACTAGAGACCCGGAAATTTACAAGATTTAAGGACAAAATTGTAATTTGTCCAAAAAGGGGGCCAAAAAGTCAAGAAGCTGACAAGACGGAGGCCAAAATGAAATAAAGGAAAGTTTGTTTATAAATAGAAAGAGCAGGGCCAAAAAGCAATTAAAGAAAAATTTAAAATCAAAATGGGTTTTTGTCTAGGCCAAACAAGGCCTTAAATAAAATCGAATTAAAGACCAAATTGGTCTCATTTCAGGAGGAAAAAACGTGAGAGGAAGGGAGAAGGAAAGAAGAAGAGGAAGGAGAAGAGAAGAAGAAGAGAAGAGAAGAGGAGAGCCAAGCCAAAAAGGTATGGAAACTGAATTATGTATGAATTTTCATGCTTTGATGGTTATAATCTTGCCCAAATCTAGGGTTTTTGCTAGGGTTTCATTTTAACCCAAAATTTATGTCAAGTAAGGTGGGTAAACCCCACATGGCACAAGGTAAGATGGGTATGGAATCCTTCCGTGAATGATTCATGGTTAATTGTGAGTAGTTGAGTTAGGGTTTGGAACAAACCCTAACTAATCATCATAATTGGTTTGTGTATGGGTCTTAACCCATATTAGAATTGTTTTGGAAGGAATCTTGATATGTTTTTGGAAGAAAGATATGTAATTGAGAGATGAAGTGAATAGAAAAGAGATTCCAAGGTGAATTGGAAATGGTTTTGATGTGTGTTTGAAGTGTAGAATTGATTTGAGTATCAAAAGTATGGAAAAATGTGAGAAAACACCCATTCTGGGCATTCTCGGGTGTCTTCTACCGGTACAAGTTGAAGTTCTACCGGTACAACTTTGATTCTGGTCGATTTTGGCCAAGTTCTACCGGTAGAAGTTAAGTTCTACCGGTACAACCTCGCTCGCTTTCCGCTCACCAGTTTTTGTATTTTGGCCATAACTTCCTCATTTCTTATCCATTTGAGTGATTCAAGTGGCCACTTAAAATAGACTTCAAGGAGAACAAAACTATATTTAATAAGTATCTCCAAATTATGACTTAAATAGCCCAAAAATTCACTCAAAGTGGGAATCTCATGCAAGCCAAATTCCTCGGTTCCAAATTTTGAACATAGAGAAGTCCGGGATGTTTCGGACGTAACTCGAGTTCCGGTGCTCCGAATTGGGTGATTCCAGTTGGAATAGAACCCTTAGCACCTTAGCTTTAAAGGAGTATAAGGACATAGTGTCAAAATATGAAGTTAAGACCCCATAAAAATGAGTAATACAAACAGTCCTGAGTGTACACCTGGTGAAACCGACTAGTTGGCATGAAAAATGTCATAACTCGAGTTTCCAGACGATCCGATTGAAATGATTCCAATTCGAGTAAAGATTATTCATAGAGGAACAAGAATATATGAAAGATATATGATCATATGACTACCTAGGACCAAAGAATGAATGAGTGATCGCCCCGATAGTGCTCCCAAGACTGGACAGTACCCCAGACTCGACAAGGCTACCAAGACCGTCTCCGGGATTAGTGCTACGACACTGCCTGAATAGTGCCACGGCACTCCTGCCCGCACTTCTAGATTCTCTGGTGCTATGGCACCCCAAAGATCGCATCGCACCTTCGGTACTTATTGCATCAAGGTCCTACTCATTTCTTTATAATCGGGTCTAAGTAAATGCATTGCACATAAGGATAAGACAATCGAATAAAGAATAAGAGTAAAGATCTGAACGTATCTGATCTGTCCTGTAGTACCTACGGGTACTCCTGAATCTGATAAGTTCCGTAGTACCTACGGGTACTCCTGTATCCGACAAGTCCCCGTCTCTCGATCAGTTATGTAGCACTCCACGGTACCCTCTGCCTCTCGGGCCTCGTAGCATTCCACGGTACTCGCACCAAAATGCTCAGAGTACCCACGTACTCCCGTATTTAATTATGTTCCGCTCGTCTCCTGATTTATATTGTAGTACCTATGGTAATTTCGTCTCTCGATTAACTCCCCGTCTCGACATTAACTCCCCGATTCGATAGTCTCGTAGTACCTAAGGGTACTCCCGTAATTGAATAGTCCCTGTGAGTACCTACCGGCACTTATGTGACCAACAAGTCCCGACCATAAGTTCCGTAGTACCTACGAGTACTCCTGTATATGAGCAAGTTCTGTCTTGTATCTGAATAAGTCCTGTAGTACCTACGTACTCCTCGTATCCGTGCCCCGTATCCGAATACGTCCCGTCTCCGATCTAGTTCCCAGAGTACCACGTACTCAGATCTCGAGCAAGTTCTGGTCTCAGACTGATGAGCATGTATCAACTCATGCATCGGGCACCCACGGTACTTCAGACGTATATAAGTACAAGTTCGTAGCATCTACGAAAATTCTCGTATCCGTAAGATAAGAGCAGTCCAAGAGTACCTAAGGGTACTCTCGTGATCCGGTAAAACAAGTATATGTATCCGTTTCGATCCAGACCGCTTCGACTAATGTCCATACTCATATGCATCTCGCATACGTCCGATCTAACCCCGTATGTGATAATGATTATGATTAGTTCGACTTATCAGACGACGCGTACCTTCGCACAAGTATAAGATCCGTAAGACAATTATAAATTCAGAATACATGAGATCTCAAATACATGTGTGTCTCCGTAATACAACGATATCCGAAATACCTAGATGTGCTCGTAAATACCAAAGATAAGTTCCAGAAGACCGTGATATACTTCATAAGACAAGTAAGATACGGCACCAGATAAGCTTTGTAGTACTTACAAGTACTTCCGTATAAGAATAAGTTCAAGAATTCGCACATCGCCCAGAATCCCCCTTGATACCTACTGCACTCCGAACAAGTGTAAACCCGTGAGTATAAGTAGAAGTCCCGCATAAGATAAGTTCTCAGAATTCCTACTGGAGTCCCGAATGAAGGTAAGTCCTAAGTATAAGTAGACATAAGATAAGTTCCCAGAATCTCCTACGGAGTCCCGACGGAATGTAAGTCCGTTATAAGTAGAAGTCCCATAAGATAAGTTCCCAGAATTCCTACGGAGTCTCCGACCGGCAACAAGTCTATTATAAGTATAAGTCCCGCATAAGAATAAGTCCTCAGAATCTCCTACTTCTGAGTCTCCAATAAACATAAGCCTGTTATGAGCTTAAGTACTTGTATAAGTCCATGTTATGAATGCATGAAATTTCTGATATCTGTTATGGTTATACACTTATTATAATTGTGTATATGCATGTGCATCTCAGAGGTTATATGATATGTTTCCCCACTAAGCGTAAAGCTTAGCACGTTTTAATCCGTGTAGGTACAGAGAAGACGTCGCAAACATCCGCATACAACAACACACCTGTGTAAGGGTTCACTAAGCATGTAGGTTCCAAGGCTCGATTTGTAATGTAAAAGTAAAGTTTTGTATTTGTAACGAGACTCAAGATATGTGTATAGATTTCGATGGACACCACTGGTGGTAGTTCTTTGATTCTCGTTATAAGATAAAATATAATCCACAAAAGCGCTGGCTTTAAAAAAAAATACAAATAAATAAATAAATCGTGCAAAAGAGTCCTGCATCGGCTTGCGCCCTAAAAACGGGTGACAGCTACTCTTGTTTTTCCTCCGCAGTTCATCTACCTATGTTTCCAAAGGCAGCTTAATAATGTCGCATCATTATAACAATAAGAAGCATCTTTCTTATCTACAGTTTCTGTAAGAACAAAGATCATTCTATTGAAGCCTGTTACACTCGTCAGCGTATTCTTCATAACACTGCTGCCTTGACTCAGTTTGAATTATCAACTGTAGAATCTCATTCCAAGTCTAGTCCTACCTCATCTCTCTCTATGACAGATCTACAGGATATGGTTAATCATGTTCATTTTCCATCTTCCAATGCATCCAACACTGCTCTTTCTACGATATTAGGTACTTATCCGACATGGCTTCTTGGTTCTACTTGCTGCAATCATATGACTTCTTCTCCTGTTGTTGTCTCTTCACACACTTCCACTTCTCTCCCTACTATATACCGCAAATGGCCTCCATGCATGTCTCTCATCTTGGTAATGTCTTTACACCAACCTTGTCTGTTTCCAATGTTTATCAGATTCCCCAACTCACTCATAATCTTCTATCTGTTGGGCAACTCACTAAACTTAGTTTTGCTTTAACCTTTTCTTCTACTGGTGTGGTCAGGCAGATTTCCCGTATCTGTGCGTGATCGTTGGGACCACCCGTAAGGCCCGAATGTTGTTTGAGCTCATCTTTCTTTCATTTAATCGTCCTCTCGTCTCTCTCGCTTCTAGTGTCTCGCACGAGAGCACATCTTCTTGCTTTATGGCATTCGCCTGGTAATGCATCTATCTCTAGGTTAAACAACTAGTTTATCTGTGGTTTGTTAGTTTCACTAAACAAGAGTTTTGATTGTATGCCTTGTCAATTTGGCAACAAACTACTTTACCATTTAATAACAAGAGCCATGCTCTCTCTCCTTTGATCTTATTCATTCTACGACGCCTTCCTCCCATTACTACTGCAGCCACTACTATTTCATATTTTCATGACGATTTTTTCCAATATACTTGGATTTGTCTCTTCAAAAATCGTTATGAACTTTATCAAATATATCGTGACATTACCAAAATGATTGAAACACGGTTTTCTAAACCTATCAAAGTTTTTAGATCTTACAATGCCCAAGAATATAAAGCTTATGAATTTACTTCTATTCTACATCAATTTGGTACCGTTCCTCATTCCTTTCTCAGGCTAGCACTTCTCATCAAAATGGCATATGCAAAACTTCGCTATTCTTGATGTTGTTCGTGTTACCCACTATTGTCATTTACCTTCGCCTTTGGGGGAGCCGTTTCATCACTGCGACACCATCAATGGTGTCCTTCTCCCATCACTCGCTTGGTTCTTCCTCCTATGACTTACTTAGAGTCTTCGGATGTGTCCTCGTTTTGTTCTTCTTCAAGATCATGAAAGAAACAAATTTCGCCTCTCGCTCGCTTTGTGTTGTTTTCTGGGTATGGAATTGGTCAAAAAGGTTATAGGTGTTATGATCCCACATAAACATCTTCATTTCTTGGCATGTGGTCTGGGAACACAAAATGTTTTACCAACTTACCTCATATTCCTGCTTCATTTATTTCCCCATCGATCCCTCCTAACTTTTTCCCGAGGAGTCCCCCCCACTTTATATCCGAGCATCCCCAGGTATCTCGGGAAGCCTCCCTTCTATTTCTGATGTCCCTTGTCATGCATTTGATGAGCCTCCCGCACCAATCATCGACGTGCCCATTGATACTGCTCCAGCTGTGGATCATGCCGGTCCTTCTGACTCTAATGCACTTCGCCGTTCCCATCGAGTAACTACTCTCCCTTCTCATCTTCGTGACTTCCATTGCTTTTCTACTCTTGCCTCTCTCCAGGAACCTCAGACTTTTCGTGAGGCTTCCTCTAACCCTTTATGGCAGCAAGCTATGAAAGAAGAGTTTGATGCACTACATAAGACTGGAACATGGGATCTGGTTGATCTTCCCTCTAGAAAATCTGCTATCGGTTGTAAATGGGTTTATAAGATCAAGACTCGCCGACAATCATGGATTGCTACAAGGTCGGCCTTTGTTACTGTGGGTTCTACTAAGGAGTATGGGATTGATTATGAGGAGACTTTTGCTCCAGTGGCTCGACTTTCTTCTGTCATGACTCTTATTGCCATTTTTGTGGCTCGCAAATGACCTCTCTTTCATATGGATGTCAAAACGTTTTAATCTACAACTCGTATAAGTCTATACTTAAGCTTCCTCTAAGTATTCTCACCCTCCGGGGTTCCCTCACAGAGTATGTCGACTACAGCGGGCACTCTATGGTCTTAAACAAGCTCCTTAAGCATGGTTTGCAAAGTTCAGTTCTATTATCTCTCAACATGGTTTTTCAGGCAGTTCTTTTGATACAGCTCTTTTTCTAAGACGGTTTGATCATGGTATTACTATTCTACTCTTGTATGTTGCGATATGATTATTACAGTGATCATATGCGGTATTCGTGATCTTAAATCACTTACTGGTCGTTAATTTGAAATGAAAGATCTCGCCCTCTTAATTACTTTCGTCTAGAAGTTTCATCCCTTGGCGATGGTTATCTTACTCGTGCCAACTATACTTCATCTGATTTCTCGAGCCAATATCACTGGAGAAGTAAAGATAATGTAACACACCTATTGGAGTATAATTGTCGCTCAATTCTCACAGGCTTTAGGATTTTGTAAATAATCACTATCTGATGCTACTCTCTACAGACAGCTTGTTGGGAGTTTAATCTATCTCACTATTTACCAATTCTAATACTTTATGCAAGCCTATACGGGTCAATTTATCGCCGCCCTAGATCTCCTCATTACGCCGTTGTTTCGCCATTTTTTCGATATCCGAAATACACCATATTTGATGGTTCTATTTTTCTTCCCATTCCTCATTAACTCTTCAAGTATATTCAGAAATTAGGCAGTGGGATTCCACCGGACGCCGCATCTACTACAGATGTTTTCCGGGTAATTCTCTTATCTCTCGAGAAGTAAGAAACAAAGCACGTTGCTCGCTCCAGCATCGGCGTAATATAGAGCACCAGCGTACTACACAGCCAACTTATTTGGTTACGCTGGTTACTACAGATCTTGGTGTTGATTGTTCCACTACAACCAAACTTCACTATGATAATCGCTATTCAAAATGCTCATAATGATGTCTTCCGCGAACATACTAAACATATCAAATCGATTGGCCACTATCTGGCCATTCCCAGAACTTTTCGAACTTTAACTTCCAAACTCATAATGGTTTTTCTTAAACCACCATGAGTTTGAGGGGGATGTTAGACATATTATAATGATAATCAGATATTTTCCTTTTTAAGATTTGTATAGCTTAGTTTATATAAGCCTTCACCTTGTACCTGTAATACACTTTTTCCAATATACAAATACTCAAGTCTTTCTTCAACGACATTCATGTAAAGCCACCATGTCCTTAACTTCAGATCTCACGGGATTAGTCAATATGCGAGTAAGCTGGCTTGGACACCCGTTCACATGGGCCAATGCCATCTCTGGTCTGGATCTTGTCAACATTCATGTAAAGCCACCATGTCCTTAACTTCAGGTCTCACGAGATTAGTCAATATGCAAGTAAGTTGGCTTGGACACCTGTTCACATGGGCCAATGCCATCTCCGGTCTGGATCTTGTTGACATTCATGTAAAGCCACCATGTTCAAAACTTCAGGTCTCACGGGATTAGTCGATATGCGAGTAAGCTGACTTGGACACCTGTTCACATAGGTCAATGTCATCTCCAATCTGGATCTTGACGACATTCATGTAAAGCCACCATGTCCTTAACGTCAGGTCTCATGGGATTAGTCAATATGCAAGTAAGCTGGCTTAGACACCCGTTCACATAGGCCAATGCCATCTCCGGTCTGGATCTTGTCGACATTCATGTAAAGCCACCCATGCTTAAAACTTCGTGCCTCACAGATTAGTCGATATGGCAGTACCGGCTTCGAAGACCCTGCTTACGTAGCCACCATCTCCACCCTGATCTTGCCGACATTCATGTAAAGTCGCCAATGTCCTTAACTTCAGGTCTTACGTACGGAATTAGTCGAGATGTAAGTAAGCTAGCTTGGACAACCCGGACTATCAAAATTTTCATAGTGAGTAGTTGTTTCTTAAGTAAAATTCTAATTAATTTAATATAATCATATACTATTGTTTTATGATAGTTTATATGAGTAACTTCAAGTTTGGTTATGTATAGCCAATATTATTATTACAATGATTTTGGTAATATTATGTTAATTTATTTGCTTGTTAGAAGTTTGTTTGAGTTGTTTTTCAAATAACGTCTTTTTATTTGTTTTTAATTGGTATGGTATTAATAAATAATCATTAGAAATATGGAAGAATAATTAAAATAAATCATTTCATATAAAAGTATTTTTAAAATCTATATTAATATAAAAGTACAAGGTGTTTGTCATTTTTCCGCACAAATACCATTAAAGAAAATACCTTCCAAAATATATATATATATATATAGCAGGTTGAAAGGTAACGTAATATAATATTAAATTCTAATGTTATATAATATTCTATATTAAATTTGATAACAAATTTGATATCAAAGCCCTAATCTTATCCTTGTATAAACTTTAAAATTTTATATTAAATTTCATATTTTGTTAAAATAATAAAAGAATTTTTTTTTTTACCCTTATCAAACTTTTAAACATATGGAAACAGATATTATAATTTAAGAGTTTGCAATTTTGAAAAAAAAAAAGATAAAATTTTATTGTAAAGAAAAAAATTTTCAACCCTTATCCGTAATAAACTTTTACATTAAATTTGGAATTTTTGTTAAAATATAAAAAGATTTTTTTTACCCTTATCAAACTTTTAAATGATAGGCAAACTATACATGTTTATTAAATTTAAACTCATTTTATTTCTGCTTGCTATATAAAGACAGTAATGGAAAATACGTAAAATTTTAAAGAATTTTGAATATATTTAATTTTTTTTTTTTATATTTTTTATCATTTTATTTTATATTTTTTCTTCTTCCCTTATAACTTTTTGGATTCCAAACGAAGCTGAGGAAAAATCAACAAGAGAACACTATTGATCTGTTTGCAAAAAAAATTTAAAAAAATAAATAAAAGATTATCCAATTTAGCCCTTTAGTTTTTTTTTCAATCCACAAATGTCCCGACTTTAGTTCCGTAACTTATCCACATCCCTGACACTACAAACCTGCACATATGGACAAACGAAAACTATCCACGTGACGTTCCATCTTAATGGTAATTTAACGCCCGTCTGTCCATCTGTGCAAGTCCGTGATAGTAAAAACATGAATGTGCTACGACATTAGACATCAAAAACACCTATAGACCGAAGAAAAATCATAATTATATATTGACATAATATAAGTCAAGGACATTTATACCTTATCCCAAATCTCACAAAACCCAAACATGAAACTCATTAATCAAAGGTTGATTCGCAGATTTTGTCGAAACTTAACGATGGATTGACGGAATCATCGATGTCATTCAATCGCATTGACCTCGTCGTCATCACAGTCTGCATATGAAGAACACGAATAGTTACGACACTAAACACAAACACCTATGGATCGAAAATATGAAAATTCTCACACGTAATAACAATGTACATTCCAATCGACTCAGTCTGCACCATCCACGCCTACCGCTACGTACTTGTACAGACAAATGAGAACTATCCATGTGACGCTCCATCTTAACAGTAATTTAACGTTCATTCGTCCATCTATACAAGTCTGTGACAGCATGAACATGAATATGCTACGACACTAAACATCGAAAACACCTATAGACCGGGAAAAAAACTCCTAGACTAATGACATACCTACAGAGGTCAGAACATCTATGCCTTACGTAACCTCAAAATATGAAAATTTCAATTTACAAACAATGTAAAATCCACCGACTTTCGTTCCATAACTCATCCACGCCCTTGCCGCCCCACTTGCACGTATGGACAAATGAGAACTATCCACGTGACGCTCCATCTTAACAGTAATTTAACGCCCGTCTATCCATCTATACAAGTCTGTGACAGCAAGAACACGAATATGCTACGACACTAAACACGAAACACATATGTAATCGAAAAACAAAAAACTCATATTTTCATAAATTACATACCTATTATAAGTCAGGAACATTTATGCCTTACAAAACCCGAAAAATATGAAAATTCTCAGCAATGTAAAATCCAGAGATGGGTTATGAGACTGTTACTTGAATTACAAATATAACAAATAACACATTGATATATATAAATAAATATACCATTAATTTTTGTATTTTTTTTTTTTTTTCCCAATTTTTTTCTAAGAGGATGATTAACATATATATTCCACACTATTACTAAGAGACAATGAATAACAATAATGTATATTAGGTTTTACAGACAATCAGATATCACTCAAATCTAAACTCAAAACCCAACTATAGAAGAAGACATGTTCTGAATTCTCTTTTTTTTTTCTTTTTTTCTTTTTTTTTTCCATTTTTTTGTTGTCCAAAAAAAAAAAAAAAAGACAGTAATAAAGAAAAAAAGAAAAAAAGAAAGCCCACCAGTTTACCTCTCAGCCAGCCAGAACTGTTAATAAGTCTTCTTCTTCTTCATCTTCATCTTCTCATCTTCATCATCCCTGTGCTGAATTCTTGAGGTATATTTACTTGGTTATGAAATTCGGGAGCAACGGTCAAAGAGATTCGAAATGGCGGTTCTTAGCGTCCGTTGCACGCTTTCATCCCGCTAAAAGGAACGGGAGACGCTGCCGCTCGGTCCGGGGCTCTCTTCTCGGAAATTAGAGTTTAGCAGGGCGAGTTCGCGCAGTTGCTGCCGCTTGATGAAGTCTTGCGACTCGTCCTGCGAAGGGGAAGGGGAAAGGGAAGGGGGAGAGATCGATTCGATTACTCAGATCTAAGGAAGAAAACGGGAAGAAACTACAATAGAGTGAAGTTTTATCTCAAGGACGGCTAATCTCTTGACCAAAGTCATAGCTTAGTCGAGGCACGGGTTTTTTTAAGCGATGTGTTTCAAATATAATATTTTGTGATTTTTATGATGGTTGCTTCTATTTTCAAGTGAATATATAGAATTTGATATGAAACAAGAAGAGTAGGAATATACCACCCGCTTGAGCGCCGATAATTCATACTGGTCTTAGTCTTATATCCACGACGCAGCGGGCAAATCAGTCATCAAGATATGAAGCGGATCGCTCGTGTGCTCGTGAGTCTTACTTTCCCTCAGCCTTCTCTTCCTTGAGATCGAATAACACAGAAATACGTTAATCGCACAAATTCAATCAAATCTCAAGCTCGATTAAGCTCACGAACAGCTCGAGTCGGGTACTGTGATACTCGAGCCCGACTCGACAAGCCACTCGAGCTTGACTCCATTAACTCCGAGTCAAATTCGAATAGCTTGACTCGCTTACACCCCTAGTTAATCCCGTTCTTGATCCTAAAAAGAAAGGCTTGGGATAGATCATATAGATGAGTTAGACATAGTTCTAACCAGGGGTGTAAACGAGTCAAGCTTGACTCGTAGAATACTCGAATTCGACTCGAAGTTAATCGAGTCGAGTTCGAGCATCTCAACACCCAACTCGAGTTGCTCATGAGCTTACTCGAGTTTTACTATTTTATTATTTATTAAATTACACTTATACCTTTACTACATAAATAACCAAAAAAAAAAACCCTATATCTCTTATTAAGTTTAAATTTATTCAGACTTAATTGAATTGAGTTCGAGTATAATTATTGACTAATATTTTAATTGATTCGAGCTTTATTGAGTCGAATTCGAGTAGATCAACTATTTTTCGAGTCGAGTTTCGAACATCTGAAAAAGAGCTCGATCCAATTCGAGCTTCGAGTTTTTTAACCTCGACTCGACCCGATTACACCCCCAGCAATTCCAACCTCTAGCATTTTCACCAAAAGCGGCCATTGCACTAGCCCATACCTACAATGTTGAATAAAAGAATATGGATATTTGAAGGAAAATGTTGATAAACTGTGAACTTTGATTTTTTATTGCAAATAGAGTCTCAACAACCCGAATATGGCCTCCATTTGCAATAAAAAAATCAAAGTTCCGGGTTTTTTACGCTTTTTTTAAAGTTCAGGCTTATTATGTAAAAAACTTGAAAGTTCAGGGTTTTTTATGTTATTTTCCCTATCGGGAATTATGCTTGAATGTATAGTAGTACCTTCTCCGGGTCCTTTATTGACCCTTTCCTCTTATGTAGACACGACATCCCGTAGCAGCTCAATTCGCTTCGTTGAATTGCCTCTCGCCTTAAGTCGCCCCAACGAAATTCGAACTAAAATCCATGGAGAAGTAGTCAATCTCAGATATAAAATAGTTTAAACTTAGTAAATTAATTCCGTATGTTTTATTCAAACTTATTTTATTTGTCTATCTCTATTATATAAGGACTAAGAAATTTAAAAATATATAAAATTTTGATTATATTTGATTTTCTTTTATATTTTCCACCATGGAACCAAACACGAGAAAATCATTTTCCTTAGGCTTCGTTTGGATCCCGAAAAGTACTAAAGAAAAAAAATAATAAGGAAAATAAAGAGGAAAAGTGGAAGGAAAGAGATTTTCGAAGAATTTTGATTATATTTGATTTTTTTTTATATTTTCCACCGTGAAACCAAACACGAAAAAATCATTTTCCTTAGGCTTCGTTTGGATCCCGGAAAGTACTAAAGAAAAAAATAATGAGGAAAATAGAAAGGAAAAAATGAAAGGAAAGAGATTTTCGAAGAATTTTGATTATATTTGATTTTCTTTTATATTTTCCTCCATGAAACCAAACATAAGAAAATCATTTTCTTCACCATTTTTTTCCTTTCTCTAGTACTTTCCGAGTTCCAAACCGAGCATTAATCATAATTAGTAAATTACATCAAATGGTTAACGGAGATCTTACATTTGGATACGTATCCACCGGAATTTCCAAACGCAGAATCCTCTTCACAGTAAACGAACTAGGGCTCGCCGGAGCTCCTTGCCAGTCCATGTTCATTCCATGAGGTCCGCTTAATCTCTGTTGCAGAAAAAGGATATGTTAGGTTAGATTTACTCAAAAACGTAGAAATTTCGAATCGAAAAACCGAAGAACAGATGAAAAACAAAACAATGAATGCAAGGATCTCAGATATATAGACTAGACGATAATCGGTTTTATTAGTATTCAAACAAGCAACATATATGGAACATCTAGGCTCCGTTTGGAACCCGAGAAATACTAGAGAATGAAAAAATATATACTAAAACTCCGTTTGAAACCCGGAAAGTATTAGGGTGCAGCAAAAGCTAAGGCTTCGCTTGGAAACCCGGAAAGTACTAAGGAAAATTTACTAAAGGAAATGATTTCATGTTTGTTTGGACTGTTGAAAATATAAAAGAAAAATCAAAATTTCTCAAAATTTATATATTTAAATATTTTGGTCAAATAAAATGAGTTTAAATAAACATATAGAAATAATATTTTAAGTTTAAACCTATTTTATTTTCCTTCCACTTTTCCTCACTATTTTCTTCCTTGGTATTTTCCGATCCAAACGGAGCTCTAAGGAAAAATGATTTTTTTCATGTTTGGTTTCACACTATAGAAAATATAAAACGAAATCAAACATGATCGAAACTCCTCAAATTTTACATGTTTAGAAATTCTTAGTCCTAACATAATAAAGAGAAACGATTAAATGAGTTTGAATACATATAGAATTAATTTATTAAATTTGTACATATTCTTTATTTTCTTTCAATTTTTCTTTCCTTCTACTTTTTCTCTCTATTTTCTTTCCTTAGTACTTTCCGAGTTTCAAACGGAGCCTTAAACATTTGCTCGGAACCACTAGAAAACCAACAACAGCTTGACAACCTACATTAACTCCTAACCAATTATTCAAACCACATAGAAACCAACAATAACCCTTCTCGGGTCGTTAACAATCAGACAGTCTTAGTACTTTTCGGGTTCCAAACGGAGCCCTAAACATTTGCTCGGAACCACTAGAAACCAACAAATGCCTGACAACCTACATTAACTCCTAACCAATTATTCAAACCACATAGAAACCAAAGAATAACCCTTCTTCTCGTCGTTAACAATCGTATGCTTTTAGTATTTTTCTGTTCCAAACTGAGCCCTTAAACATTTGCTCTGAATCCACTAGAAAAACCAACAACACTGACAACCTCGAAAGATAACTCAAGCAAGCATTCAAACCACATAGAAACCAAAGAATAACCCTTCTCGAAATGCTATCAATCAAATGCCTAGTACTTTCGAAGTTCCAAACTGAGTTCTAACATTTGCTCTGGAACCACTAGAAACCAACAACAGCCTTGACAACCTACATTAACTCCTAAGCAAGCATTCAAACCACATAGAAACCAGCAATAACCTTCTGCCATATCAATCAAATGCCTTAGTACTTTTCAAGTTCCAAACGGAGCCCTAAACATTTGCCCGGAACCATTAGAAAACCAACAACTTGACAACCTGCATTAACTCCTAACCAAGCATTCAAACCACATAGAAATCCAAAGAATAACCCTTTCTCGTCGTTAATCGTACGCCTAGTACTTTTCTCGTTCCAAACGGAAATCTCTAAACATTTGCTCAAACCATTAGAAAACCAACCACTTTGACAACATGCATTAACTCCTAACCAAGACCAAACCACATAGCAACATGCACAACCCTCTCTGGGTCAGTAATCAACGACAAATTAGTACTTTCGCCGAAACCATTAGAAACCAACAAGCTTGACAACCCGTGATTAACTCCCAACCAAGCATTCAACCACATAGCAAACTAACAATAACCCTTCTCTGCCGCTAACAATCGTATTTTACTTTTCGAGTTCCAAACGGAGCCCTAGACATTTGCTCGGAACCATTAGAAAACCAACAGCTTGACAACCTGCATTAACTCCTAAGAGAGCATTCAAACCACATAGCAACCAACAATAACCCTTCTCGTCGTTAAATAATCGGGGACAGCCTTTGCAGATTTCTCTCCGAGTTCCAAACGGAGCCCTAAATATTTGCTTGGAACCGTTAGAAAACCAACAACTTGACAACCTGCATTAACTCCTAACCAAGCATTTAAACCACATAGCAAATCTCAAAGAATAACCCTTCGGGTCGTTAATAATCGTATTACCCTTCTCTATTTTCTCTCCTTAGTACTTTCCGAGTTCCAAACGGAGCCCTAAATATTTGCTCGGAACTGTTAGGAAACCAACAACTTGACAACCTGCATTAACTCCTAACCAAGCATTCAAACCACATAGCAACCAGCAATAACCCTTCTCGGGTAGTTAACAATTAGACAGTTCCTTTCTATTTTCTCTCCTTAGTACTTTCTGAGTTCCAAACGGAGCCCTAAATATTTGCTCGGAACCGTTAGAAACCCAACAACAGCCTGACAACATGCATTAACTCCTAACCAAGCATTCAAACCACATAGCAACCAGCAATAACCCTTCTCGGGTCATTAACAATCAGACAGTTCTTCTCTATTTTCTCTACTTAGTACTTTCCAAGTTCCAAACGGAGCCCGAAATATTTGCTCGGAACCGTTAGAAAACCAACAACTTGACAACATTCATTAACTCCTAACCAAGCATTCAAACCACATAGCAATCAGCAATAACCCTTCTCGGGTCGTTAACAATCAGACAATTCCTCTCTATTTTCTCTCCTTAGTACTTTTCGAGTTCCAAACAGAACCCTAAACATTTGCTCGCAACCGTTAGAAAACCAACAACAGCCTGACAACCTGCATTAACTCCTAACCAAGCATTCAAACCACATGAAGAACTGAAGAATAACCCTTTCTCGTCGTTAACAATCAGACAGTTCCACTCTATTTTCTCTCCTTAGTACTTTCTGAGTTCCAAACGGAGCCCTAAACATTTGCTCGGAACCACTAGAAAACCAACAACAGTTTGACAACCTACATTAACTCCTAACAAATTATTCAAACCACATAGCAACCAGCAATAACCCTTCTCGGATCGTTAACAATTAGACAGTTCTTTTCTATTTTCTTTCCTTAGTACTTTTCGAGTTCCAAACGGAGCCCTAAACATTTGCCCGGAACCACTAGAAACCCAAAAACAGCTTGACAACCTGCATTAACTCCTAACCAAGCATTCAAACCACATGGCAACCAGCAATAACCCTTCTTGAGTCAAGTAATCGAGGTCTTAGCATTTTCCGAGTTCCAAACGGAGCTCCCAAACATTCGCCTAACCGTTAGAAAACCAACAAATGTACTCGACAACCTCAGATAATCCTAACCAAGCATTCAAACCACATAGCAACTAAAGAATAACCCTTCTCGGTTTGTTAACACCGTACGCTCATATCATCCAAATTAACCCGAATTTTTAAAATGATCAAAATAACAAAAAAAAAAAAAAAATCTAAACATCAAGCATGATATATATTCAGAATTTGCATTCATGCATTAATTACTAGCAGAAATTCTCAACAAGGGAGCGCTTACAATACCGCTTTTATATTTCAAGCATCCGGAAATTTCAAAGCACTATAAGTAAGATGCCAAGATCCCCATTTCCCTTTAAACTAAGGCTAATTACTTCCACTGGGTTACCCTATGAATCAATCACAGCAGTGATACGATCCCCATCTGCCCACAAGAAGTTAAGCTTGAGAGGTTCTCCCATCTATCAGGTCGGTTTTGGGTTAGGCTCTCTTATTAGGATTGGGTACCTATCATTGGTGTTTTCATCGAAAGCCGACGTAGTGGGAAGGGGCTACTTGGTACCTGAGAGAGGGTCCAAAGTGTGATTCGTCCACGGACGTTCAACTTCTCTAGGGGTGGGCAATGATACTATCCCACATCGGTTCCACAAGAAGTTGTGAAGTGGTACTTAAGCTTAAGAGGTTCTCCCGTCGGTCTTTTGGGTTGGGCTCTTCTATTGGGTTTGGGTACCTATCTTTAGTGCTTTCATTGAGAGCCGGTGCATACCGAAAAAATGTTACTTGGAAAAGGGCTACCTAGTACTTGAGAGAGGGTCCGAAGTGGAAGCCATCCAAAGTGTGAGTTGTCCGTGAAAGTCCGACTTCTCTAGAGGTGGGTAATTATATGATCCCACATTGATACTTAAGCTTGAGAGGTTCTCCTACCTATCAGACCAGTCTTTTGGGTTGGGTTTTCCTATTGGACTTGGGTATCTATCACAATGAAACCACAAAGCCACCCGAGAAGATCTCAATCCAAATTTCCAAGTCCATTGTAGGGGATTGCTTTCGCACTGAATTATTTTGGACTATTATAGCATTTTGAACAAGCTTTCATCTATCGATATGCTAATTTAATCTCGCAACATTCATGGGAAAGGACATTTATGACCAAAATAGGTCATTTTCCAAAAAAAAATATGGGTAACGTTACACTAACAAATTTGATATTATTTGAGGTTTTTTAATCAAATATTTCTTAATAATATAGTTGTAGAAAATATCATGATACCGGACTTGAGGTATCCGGACTTTAAGGAAAAGGATCGATGTCAAGATACAAAGTTTCAAAATCATCCCATATCCGATGCACTGTGCCCCCAATAGGAGAGCCAAACCCAAAAGACCGACCTGATAGGTGGGAAAACCCATCAAGCTTAAATACCACTCCACAACCTTATGTGGAACCGATGTGGGATCTAATCATTCCATACCCCTTGAGAAGTCGGACATCCGCAAACGACATTCACTATAGGTGGCTCACACTCTAGATAGCATTCACTCCGGACCCACCTTTGGGGCACTGGGTAGCCCTCTTCCAAGTAACCCTCCCCCGCTACGCACCGACTCTCAATGAAAGGATCAATAATAAGTACCCAAACCCAATAGGAGAGCCTAACCCAAAAGACCGGCCTAATAGATGGTAGAACCCATCAAGCTTAAGTACCACAACCTTATGTGAAACCGATGCGGGATTGTATCAATATATTTGTGTCAAATTATATAGGTGGGATTAGATGTTTCTCAAGTCTCAACCATTATCCCACTTCCTTCTTTTACCAATAGAGCATATAAAAATATCCGATCGAAACCGAAAAAAAAAAAAAAAAAGTATCTGATAAAGAAAATATAGCATATAAAGATAAGTCACTCAAGCTTATTATTACCATATATTAGATTGACATAATAGCTCATATATTTTCCAAAAGAAAAAAGGCAATTGCGCATTCAATAATATGTAAATGTATATAGAAGCAGTTATTACTTGGTATGTAGAGCGAATTTTTTTTTTTTTGATAAATAAGGAAGAGCATATATTACCAAAAAAGCAAAAAAAAATACGGGAGATATAATAGGTAGCCCCACTACACAAAAAAACAGGAGACAACAAAAATCAAACCGGCCCTCAAACGGAAGCCGACCATTCCAAAGAACCTAAAAGGGTATAAACCTCTTCACCTAAATAATGCATCTGCTCCAACCCATAAATGGTACACAAAAAAAAAAAAATTCAAACAAACTTTTCACAAGACACTCATCATCCCTTGATGAAAACATATGTACACATCTTCAAATATTTAGGCACTGCTATATATCTATAACAAATTTTACACAAGACCTCTTTAAATTGTTTCCAAATTTAAATATTTTAAATTCTTAGTCCTTATAATAGAGAGAAGCAAATAAAATAAGTTTGAATAAAACATATAGAATTAATTTATTAAGTTTAAACTTATTTTATATTTTCGTTCAAAAAAATTTTCCTTTCACTTTTCCTCTCAATTTTCTTTCCTTAGTACTTTCTGGGTTTCAAACGGAACCTAAAGGATGAAAAAAGATAAGGATGGTAGACACCAATACATCCCACAATGGATAAGAAAATAATCAGCTCGTTGTTTTTGCGCAAATGGAACCAACTAGCTATAATTCCTGTGAGGTCATTACATAACGCTTTAGGATGACTAACTCCTAGTGAAGCTCAATGAGGTGTCGGGAGGGGTGGCTGGCACCAAAGTGAGGTCAATACATAACGCTTTAGGACTAACTCAGTGAAGCTCACGAGGGTACAGAGGGCAAATAATGAGGATGTCGTAGTAAACTCCAAAATAGGTTCCTAATAAAACCGACAGTTTCTACGAGTTTTTCAAAGGAATGTAATGTCAGAGGAGCCTGTATGCTCGCTACAAACAAAGACATGTGAGGTTGGCAAACTACCTAGGGTTAGGTGGAGCCATGATGAACACCAAATAAAATGACTCCTTAATATCGAGTAGGATTAAACGGTTCAGGTTCATAAGTATTTTTATGGAAAATTCAATCTATGCTCACCCCGCTGATCCTCGAATCATAGTCAAGGACACCTCAATGTATTACAACAAGCATTTGAACCAGAAAATATGAAGGAAACTGTATAATTGCAGCCCAAGAAGAACAGAGTATAAAGAATTGATCACGAAAACGTAATTACCTCCTGAGGAAGGCCGTTCCAGCCACCTAGCCCAGTCCCGGTTACGCTTGACATAAGATTTGAAGAAGCCATGGGACTGGGGCTTCGATGCTGCAATCTGTCAAAGTCACCAAAACCTTGGTTCGGGATCATGCCAGAAACCCTTATAATTTCTGCACAAGAAAAAAAGCATTTCAATATGAAAAACTGATTTGTATTTATGCAATACCGAATAGACGATAATAGACCCAGCAGCAGGAAGTATATTGCTAAGCTAAGAAGACGACACCAACAAATAAGCGGCCAAAGTGACTAAGAAACATAAATCGGGTAACAATGACATTGCAAACAAGGATCATCAAGACTGATAAGCAAAGGACGTATGGGTAAAATCTGTTTAGATGTTTGAGATTGCAGCATCCCTTTTTTTTTAGTTTCAAAATCCCGAGTTCCAGACTAGAGAAAACTTATCGCTTACATTAACCAAAATTCTACTAATAAACCAGTTCAGCTCTGATCAAAGTTGCAGACATCAGTCGATATAAACTTTAAATCTTTAACTTTTGTTCCCTATCTTCACCAAATGTAAGAATTAAGTTCGAACTAGAGGTTCTTCACCAAACTCTTCCATGAAATCAAATTCAAGTCATTTAAATTGACGGTCTCGAAATTCTTGTCAACATCACATGCTGCACCAACTCACTTACAAATTCTGGAACCAAATGGCTAAGATTTTCGCTGCTGAATAGGCATATAGGAATCTTGCAAGAACCTACTGTGTGTTTCTTCAACTTGGCCACAAGAAACTAACCCATTCTCTCATATCCACATAAATAATTAAATGAATCCTTTCTTGTTTCTTTCAACTTGTTAAGGGAAAACGGGCAATTCAAGAAAAGCCATTTTTTTCTAGTTTTGAGAATTATAGTGGTAATGGAGATTAGCCCCAATGGTCAAACATTGAATTTTAGATCAAAATCAGTGTTAAAAACAGTAGAATCCAAGTAAACAACCAAAAAAATGGATCTAAAACTTCTCTCTAAGACAACTAAACAAACACATTCATGAACATTTACACAGTAATGAACTAATGTAGCTGAATCAACGAACCCACTCTATAAATCTCCTGAACTAAATGGCCAAAAGTTTTTCACAGCTTGCTTATGGTAAATAACCAAAATTTCATCCTTTCAATGTACTTATTCTGATGAACTGTAATGAATCACTTAAACAACCATTTTCACCACAGAAATGAGAATCCTATCTTAATTCTTCAACTTGTCAAGGGAAATGAGCAAGTCGTGAAATCAATTTTTTTCTATTTTTGAGAATCCAGCCCCATTGGTCAAGACATTCAATTTGAGATCAAAATCAGATGAATCAGTGTTAAAAACAGTAGAACCCAAGTAAACGACCAAAAAAACGGATCTAAACATCTCTCTCGGACAATTAAACAAACACATTCATGAACATTTACACAGTAATGCATTAATGAAGCCGGAATCAACAAAACCCAGATCCAAAATCCAGTGAAATCTCAAGAAACAAACCTTGATTTAGCAGCCTGCTACATATCGGAAGAACTTTATAGTGGTTCGTTTGATGCTCAATCAACAGCTCAGACAAGTACTGACTACAAAACACAGCAAAAACAAAAACCCTAGAAATGAAACATCAAAAACCCAGAAATTAAACCAAAAACCCACATCGATGAACTCCATAAAACCCTACCTGTCCGCATCCGGGGTGCTTCTAATCTGCGGAGAAGCCGCTCTCGCAGGCGAGAAGTTGTGATTGTAAAGACCTGACATAGCTTTTTTTTCCTTCCTCTGAGAAAGAAGAAAAGAAAAAGCAAAGAGAAAAAGAAAAAGGAAAAAAAAAATTGGAAAAAAGAAGAAGACACAGAAAACGCCCACACCAAACACTACCCCAAAAGGCGATTCAAATACAGAACCAAACCCTGAAATTGCAGGAGCTTTCCTTATTCTTTTTTTAATATTATTTTCCAAATTTTAAATACTTTTTTTTCTGAATTTTCAACCATAAAACAGAACCCAACAAAAAAAATAAAAATAAAATAGATTATAAATTGAGAAATTGGGGGAGAGGGATTTTGTGTACTCACAAAATTTTCACAGTGGCCGAGGTAATTACTGAGAGATTTACAGACAGGAATTTGTCTACAGAAGTAGAGAGAGACACTTTTTCTATGCCATGCTAGTACTGACACGCGCTTTCTTGTACGCGGAATCAGGTGTGTGAAAATTTTTCTTGTGGGGCCCACCATCCATGGCCAGAGAAAATAATGTTGCCAACGAAGGGTTAGCTGGATTTCTCATATATGGCCTAAACGACGTCGTTTTATGTATTAGGCCATTAACTTTACCTTCCTTTTTGGATTTTTTTTTTTCTTTCTTTTATTATGGTTATTATTATTATTAAATATAGTGAAAAATTTACTACGAGGGTTTAATCTCGCCCAAGTGGTAAAATGATGAGTTAGAATGAAAGATTCCGAGCTCAAATCCTCGATGTAAATAAAATACTTATATTGTGCTTATATATAGAGAATAAATATATATAAATAAATAAATAAAAGAATAAAATAGAGAGGCTAGTGTCTCTTGTCTTATTCTTTCTTGCCCTATGATTTTTTATTATTATTGACTTGAAATCACCTATTTATATCTCTTTCTATTTTTTTCTTTCTCAATTAAGTTGTTCTTCCACAAAAATCTAGATTTTTAATTTGATTTTCGTGTTTTTGTCATCAAGCCAGGCGGCGCGCTGGCTTACTGCCTTAAGATAAGGTTATGGTGTCTTCAGGTATCAAAGGATTCGAACAAGAAAAACAGATTCTCGATCAGACAATATATCAAATCAAACTATACCATCAATACGCTTCAGAAACTCTGTTTCATAATATTATAATGCATTATATAATTATCGAATTTGTGTAAAATTCGAAACATTCATCAGGTTACTAACATGATAATGCCTCATTATCTAGAGTTTTTAGCGTATTTATATGTTTTTATCGAACGACGCAATAATCAATAAAATTATTCCCTTCAAAAATGTCACATGATGGCGCCTCTCGAGGGTCCGGCTCTCAAAGGGTGAAGGGGCGCATTTCGGGATCAAAGGCCAGCAGGGACAAATAACTCAAGATACGTGAGTTGATTGGCCGGCGCCTCATACTTAACTGAATGATCCAAAGGTTCGCTCGAGAACGAGCTACATTATAGTTGTTGTTTCATCATCAAGCAGTCTCTCTGCCTCAGACCTAATTACCCGAGTTTATTACCAAAACACCTTACGCTTATATTTCAAAATACCAATGCATGCTCAAATTAGACCACACATATATATATATATATATATATATATATATATATATATTCTTCATTAAACCTAGAGCTAGCAATTTAGTCGGACGGGCTGAGTCAAGTCAAGCTCGAATGGGGACGGGCTAAATTTAACAAGGTTTTTTTTAGACCAATAAAATAGAAACTCGCTCCCACTTCGTCAGTCGAGCTCAAATTTGCTTTGGTAAAACATCTGTTGTCAATTTAGGCTAGCACCTGATTTTTAGGCCAATAAAATGAAGAATAATCTTGCTCCCCTTAATTTCAAGTGGGTTGGCTAAATTTCAACAGCGAGTTCAAATTACTTTATAAAATATTAAAGTTGTCAATTTAGACTAGAAGGACTGGTTTTTTCGAGCCAATAAAAATAGTAGCTTAACCCGGCTCTAATTTCAGATGGGTTGGGCTAGCCCAAAATATCAAGTTCAAATTACCTTATAAAACATTAAAGTTGTTAATTTAGGCTGGACAACCCGATTTTTTTGGGCCAATAAAATAGTAGCTCAACCTGGCCCTAGTTCCAGATGGACTAAGTTAGCCCAACAGGCCAAGTTCAAATTACCTTATAAAACATTAAAGTTGTCAATTTAGGCTGGAAGGCCTGGTTTTTTCGAGCCAATAAAAATAGTAGCTCAACCCAGTCCTAATGTTAGGTGGGCTGGACTAGCCCAACATACCAAGTTCAAATTACCTTATAAAACATTAAAGTTGTTAATTTAGGCTGGACAACCCGGCTTTTTCTGGCCAATAAAATAGTAGCCCAACCTGGCCCTAGTTCCAGATGGGTTAAGCTAGCCCAACAAGCCGAGTTCAAATTACCTTATAAAACATTAAAGTTGTCGACTGAACGACCTAGTTTTTTTAGGTCAATAAAATGGTAACCCAACTCGCCCTAATTCCGTATAAACAGTACGCAGCCTAATAAATGGTGCTCAAATTGTTTTATAAAACATTAAAGTTGTCTATTTAAGCTCGATGATTCGATTTTTTCAGGCCAATAAAATAGACCCTAATCTAAATGACCTACTGTTTCACCTAATCAGCTTCTAATAAATCGGAGATTTGGAAAAAAAAAACATGTGAATTATTTTTGCAAACGACATCCTTCTTAGATAGTGATGTCTCCGACAACATTGCTAAGATTCATATCAGCATAACGATCAAAGATATCTTTTGTACTTAATACTACTTTACAAATTAATGAGTGTTGATTTTAGCCTTGTTGGAAAATGTGAATAGTTAATATCTTTATTAAAATTAAAAAACGTTTGTTATTTTTACGTCTTCCCTGGCAATTTTTCTTTATTAAGTATATTTAATATAATCAGTACTCAACTTTTTAAAAAATGCAGGTATATGAAGGAGATGTCTCGAGTTTGACTCTTAGTGAGGACAGTTTATTACATTGTAACTAAAATGTTTAGCTGTAAAAAAAAAAAGTATATTTTAAGGAGAGTCCGAGTCCATTAGGGGGATATATTAAAGTGATAGTCGCTTTTGTTTATTAGAATGGTAATTGCTATTTTTACATTATTCGATAAACTGATTTATCTTGAAAAGAGAGATAATTGTGAATTTGAAAAGACAAAGTTGTACTCAAGGAGATCAGGATTTCACAAGACTCCTCGCTATTCTCCTTCATCTTCTGCCATTTTAGTTTTTGTTATTTTTATCTAATGTTTCTTCAAAATTAACCGTTTATGCTAAAAACGTTTGTCGCTTTCTATGTCTCACCTGTCAATCTTCCTTCACGATGGAGTAAACTCGCTTAGTTTGTCGGAAATGCAAGAAAGTGTTTGGCTGACTCTTCAATAAACCGATTTACCTTAAAGTATGACACCGTGAATCTCAAAGATCGCTTATAAGACGGTTGTATTAAAGATATTGTGATTTCATAATTCCTAAGTATTTCATTCATTTTGATTGTTTTAGTTTTGTTATTTTTATCTAATGTTTCTTCATAATTAATCGGTTTATACTCAACTAAAATTTTAATTATAGTAGTACATTGACTAATCAATGTACTACCATAACTACTTAATGTACTACCGGTCAAACGAAGTACATTTCATCCGCTACATCGTCCAATCATCTACATATTTTCACCCTCTAGTAATGCATTCCCTAGTTATTGTAATGATTATTATATGATAGTACATTCACCGTCAATGTACTTACTACAGAATTTTTTTTTTAATTCCATTGGATAATGAGAGGTATTTTGTTTTATAATATTTTTTTTACCATGGAATAGTTACTCCAAGCAAAAGTTGGTATTATTGTAGCTTAACAGATTTGGAAAAATTATATCATCTATTATTATATTAAGATTTTAGGCTTCTATAGTGTTCTTCATATACCTTATTTGATGCCAGTGAATTAAATGTATTGAAACTTCAATAATAACATGGTGGGAATATAAGGGTTTTATTATCATTTTTAGATTTACTCTTGTATTATAAGGATTGTATACTTTTTTTTATTTAATAAATAAATAAGTAAATTTCACACGTGAAAACATAGAAGAGCAAATTAAAATTTTAAAGTCTCATCTAAATATACATATATATTTTGAATCATAATATTTTTGTCTCAAATCATTTTATATAGAAAATATTTTAATTAATAATATTGTTTATATTATTACTAAAATAAAAAGTGTTAATTTAAATTAGCACTCCATCTGAATTATTTGAATTTATAATTATTTATCTGAAAATAATTAAAGTACATGCTATCATATATATATATATACATATATATATATATATATATATATATTTGAAAAAATATAACAAAGAAGATTGGAAAACATTATTTAATTTTATTTTCTTAGTCTCCATCATTATTATCTTTTAGCACATCAGAATATTTGATAGTGCTTTTGAAAGTGCTTATAGTCCTAAAAGCACTTTCCTAAAAATAAATAGGCTTTTGCTAATATTTTAGAAATCTATTTTTAAACTACAAAAATACATTTCAAGAGTTTTTTCCATAGAAGTCTTTGAAGGTGTATTTTTTTTTTTGTAAACACTTTAAAGTTTTTAGATATTCCTAAAATATCTATTTATTTATACTTAAAACATTCATTTATTTTTCCTTAAAAAAACCTATTTATTTTTGTGTAAAATATTTATAATTTAGTAATTCAAATATTTCTTATAAATATTTTTGGAATTTTTATATTCATGAAGATAATTATTTGGTTTATTAATGTACCCTTATATGTGTTTGTATATTTTTATAATAAAATTTGTATTTATTATGATATCCTATTTTTTAATTAAATTTTAATTGTCCTTTTTTATCATTTTAATAATGTAAAAGAAATATTAGAATTTCTTAAAATTACGTAGTTTTTTTTAGAAAACAAATTAAATTCAATAATTAAAAAATTGATGGAAATAGAAAGCACTAGAAAGTAGAATTCATATTTTCTTAGGAAAAAAAAACTAGTGATATTTAAATACAAATTTAAAACCTAACAAAAGTCTTAAGTTTATTCCTTTAAAAAAAGTCTTAAATTTATATCATTTCCATTCAAATTCTTGTAAGAACGGGCTACTATATCGTTATATACATTGTGAATAGATGTAAATAAATAAATAAATAAATCATCTCAAGCAATTTTGAAAACCTAAAAAAGTGACATTTTATTTGTATTTAAACAATGAGCTTGATTTTCAACAATTTTTTGTTTGAAATCATCCATCTACATTGTTTTTTTTTTTTAGTTTATCTTTTAATAAATCTGCTTATTCCAATAAAATTTATTTCATTGCCGTGCTATTGCCGCCTTATTACGGGGCGCTGGTTTGTCATTAGTTTGTTATGACGTGATGCTTTATCGCTCATAATACACTGCTTTATTTGCAGTAGAGTGATTCAGAGAAAAGTGAAAGTTCTGATTCGACGGCTTTCTAAGATATCATACGATCGCAAGATTAAAACTAGACTGGTAGATATTTATAGCTTTATACCGCTTATTATGCTATTAACTCGTATATTATTTCATCATTTATGAATTTTTAGCAATTGTATATCGAATCTATCGATCAATTACAAGTTTGAATAAATATTAAAATTATTTTTTCCTTAAAAATAAAAGGAAAATTTGGTTATATGATTGCATTATTAGTCCCAACCATATGAATTCTCTGAAAAATCATTTCAATATTTGAGTTAGGCTCACTAGGCTTAGGTTAGGTTTCTTTAGCTCGAATTTGTTGGGAATCGAGTCAAATTTGACCCGGGTTGGTTCGTCCAAATTTTAGCTTTATAAGGCAATTTCACCAATCCCCGGTAACTAGGGTGAGGTCATATTTTGGTTGTCCGAAAAATCTGCCAAATTTACTTGGCATGATCATCGGGTTGGGCCCAGGTTAGTCCACTCGCTCAAATTGCCAACTCTAAACCTAAGACATATTGTTCACTAAAAAAATAATATATAATTATGTTAATAAAAGTATTATAAATAATTTTTTGGCATTATGTGTAGCGACCCCCGAGCCCGGTCCGACCCGAAAGGCGAGTCCGAACCGAAACCCCGGGGACACCCATTTATTTCTTTTTATTTTCCGTGTTATTCAATTTTTGTTTTTTCAAAACGCCGCGACCGAATCCCCTACCACCCAAATGACGGATCCCGAACCGAAGCCCATGCATTCCGACTTTTCATTTATCTTAATAAACATTTTATTATGTCATTGCTATAAGCGGGTTTCGCTTTGAGCAAGCCCATAATCATTTCATACCTAATATAATTCTAGAGGCCTGGCAAACATTTAACAAAATGCATTTACAAAGAAGGCATTCATGCCTTTTCAGAATGATATACAAAAATCAAGGTTCAAAGTTTAACCCTTTTTGTCCACAAAATACCACTTGTTCAAAATGAATGATATGCAAATGACGGGGTATATACTTATATGCCGTACTTTCTTTATGACTCTACGCTTCACGATCTTGTCTTCCTTCCTGTCTACTCGAAACTTGCGCATAGATAAAAACTATACGCTAAGCATTTTCATGTTTAATGGTTATATACAGTTCTATTTCAATATTCAATTTAACTCGACATGCATTTAACATTAAACCATGCCTATTATATCAACATATACTCATGCTATTCATTTTTGCATGCGATTTTCAAATCCTCATTTACTATATCACAACATGCATCTTCAATGCAACAACTAATTCAATAATTCACTATGAGATTTAAGCATGGCAAGATAAGAATCCCATTTACACTCGTAAATGTTGGTACTTTCACCTTGACTATTCAATTTACATTTTCGACGGATTCCGTTTGATGAATCCCGCACTTATTATCATTTGGTAATGTGCTTACACATTTAACACTTCGGTCTCCCATCATGACAGATGCCGTTTAGT
Organism: Tetrastigma voinierianum; assembly: GCA_016808115.1. Taxonomy (NCBI): domain Eukaryota; kingdom Viridiplantae; phylum Streptophyta; class Magnoliopsida; order Vitales; family Vitaceae; genus Tetrastigma; species Tetrastigma voinierianum. The sequence goes on along the minus strand of JAEQBH010005223.1, from coordinate 121,036 downwards.
GTACCCCGACATGTGGTATCACTTATTCGGTCTTCCATCATAACGATATCGCTTGCGCACCCCCGACACGTGCATCACTTAAACGCCATACCCATCAAGGACTGATGCCGATTGGTGCATCCCGCCAAATGGGAACATTTCTTCAATGTCATACGCCATCATGATCGATGCCGATTGTGCATCCCGCCAAGTGACATTGAATACCTCAGGTGCCTTTGCGCGATGCCGATTTGTGCATCCCGCCGTACTCCGCTCATCTCGATATATCAATCAATTCACATTTATGACGGATCTCGCTTTAATGTATCCCGTCTTTATCATCATTCACATTCATTCGTTTTCAAATGTCACATTTCAATTCCATATTCACTTTCGTATTATCTTTTCAAAGATATACTAAATCCATGTACTTATTTCATATACTCATTTACGTTCTCGTTTCATATACTCATTCATGTACTCATTTCATAGTTACTTATAAATCACTTAATACTTGAAATAAGAATAGAGTCGTAGAACAAACCAAAGTCGTCGAATCTAGCTTCCTCTCTTCGATCTCGGTCCTAGTTTAGCTATCACCCGTCCCTAGTCAATAACATTCACGCCTAATTTTAGTGGATAAGCAATTGTTACACAATTTAGTGAATTATGTTTATTTTTAATCTACCTTGGTTAAGACACTAAGTCTGCCCGAAGACGAACTCGCCGAGGCGGCGAGGTATGGTACGTTTTTCACTTAGCTCTAACCTTATTTGAACTCTCATTAATCATTTCTTAGGGTCCCTAAACATTTGGTATACAAATACTCTGGACTTAACAAAGGCAAAACATGCAAAACAAATGGTCATTGAACTAGTGGTAATGATCGTTATGACCTGCATCAAGATCATACTCCATCGCTAGTCGGACCGGTGACGTTTGAGTGGTACTTACCACTCAACCGATACCTGCATAATTCCTACGTTTTTGCCTTAAAATGTGAGATTTTGCATTTCTCACTCATTTTTCTTCCACAAATCTTCTCCAATTCGTCCCATATCAAAAATCCACCATGGAATTTACCCAAAACAACTTCAAATGTGGTTTAGACTCAATAAAAATCCATTTCAAGTTAGGGCTTCACCAAATCCAAATCAAAATGAAATGAGGTTAGGCTCCCTTTGATTTTCTTACCTTACCTCTTCAAATCTCCTCTTGTATGTTGCTTGGTCTCTTAAGAGCAAGAAATGGGAAGCAAAGCCAACCAAGCCACTCCTCCTTGCAAACCCTAAATTTCTTCTCCCTTTTCTCCTCTCTCTTTCTCCAAAACGTGATTTGCTCATATGAGCCCTAAGACCACATTTTGGCCTTTATAACTCCTTTAAGCTAAGGCCTGCTTGACCTACAAACTTATTATAATTTCTCATTTTTCTATCTTTTGGTCTTAAGTCACTTATTCTCTTAAGGCCTTGTTTGGCCTAAACCCATTATTTCATTTAAGTCTCCCCGTTATTCTAATTTTGGCCATTTATTTATCATAAATTCACTTAGACATTTTATTCTTTATAACAACTGACCTTTAGGTCCTCATTTTACAATTTTTTCCACATCTGCCATTTTTCACTTGGGTTATTTCTGGGTTCGATCATTTTTCCCATTTTAGCATATAATATTAAATCATATGCTCACACTTTCAATTTTACATTTTACAATTTATCAATTTATCAAATTTCTCGGAAAAACCCAAGTTTGACTCAATTCCTACCCGGAATATATAATAAAATTATTATAAAAATTCTAGGGTATTTTTGGGGCGTTACATTATGTTATTCAACCCATAAGTTTAACTAAACTAACTTAAGTCTAATTTGATTAACTCGAATTTAGGGGTTGTTTGTTTTTTTGACTTATTTCTGAATGCAATTTGAAAGTTTTACCTGCTTAGTTTTTATCGGTGATGACTTAAAAAATAAAAAATCTTAAATGAAAAATCAAATATTTTTAGCTTAAAAAAAAAAAAAAGCCAAATTAGATTGAATTACAGTTGCTTGTTTCTTAATTTGTATCGGATTTTGGTTAAAGGTCATTGTCCAAGTTACAACTAGTTAAAAATAGTAATAAATGAACATATTTGAATTATAAGAATTGAGATAAAAATAAATAAACATACACATTTGAATATTTGAACATTTTTTAATAAATATTTGAACATATTTAATCATTTGCATTAGGGTTAATTATATAAATAGTGTCTCAGCTTTTTAATTTTTTCTATTTTGGTGCATCAACTTTATTTTTGTCTAAACTTTATGATTTTTTCTATTTTGGTGTATCAATTTTATTTTTATTCAATTAAGTGTTTAAACTTTTTGATTTTTTTTTATTTTTGTGTCTCAACTTTTTGATTTTTTCTATTTTGATGTCTCAACTTTAACAAGGTGAAAGTGTAACATCCCAAATTATACCTTAGTAATTTATTACAGTTTAGGGTATAATATAAGTAAAATTTGCATTTTTTGGAAATTGAAGTACTAAGGGTAAAATGGTAATTTTTCATATTAAGGACTTCAAGGTCATTATGTAAGAAGAGTATATGTTAAAGTAGAAATTGTGATAAGTGAATTGCAAGAATGAAATAGATGACTTAAATGTAAGGGGTGAAATTTGACTAAAATGGATAAGACAAAAAATTTGTTTATGGATTAAGGAGAATATATTTTCTCATTTTTGGGAGAAAAGGGATAGGGTTACCGTGGAGGAGAAGAGCTCCATTTATTCAAGTTTCTTTTTGGTTCGAGAAAGAGAAGGAAGGGAAAAGAAGAGGAAAAAAAAAGAAGAAATCAAGGTATTGAATTTCAGATTTAAAGTATGAAAACTATCACAAGCCTACTTGATTATATTGTTAGGAAAACCTAACTTCCATTGCAGCACAATAGTTTTTGTGGGCTTTAGTGGTTTTGGTTGGTTCAATGCCTGGAGTTGTTTTCTTTTATGTGTTTCTTTGGGTTTTGGTAGGAAATTTCGAGTGAAAAAAGAGACAACCTATATTTTAATCAGCAGTACCAAGATCAAAGTTGAGTATCTATACTAAAGTTGCTTAAATTCAAAGGATATTGAGTATCTATATTGAAAGTTGAGTACCGGTATCAAAGTCAAGGTCAAAAGATATCAGATCGACATCAAAGTCGAAAGTAATCGACACTCAAAGTTGTTCCAGAGGATGTTGAGTACCAGTACTGAAAGTTGAGTACCGGTACTCAAAGTTGTTTTTGGTCCAGAGGTTATTGAGTACCGGTACTCAAAGTTGTTCCAAAGGATGTTGAGTACCGGTATTGAAAGTTGAGTACCGATACTCAAAGTTGTTTAAGGTCCGAGTATCGATCCTACAACCCTATTTTTGTTATGTTCTTCCGTTAATTCCGAATAAGAGGTCAGTACATGTATACGAGTTGTATGTAAAATTGCTCTGAACCTCACCACCGAGGCAAAGCTTTATCAAGTAGCACTCTTGTTTATTACCCCCATTTTCTGCACGTGTAAGAACAATATAACAAACTCCAAGAATAAATATAATCAGATGTCCGCTTAAGACCGAATAGTGAATGAATAGACACCGATTAAAGGGGGCGACACATCTCCGTTTAGTGCTTCTAAGACTCGACCAGTGCGACCCACACTTTCTCTCACGCTACGGCACTTACTTTGTGCTACGGCACCTCTCGTTACGCGGCAGCACGTACAGCTTCTAAGACCTATGTTCGCATTTGCATCGCACCTTTGGGTACCTATTGTGTTGTGTCCCTCTCATTCATTATTTATGGTCTATACAGACAAACATTTATATTATAAGAATATGACTAATGAACAATAAGAAATCAAAAGTAATCGGTTATGCTCTGTTCTGTATTGTACCTATGGGTACCCTCTGTACAAGATTTATGTTCTAAACTTCTACGGGAGATATGAAAATTCTGATATATGAACTGTTGAATATGTATATTGGAATTGAGGACCACTGCTATGGTCACATAAATATATTATTTGTTTTCCCACTAAGTTATAAGCTTAGCACAGGTGTTTCATCCGTGTAGGTACTGAAGATGACATTCAAGACATTCCCCGCATTGTCAAGTGGTACTATGGGCTCTGCTCGCTCGGTCTCTAGCCAACGGCCACCCAAGGCCCATGGGACCAGCCCTAAAGCTAAGGTCGGCCCAGACAGCTGGAATAAGCCTAGAACGCCTGGGCGACTCTCCGCCCGGGTGCTCGGGCGCCTCTTATCCTGGACGCCTCCTTTCCCGACGCCTGTGCCCTGATGCTCCTTTCACCCAGATGCTTTTTTCCCTGGTCCATGACTTTACTAAACGAACTCCGCTTAACTCCGGTTTCTCCATGATATAAGTATATGTTCTCCAAGAATCGGGCCACTTCGCTCCACGGAATAGGAAGGCGTTCCCAATGAACAACAGCTCGTCGGGAAAGCCGAGACATGACGCAAAGAAGAACAAGTCATCCTTCCCGAAATGAGAGCCACCTTCCCTTACCTTTATGGAAAGAAATCGTCGACTCTCCAAGAAAGGTGGATCCCCTTTCTCTCTCCATAAAAGAGAAAAGAATCACACCAAATTAGGTACGACATTATCGAGATAACTACGCTTTGACGCCGCCTTCTAAAAGCTAAATTTGCCATCGAAGGATGCCTAACACCAATCGCCGCCTTCTTGTTTGTTTTGCGTGCTGCGCCTAACTCGTGATCAGAGTTTCTCGACGATCCACTAACTTTGAGAATTCCGGAGACTACAATTGGCGCCGTCTGTGGGAAACGCCGAACAAGAAATCTTAGAGGCGATACATGATGAGTATCTTAAATACTCATTTTATCCCTATGCTTTAGTTAGTTTTTCTAGTGTTTTTATGTTAAATAAGTGCCCTAATGCTCTAAAAGTTCACTCCTATGATCAAATATCCATTTGGTGGAATTGTGCAAAATTAGAAAACGCTACAAAAGCAACAGAGAGGCTACTGAATTTTGACATTTTCAGAAATCATATGAGCTCCTATTTCATCAAGCCATATATGTATGGATTCTACACTTCAAGAGCTTCTAGGGGATACCAAGAACACCAAAATTGAGTTCGAACAAAGAAGTTATGTCTCAAAACTTGAAGAAAAATCGAAGAAACATTTCAGCACCTTCATCAGGAGAGGCTACTGTATTTTGAAGTTTTAAGAAATCATATGAGCTCATATTGCATCAATCCATATATGTATGGATTCTACACTTCAAGATCTTTCCAACGGTACCAAGAACACCCAAATCGGAGTTCGTATGACAAAGGCGGCTTTGACGGTTGAGCAAAACAGATCGCAGAACGTCGCGACGTGAGAACCAACGTCGCGACGCTGCGCAGAGTCGCGTAAACGACGTCGTGACGTTGCCAAACGACGCGCATGTTCGGTCGGTTTTGGGTGGATTTTTAGCCCATTTTGAGCCCATAATGGAGGGTTTTTAAGCTCAAACCCGAAAGAGACGAAGGAGGAGGCGGCTAGGGCTCGAAAAAGGGGACTTTGTCCACACTTTGGGACCAAGGAGGAGGTTGGGAGCTGTTTTTGAAGATTTGGGAGAAGATCATGAGATTTGTGGAAGAAAATCCGAGACTCACCATCATTTGATCATTATAGTTTCTTCTTCCTCTTTTTCTCATGTTTTATCCTAAGTTTATGATGTATCAAACCTCTATCATGCTTTAAATTCAAGATCTGTGGTTTGTCAGATATTGAACATGAGCTTTATATCTATTTGTTAATGTTCCGTTTTCTATTGTTTCTTGTGAATGCACCTCTATTGATTCATACTTGGTTCTATTTACATATTGATTTCTGGCTAATCTCAATGTGGTGAGTGGTTCTTTGCAAGATCTGAGAAGGGAGTAAAGAACTAGACATAGATGAATCAACCTAATTAGCCTGATAGTGTAGAAATTATCGGTAATTAGGAGGCGTGTGAGACTTTTGGATCTTAAAGCATCTCTAATGCTTGGGGTTGAGCCGAGAAGCAAAAGACCTAGTGTTAGTTGGTAGGTTATTCAGACCAGAGAGGCTTATAATTAAATTAGACAAGAGTCGCCTTGGAAGCATTTTCATGAAATAATAGAGTAGAATTCTTGACTTAGATCTAAGAGATTTGTCCGATTGCACCAAGTACCCTAGAATTTATCATCTCTCGTATCCTTAAAGGCGCATCTTCATTAGTTAGACGAAATTCCCATTAGTTTAGTTTCAAATTCTGCTTTACTCTCACAATTGTTAGTTTGATATTAGAGAAGCATTATAATTTTTGTACTTAGCATCCCCATTTTCCCTGTGGATCGATATCCGTACTTAGGTACACTTTATTACTTGACAAGCGTATACTTGCGCGGAATAGGCGCTCTTTTTATATTTTTCTGAATAATTTTATATACACATCACAAAATACGCCTATCAATACACGAGAGCTTGGGTACACTCGCTCCCAGGTGATCTCCCGATCTCCGAAGCCTTAGCCATTCTAGAACATCCCACTGGACCGTCGGAACTCACTGTCATGTCCAGAAACCCAGCAAACCATCCCCCTGAACATCCCATAGTAGGTGTGCTGGAATCAACAATATTTATAAACCTAAATTCCTCCTACTGCCGTAGCATAGCTACTATAGTATAGTGGTTCTAGGGTCGAACACAGGGATGAGTTTTCTTCATGTAAATGATTTGCAGTTGGCTCAAAATGGTGAATTCAATTTGGATTTGGGGTTTTAGTAAAAACAGTGAGAGTTAGTGATTTACAGACTGAAAATAAAATGAAGTAAAATGTGACAAAGAACTCCTCAAGCATCACATCAGCTCAGGTCCTAAAGCAATTGAAAGGTTCTCGTGTCCTCTTCCTCATGGGGAGGATGACCTATAGTCATTTCCCAAACTGACCTTCGCTTGGCTATCAAAACCGAACCCTAATAATTTTTCCTTCAAATATGGCATTTAATGAGCATAAATGCTCCCTGACAAGAGGAATAGAGACCTCAAATCTACCTACGTGAAAACTAATAGAAGGCAACTAATAATCTCATGTCTAACAATAAGATCCACGAACCTTAAAAGCTTGCCAAATACAAAGTTAATCAAGGTAATATTTAAGAGATTTTAACCCAGGGTGAGAGATGGAAACATAAATACTGGGGAATGCTTGCATTAAAACAGAGAACCATCAGTTTACCTTAAAATCGTAGCCCAATAGCCCTCATCTTCAAGGGAGAGTGCGGTCTAGCTAACCATCCTCTCGAGTTATCCTCGCAGGGTTGTTTGTGCCATGAAAATAAAAAGAAAAGCAAAGAAAATGAAGCGTAAAGAGAAAAGCTGAGAACTTACGCTACTCAGATTTCCACCAAAAGCCAAAGTTAAAAGTTCTTTTATTCTTTCTACAAGGTCTGAGCTATATAGAGCTCCAAGAAGAGGAAATACAAAATGCCCTCGGCCTCACACTTATACATCAAGGGAAAATGGAAGAAACCAAAAAAATGCAACAAAAGGTCACATCGCTAAATCTGCAGGATAGTGAACAAAGGGCCGGGAGGGGTGAATAATGTCGCATGATGAACAAGGTCGCAGAGCCAATTCTCGCACCGCAATTCAAGATAAGTACAATTTCGTGATCATGGTGCGAAATTCCTCTCGCTTCTCTTCTTCTCAAGTCGCCTCCTTCTTCCGATTCGATCCTAATGTTGAGTTCAATCAATTCTTCGTGTTTGACCACTCAACAATCTTGGCATTAATAGCTTGCAAAACTACAAATTTAGCCACAAAATGGGATCAAGAGAATAAAGGTGGACCCTAACAAAACAGAGTTAATTACTCGGTTAGTAAGTGTTCAAACCTTAAATAAACAAGTTCCAAACAGCACTTTTGAAAGTACCAATCGCCAGGGCCAGCCAAGGCCTGACGCGAACCGATCAGATAATGAGCACTCAGAACTCTGTTGGAGGCCGCCTGTGCGAGAAATCACTGACCTCCCCGCTCACTTCCTCCATCTCGTCCCGATTGGGGGCAAGGGAGGTCATTGCATTCACGACATCGACCTACCAGCAGATTTACGTTATCTTCCGACAGCCTTCCACTCCCACGACGCTCACCATCCCGACGCTAAGCCCAATCCAAAAGGCCCTCTCGTTTACTCCGCCGATCCATCGCGATCGCACGCCAGTACCCGAGTAGCTCGCAGGACCCATGCCGCAGAGCCAACCCATAATATAGCTCTGACCACCCGCGTGAGTCTCACCTGGCATCATATCCATGTACCCTCCCTTCAAGTTGTTACCTAATATATGTTTTTCTCCTCCGCCTCCTGAGAACTGCCAAAGACATGCCTCCTCTCCCCTGGCCAACATATTCGATTATAATCCTCCCCGCGGCTTCTATACCGTCTGCCGCCATGTTCGACGGCCGATCCACATCGCACGTTGAATTAAATCCAAGCGACGATCCTCACGTCGGGACGATCGACTGTGTAGCGTTCTGCCACCTCAAGGGCCCCGACGCACCGGGTCCTCCACAAGCATCGAGAGGGTCAATAAACTCATTCGCAGCTGTGGTCAAGCCGCTTCCCAAGATTCAGGTCACAGAAAAGTGTAACATCATCTCCTCCAAGATCTCAAAAGGAAGACAAATCCATCCAGCGCCGTGCGGATTTCACACATGTGTTCTGACAAGCCGTCAGCCAGATTGATGATTTAAAGATGTGGATGCTGGCCCTACAAAACTCCAGCCGCGCACTCAATCTCGTTCTTCCAAGCCTTATCCCTAGATCGTCAATCATGAAAGAATTGTATCTACGGGCGATAAGCCTCCACGCTGAAGACAACATTCGCCACCTCAGATCGTAATGATAACCACCCATAGTGGCAAGATCGACCACCAAAGGCTCATCCAACAAGAGCAACCAAACAAGGGTTAGTCACCAAGGGCGCCTCCGAAAAGATGGCTGAGCCCCCGCCCCACTTTCCAACATCGTGATATGGACCTAGCCTACCCCTTATCCGAGACCCCCCGAGCCAAGTGGGCCCCACCTATGAGGGCGGGCCCGGACTAGCGCAACAGATGCCTAAGGTGTGATTATCATAGGGACCATGGCCATGGAACCAACCCACTGCCAAAGCTTGAAATTCCTAGTGGAAAAACTTATTCGGGCTGGGCACCTCAGAAGGTATATTCGAGAGCCAACCCGTGGGGTAGTAGTCGCTCCCACAACCGGCAAGCACTACACAGCACGCCCTCACAGCCATCAACTTTATACTGGGGGGATTGGCCGATAGCCAATATCAATCCAAAAGGTAGGAGAAATTGCTCCCGGCGACCTATGTCAGCTGTGGTAAAATAATCACAAGACCGAGAGAAACACCTTACTACGCCAATTTGGATGCTCGATATCCTTTCCCTATTAACCCTACCCGGGTCATTACCCCCACACATGCACTCGTATTTCCACTGCGGTGTATTAACGCTTTGATGTGCACAGGTCCCTGCCGATCCAAGGCATCCGATTTACTACACTCCAAATTTTGCCAAACATAGAGTCTCGCCGGTCATCTCGGGCCAACAAGGTGGTTTTGTCCTGGATGGAACTAGGGCTACCACATTGACAGACATCGGTCGTGGTGGGTCCAAAGAATCAACAAGTACTGTTCTTGGTGGTAGAGGACTTGGGGTCATACAATACCATCTTGTCTACCAATACGCCATGAAAGCGGTACCTCCACTACTCACCAAACACCGCCACCCGAAGGTTGGGCAGCCACCAGTAAGCCGCTTAGCCGCACCAAGAAATGCACGCCTCTCTAATGCAAAGGACGCGACCAGGAATGCCTAGCCGAATCCATCCCTTGAGGATCAACCCTCGCAATAGCAATCACAGTCATCCGCCCGGCCCGCCTTAGAGGATAGAGAGCCGTTGGCAGTTGATCCCTTGGAAACCACGCCCCTTAGAAGGCCGGACATATGCATTTATGTTAGTACCCTCTTGTCCGAGGAGGAGAAGGCCCAATTATGCCATATGTTGCAGTTGAACATTGATGTATTTGCTTGGACCCATGCAGATATGACCGGAATAAGCCCTACGCATGCCTCACACAGACTAAATGTCACCCCATCCGCCAAGCCGGTAAAAAAAAAAGTGAGGCGCTTTCATCCAAATCGCCACTTGGTCATCCAGACCGAGGTCGATAATCTTCTCCTCGCGATAACTGATGACGAGTAGTTAAGTGCACTAAATAATACCAACGTGGTGGTTGTCCCAAAGAAGGAACAACAGAGTATGTGTGGATTACACTGACTTCAATGACGATGTCCAAAAGATGCTTCTCCGCCCGCATAGATCGTGACGTGGACGCCTGGCCAAGTACCTAATGCTATCTTTTTTGGATGCCTTCTCGAGATATCACTAGATCCCCATGCACCCCCCGGATGCGGAAAAAACATCTTTTATCACTCCCCATGGACTCTATTGTTACAATGTAATGCCTTTTGGCTTGAAGAATGCAGGGGCTACCTATTAGAGGTTGGTGACGAAGATGTTTTGACCGTTACTCGGTAGCACAATGGAAGTCTATATTGATGATATGCTGGTAAAATCCAAGCAGCGCCCGGATCATGTTGCACATCTTTAACATACATTCGACCTCCTCAAAGAGTATGACATGAAACTGAACCCTTTAAAATGTGCCTTCGGAGTCAGCGCTAGCTGATTCCTTGGCTTTATGGTAACCAAAAGGGGAATAGAGGCTAATCCTACACAGCTTAAGGCCATCTTGCAATCACCGGCCCCTAGCTCTAAGAAGGGGATCCAAAGAATCGGCCGTGCCAACCGCCGCCTGGGCGTTTTATTTCCTGTCACTGACAACCAAAACCCTTCTTCGCTACCCTGAGGGGAGCCAACCGGGCCGAATGGAATGAGGAATGCGACCGGACATTCATGGAAATCAAGCAATACCTGACAGAGCCCCCGATTCTTGTGAGCCTAGAAACCGGTGACACACTCTACCTTTACCAGTGTACTCTTGATATAGCAAAGAAGCGCCACCTTATTTAAAGAGTGGGATGCGGTCAAGCCTGTGTTCTTGTCGCAAATCCTTAACCGACGCGTGAGACGATATAGCCACTCGAACGAAGCCTGGGCCTCTTCCTGACAATACCAAAATCTCCGCCATACTTCTAGGCTCATCCCGCTAGGTGCTAATCGATTCCTCTCCACTCTAGCACACCATAAACCCGATATGTCCTAAGGATGGCCTGGCTGGCAATGGAGGTAAGCGCAGTATGGCATCCAAGCATAAGCCGAGACTTTCAAAGAAGCGGCAAGTCTTAGTCGACTTATCGCAGAATCTCGCAGCCGCACACCCGCCCGATAAACGGCCCGTGGACACTCGCTGTGGATGGGGCTTCCGCACAAACCGCGTATCGGTCTATAATTAATCTCCCCAACCGAGGAGAGGATCGAATGTGGTACCTAAGCAGTTTCGCCGCCACCAACAACGACCGAGCACGAGGCCATGATAGCCGGACTCGAGCTCACACTCTCCATGGGTGCTGACAATCTTCGTTCGTAGCCATTCACAAATTAGTCAGTTTGACGATCTGCTAAAGCATAATTCGAGTCCAGGGATCCCCGAATGGCGAAGTATGCTTCCCTAGTCAAGCAGAAATTAAATACCCTCTCGACTTGGAAACTTGAACATGTCCCCCGGGACTGTAATGAGAGGGTCGATGCCTTAGCCGTCAGTGGGTCGCTTTCCATTACCGATAAGGGGTGAACCGTATTCCCATCTATTATCAACCGTAATTCCCACACGTATGCCCAAGTAAACTCGATAGGAAGTTCCCCTCATTCGATAGACCCCATACGACTATACATAGCCACAGTAACTACCTAATGACAGACAAGGCTCACAAGGTTCGGGATGGCCTGGGCTTAGATTCTCCATGATAGGATGGGCGCCTATACAAATGATCCCCGGGCCGGGCCATACCCATGTCAACCTCGAAAGCAAGGCCAAAGATAGTATTAGTTGGACCGCATGAAGGCATATGGACCACCCTGGGAAGAACTCTTAAAGACACCGGTCATACCAGGGGTACATAATAACTATGAAGTCGACGCTGTCGACATACACGAAATGTGACCCTTGCCAATAATAATGTCCCTATCTTGAAATCACCGGTCCAAGACTTGGTCTCCATCTCTAGCCCGTGGCCATTCACTCAATGGGGGATTGATATAGTCGGTCCGCTTCCCACTACACCGGCTCAAAAGAAATTATTATTGGTTGCCACCAATTATTTCAGTAAATGGATAAAGGCTGACGCTTTCGCCAATCAAGATAGAGACGCACTTATTATCCGAAAAACATTATCCGCTTCATTCTTCGCATCCCAAGATCAATCGTGATCCGATAACGGGTCATTGGACAACCGAGTCTACTAGACTTTTGCCGTGAATTGAAGATAAAAATTTATACTCTACCCTCGACATCCAGAAGCAATGGCTGGGCGTAAGCCTCCAACAAAACCCTTGGATCGCCTTTGAAAAAGTGGTTAGACTCCCGCTTAAAGGGAAATGGCAGTAAACCCCGGGGTGCTCAGGCCTACAAACCACGCCAAAAAGCCAACCGGCATTCTTTGCACTCACTTACGGGATGGAAGCCATTATCCCCACCGAAATTGGTCTACCCACCATCCTACAGCCTACACCCGAGTCGAAATGCGGAATACCCACAACCAGGAGCTAGACGTGAGGATGCAGCTACGGAAGCCACAACACCGCAGATAACGCTCTTCCAACGCCGTCGCGAACTTCTTATACCGTGACGGGTAAAACTCGAATGTTTCCGGCTCAAGGACTGGGTTCGAGAAAGTTTTCGAGAATACCACAGACCCCACTACAGGAAAATTCCAACCCAACTGGGAAGGACCTTATGTCGTGACGCCAACCGGTGAAGCCAGGTCTTACGCTATAGATAAAACAAATGGAACCCCTGTACTTAGAATGTGGAATGCCATGCACCTGAGAAGGTATTATCAATAAAAGAATATCTTTATTTTTGCCTACTCGCATGTCTTCGCATATTTTTTCATTATACAAGGTCCAATTTCAAAGCCCGGATATCGCAGTAAAATGACCTATCCGGCCCAGCATAGATAACATCTAGCTGGTCAAATTTAAAAGTTCGGATGGCGCAGTAAAATGACCTATCCGGCCCAACATAGATAACATCTAACTGGTCAAAATTAAAAGCCCGAATGGCGCAAAGAAAATGACGATCCTACCAAGATAGATAACATCTAGCCGGGTTCAATGTTCGGATGGCTCAAGAAATGACCATCCGGCCCGCAAAGATAGATAACATCTACTAGTCAAATTTAAAGCCCGGATGGCGAGTAAATGACTCCATCCGCTCAGCATAGATAACATCTACCGTCAAATTTAAAAGCCCGGATGCCAGCAAAATGACTCATCCTACTACAGAGATAACACTAGCTGGTCAAATTTAAAGCTCTGGATGACGCAAAGAATGACTTATCCTGGCCCAAAGATAGATAACATCTAGTCAGGTCCAATTTAAAAGCCCGATGGCTATAATAAATGATTTATCCGGGGCCCAAAGATAGATAACATCTAGCTGGTCCAATTTAAAAGTCCGGACGACGCAATAAAATGACCTATCCTACCCAGCATTGATAATATCTAGCTAGTCGAATTTAAAAGCCCGGATGGCGCAGTAAAACGACCTATCCGGCCAACATAGATAAAATCTAGCTGGTCAAATACAAAAGCCCGGATGGCGTAGTGAATGACCTATTCGAGCAACACAACAAACTACTTCATCCCGTCATGCTGTACAGATTTTTACTTTGCCACAGAGCGTCAATGGTGCGCTTAACAAAAATCAATGCAACCGACGACAAAGATCAAAACGCATAACAAGGCATCAAACAAAACTAACGAAGAAAGAGAAAGGATGTAAATTGTTTGGTGCAAAACACCGACGTTACAAGTCTCGCTCACAAAGCACTTCGCAAATTGAAGAAGATCATCCTTAACCCCGCTGTCCGACGAGCTTCTTGAGATCCATCTAAGAGTCACCTTCTCTCCGGCCGGGCGATCGGCTATTCTCCGAGCTGCTCCTCCCTTACTAACAAAACAAATGATTCGGGCTTCAGAGCATCAAACGAAAGTTTCTGGGGGCAAATGGGGGTTAGCAAAGAAAATTTTAGAGTTTACTTCGGATCGAAGGATCCTGATTCCATTCGGGGATCTGGTTTGTTCTCGCATATGTTGTGTGTAAAAAACACAACAACCATAGCCATATGAATAATGGTCGCCACAGACAAACTCGACCTCCATCGCCTCTTTATCAGCAATGGCCTTTTCCCAGAGGGCGGCGAAATCATCCTTTATGGTCCCAAGCTCTAAAATAAAGGAAAGTCGCTCGTCCGTCAAACGGCTATTTTCTTCCTCCGCCTTCATACAAGCCTCCCTCGCCAGGGACAATGCCTTATGAGCAACTTCACGCCGGATTCGCCTTCAGCGTAGCACTTTCCAAGAACCGCTAAGGCACGTTAAACCCGGGCAAGCTCAGACTCCATCTATGCTCGGGCATTAACGACCCCTTCAATCTCCAACTTGGCCATCGTTGCCTCATGGCGTGTCGTACTCACCCTCACCGGGCGGCTCTTTCACCGTGCTTCTAGCCCACTCGAGCGCCATGACACGCCCACCCGGCCTTTAATGAAGACTCATCTCCCACTCCTACCATTCTCGACCGACATATAATCGCAGCTGCTCTAAGGCCCCTGCAGCCTGAGCTCGAACTCGTGATGTCAAGCACCATGTTTCAATAGCAACACGCCTCAAAGAAACCCATTAGGAATACATAAATCAAGCATTGGCGCTAATATCACATTACGAAACTCGCTATCTTACAAGTTCAATTAACTGAACGTAGTTACGGTTACGGACTTGTATCCCGTCATCGATAATCCGCTGGATGTCTTCCTTCCGAGTCCCTACAGGAACGCTCACCGTGTAGTCCTCGCCAAGACCCATGCCCCGAGTAGCTACCGCCATCCAAGCATTTATAATACAAATCACTCAAATCGATCACCATGGACTTCCATGATGGAAAGGCCCAACTACAGATGATATACTTCACCTCGTCACCCGAGCCGATACTCCACTCCTCAGGCTGGCTCGCCCACGCGGAGGAGCATAACAGTGGGTTATAATCCGCTCCGACAATGTGGGCCTTGGTAGCTAAGACCGCATAAATTTAATCTAGGGCTTTGACCCTTATCCCGATCGGCGGGGGATTACCCGGCGCACTCTAACCGGGATTCTGCTCCTTCGACTCTAGCCTCCAGCGACACCCGCCGCTCTCGTTTGATCTTTCGGGGCCCGATTCAGAGAGTCGTGATGATAATCGCTGTCTTCCAAACCTCCTCAAGAAATATCGACTAGGGTCTCGTGATCTAGCAGAGGCAATGTTAGACTCCATCGTCGAACTTACGTCGTCTCTCAGGCGATAACGACCAAGCAGTCTCTGGGTCATCCCTCTCCCTCGCTCCTCTTCCTCCAAATCCTGGGACCTCTCGTGTTCTAAGAGACTCAACCCAGTGGGAACTTAAATCCTCCCCAGACCCGACCGCCCGCTGCCCGTATGCCTCAAGGCCCGATCTTTACCACTGGGACAAAACCCGACCACTGATCAGCAGGCGGGTCTGACCTACACTCATCCTCCACCGGGAGCCGGACGGCAGAACTAGAATCCCCACTAGGGGAAGTAGGCGACCTTGATGCGTGTCTAGCACCTGACTCGATGCCTCAACTACTAGGTCCCCAGCAGAGGGACGAAAAGTCGCTGTGAAACGCAGATCGAGGTCGGCAATACAAAGTGCTCCCTTCCACAATATCCAAAGGCAAAGGTCGGCCACCTGAGGGCGTAAGTGAGTCGTCATACCACAGATATATTATTTGGAGTTAGCAAAACCTTGTAGTGACGCTCCTACTCAGAAATCTCCAATAGTCGTCGAATCTTCTCTAAGCTTGACTTCTCCCCCAAATTCACCGTACCACTACTGCTTTCCTCAGACGAACAACCCAAGGTTAGTCCATCAGAACACACAAAAATATCTAGGCAAAGCCGCTAAGTCGATCTAACTCGACCACAATAATCTGGAAAGACTGAGACCGGTTAATATTAAACGGAAGCCTGGGGGAACCCGGGGTCTCATCCTAGGGTCCCCTCACTAATGCGCCTTTTGCCTCCACCCAGCGACCAGCCCATTACCAACCCTGAAGTCTGGGCTCGTGAGCCGACATACAGATGACGACCACCCCGGGCCTCATTCAAAGTAACACGTCCACCTCAACGAAAGATCGAGTTGGTACGTATGGTTCAATGCAGCGAATGATTAAAATACGGATGACGCTGGTGGGACAAGGCTCTGGGGCGCCCGGTAAATGTAAAAATTGTCACTATGGTTGGCACGGAAACGAGTTCTACCGCGAGATGTCCCTGCAAAAAACACACCGTTGTGTTCTCCATCCAAGGTGGACTCATCCACCCTGTCCATCAACTTGAGGTCAATGTTATCGAGCACTCCTCAAGTAGCGAAGCTTTAACCTCCACTCATTAGGATGCAATGATCGTCAGAGAAGGCGCCGCCTGCGCCTCTCCTCCTCCTCGGGGCGACCACCAGGAAGCCCCCGACCCCCTTGCCATTCCCACAAGCGCATCAAGATGAGAAGAGAGAATCTAATATTAGGACTCTTAAGCTCACATATCAAGTCGGGTACAAAGGCATACCCCCACGCCCGGGCCAAATAGGTTTTAAAACTCCCCCCCCTTCCCTGTACCTTCCTACTTTACTAAACTGGTCGCTTACTTTACTGGTCCCGCATCGCTAGCGGATGACGATGATTACCTATGAGATGAAGAGGCGCGCAAAATGGCTCACTAATGAATGCAACGTTGTCGCGATGGTAGAGGATACGCAGAGAGAGCGTATAAACCCAAAATGACAAGAAAGGAAAAAGAGTACGACTTAATGATGCCTATCTATATATTGACGCGCCTAGGGGATCATAACATTTTTAATGCAATCATGACTAACCGTCAGCCTGATTTCAACCATCGCGACTCTTCGCCAGACATAGTAGGCCTAAGGTGGGCTAAGCCTGGGGGGCCCTTTCACTTCTGCAATTAAGTTAATCTAATGTCTGCTAACAAGTTATGGCAATATTCAACCGGCCCCAATTAGGCAGAATGTCCGAATACATCATACACAGAATTGCAATAAGACACTAAGCCATCAAGGAACTGTGATTTATTAATTGCACCAAAAAGGTGTTCGACATTACATAGCAATGCTTGTTACCAAGAAATCATATTACAATACGTCCAACTAACATTCAGAACTTACAAGACACCCGAAATACAAAAGAAAAACAGGCAAAGCATCTACAGCTGGAACCAAGAAAGAAGTCGCCGCAGAGGCTAAGAAGGAGGAAAAGATGGAGATGGGGATGAAAGAAGTGGAAGCTTGGGAGATCCCCACAGGATTCTACAGGGGGTGTCCTCGGATTCCATTCAAGTTTTAGAACCACCCAAAGACCAATACGTATCAATTCCGACTCGCTAAACCATGCAAATGGGCCCAATCCATGCTTGGAAAGCGACGCCAACACCATCACAATCATCCTTCATCCCGCAATCCCCCAATTCTGAGTCTCAGCAACGTTCAATTATCCTTCTCTGCTAGAGGAACATAGATAGCTAGTAGAACAACGAACCTCGTCACCCTACCTTTTATAGCGTTCTCCGGCCCTGTGATTAACTCACAACCGTGATAAAGATCTAATGCGCTTCAACAAAAAAAGTTACAAAATTCACATTGAAATTCAACAACATTAATGGTCTACTGTTCCCTATGATATGACGATCAAGCTTGTCCTTTTTTTTTTTTTTCCTACCAGGGACGATCACCCTCCCTAAGTAGAAAAAGGGGCATCAGGTACCATGGGCCCGCTCGATTCCCCAGCTAACCGGGGTTGCTCCAGGCCCGATGGGACTAAGCTCCTAAAGCCACCGCCCAGATGTTGAATAGGCCTGTGGACGTCTCAGGCGACTCTCGCTAAGGTGCCCGGCGCTTCTTATCTCGACGCCCTTCCCGATGCTGGCCTGTGCCCGACTCACCCGGATAAAGCCTTTTCCTGGCCAATACTTTACTCAAACTAAACCGCCAACCGACTCTCCATGATATATGATATGTTCTCCCAAGAATCGCCACCCATCTGAATTCAATAGGAAGGCGTTCCCACAAAGATTCTACGTCGGAAAGCTTGCTACATAAAAAGAAGAACAAGTCATCCCCGTAAATGAGAGCCACCTTCCCCTACCTTTTATGGGAAGAAATTGTCCATCCATGAAAGGTGGATCCTTTCTCCCTCCATAAAAGAGAAGCACCACAATTTCAAATGAGGTATGACATTCTCGATTAAGATAACTACAGTTCTGACGCTCAATCTTCCAAAAAAAGCTAACTTTGCCATCGGAGGGATGACGGAACACCGTCATCTTCTTGTTTGTTTTGCAGGTTGCAGCCGACTGGTGACTGGTGAATGCCTTGAGGATCCACTGACTCTGAGAATTCCGGAGACTATAGTTAGGGCCAACACAACAATAAGAGTCCACCATATGTAGGTCTTTGACTCCGCTTTATAATGTAAATGTGAACTTTTGGAGATAGTGCAAATTGTGTAAGTACAAGTAAATGAGACTCAAGAATATATGTAAAAGAACATTTAAACACCACTACTCAAGAGCATTTTTTGAAGAATCTGTTGATTTAAGTTATGTTAATATGTACAAGTTTGGATTTATGTTTCGAAATGGGCCCACCAATGTCAAAAATTCAGGTAAAAGAGTCACAGTCCTGTGTAGCGTCTCACTACTCCGCCTAGACGGGGTATGGGGAGTTATAGAAAGGACGATATTATCCTCCCCACATTAATTATGGTACAAAAAAAAAATTGATTTCTATGGATAAACAAATTTATTATTATTTTAAAATAATTTAATCACTAATGTTTTATTTTTAATTATTCATATATAATTTTTTTCACAAAAATATTTAGAAACAAGTAAAAATAATAGAAGTATAATTAAAAGTTATTTTTTTTCAAATTGTTATATTTTATTTTTAAATAATTTTTTAAATTTTATCTTAATTCTATGGTAGTCAATTGTATCAAATTCTTTTTTTATTATAATAAAGAGATAAAAAAGCCTATAATGTGGAAATGATAATATTGTAATTTCACCTCATTAAAGTCATTTAAGTAATTTTATATTATTTTATGATGAGGAATCTCATTTGAATTCATTTTTTCTTAATTCAAATATCTTAATAAGTTTTCACTGATAAAAAAACACTGATTGAATAAAAATTAAACGTTTAAATGATTGAATAAAAATAAAGTTGAGACATCAAAATAGAAAAAATTAAAAAGTTTTGACACTTGATTGAACAAAAATAAAGTAAAGACACCAAAATAAAAAATAAAAAGTTTAGACACTTGATTGAAAAAAAATAAAGTTGAGACATCAAAATATAAAAAATAAAAAAGTTTAGACACTTAATTGAAAAAAAATAAAGTTGAAACATTAAAATAAAATAAAAATTGAAAAATTGAGACAACATTTATGTAATTAACCTTTTGAATTATTGTAACGCCCCAAAAATATCCTAAATTTTTTATAATAATTTTATTATATATTCCGGGTATGAATTGAGGCAAACATGGGTTTTTCCAGGAAAACTAATAAATTGTTAAATAGTGAAATGTGAAATGAATATGTGAGCATATGATTAAATATTATATGATAAAATGAGAAATTGATTGAACCCGGAAATAAACCCAAGTGAAAAAGGGTAAATTTGAAAATTTGTAAAATGAGGACCTAAGGGTCATTTGAGAAAATGTTTATGGATTTAAGCATAGAGGTGATGCAGAGGTAATAGGAAACTTAAACTAAAATATGAAATAAACATGGCCTTAAGAGAATAAAGTTTACTTTAAGACCACATTTATTTTGGAAAGGCACATTGTTACAAACGTATTTATGAGAGGGAGTGAGAGGAGAAAAGCTAGGGTTTTGCAAGAAGAAGAAATTCTGTGAGATCATCTCCCACTCCCTTGCTTCTAAGTGATCACATCTGGGTGAAGAAGATTAAAAGAGATTTAAGGTATGACACAAACCCTAGATTTCTTTAAATGATGTTTGGGTTAGAAAAACCCTAATCCATCCATGGGTTTTGCTCATGGTTGGTTTAGGAGGATATCAAAATGCCTTTAGGAGTGATTTCTAGAGTTTTATTTGGATTTTAAAGTGATTTTCGAGAAAATCGAAAGGGAAAACCGTAAAAATCCGGGCAAACGTGGGCTTCTACGCCGCCGTAGGGAACCTACGCCGCACTGATGCCCTCGCCATGGCGAGGTACGAGGTGCCTGTGCACTCCCTTGGGTACTACAGTCAGAAGATCACGCGGCATAGACACCGTTTCACAAGAAGAAAATTTTGATTTTGTTTCAGCTCCTTGCCAGATATACCCGATAGTTTAAGGAATTTAATAATAAATGATTAATGGGGGTTCAAATAAGGATAAAACTAAGTGAAAAACGTACTTCGCCTCGGTGATATTCATTTAGTACAATTAATTGTTCAACCACTAAGAGTGGAGAATTTGTATTTTACTAGGTGCGAGTGACGACGACAACCTCGACCTAGACTGCATCGGTGAGACAAGATTCATAAATGGTTTGTTCTTCGTTCTCCGTCTTCCGTCTCTGTTATGTTCTCAGACCTAATTTCCATTTCAAGTTCTATTCGTGAAATGTATATATATTGATTTGAATTATTAGTATTTGAAATGTTTGTCAAATATTTACATGTGCGCGTGTATTTGAACTATAAGTAAATTTACTGCATTTGGGTAAACTGATTTGAAATGTATTATTTGAATGACCAACATGACGGGATTCACCAATTGAATTCTTCATCCCGTCATGAAGGTAACCATATTTGTTCAATGCGAAACCACATTGCTACTGAATGATAAACAAGACATGATTCACCAACTGAATATGTCGTGAATGTCGACTTCTATAGTCATATGTGAGATTGTAATGTTGAATGTGAAATCATACCGCTACCGAATGACAAAATGTGACAGATTCACTTAACCGAATTTATCGCGAATGCTGACTTTATAGTCATATGTGATTGTAATATTGAATGTGAAATCACATTGTTACCGGACGACAAACAGACAAAGATTCACCAACCGACCGCTGCGAATGTCGAATTTTATAGTCATATGTGAAATTGCAAACTGAAAAGCGAAAAATGATATTAAAAGTATTGTATAAGTATCTTTACATTACACATGCATATCAGATAAAGACATTATTTTGATCAATGCATGATTCGTATTGAACCGAAATGGAATAGAGAACTGTATAGAACCACTAAGCGTATTGTTTTATCAATGCGCAGGGACCGAGTGATAGACAGTGATTGAAAGCGAACCCAAGGTCGAGGAGCTCAAAGTCATCCAAAAGTCTACGGAGTATGCTCACACATGCATCTTGTCATTTTTAGCATGACATCGTTTTGTAAACAGAGTTCAACTCCTCGAAATTATTTTTGCACTATATTTGAATATGATTTGATATTATGTTGTAAACGTATGTACCCATTTTTGGTCAAATGCATTTTGTAAAGGAATTGCATTGAATTTGTAAATGCTTGCGCTCGCTCTAAATTGAAATCGCTTCGCAAATATTTGAGAACAAATGTTTATATTAATGAAATGTATTTGATAATGGTCACGCATCCTCGAAGTTTTCAGTCCCGATCCGCCTAACTCGGTGGGTCAGGGCTCGGGGTCGCTTCAATTATTATCGTTCAAATGATTGAATATTTTGAATATACAAAAGATTGAATAAATATATTTGAACGATAATTATAAACATTTGAATATATTATTAAATCCAATTTTTTTTAATATGAATGTTTGAACGATATCTCAAATGTACAAGTCAAATAACAAATCCAAACCGACCCTTAATATGGATGATTAAATTTGAACGATTAAATAAATATACAAAATTATGGGATTAAAAAAAAACAATTATTTGACTTAAGGTGTTTCAAAAAGATATTTCATATGTAAGATGTGTACAAGTATTCATACATAACATATAAAACATGAATTCAGTATATATATGGTTAAGAAGGTCACTAACCTTAATACGGAATAAACCCAACGACGGATGCCAACGTCCTGTTGTTACGAGCCTTTGTGCACGTTCCTTAGTTCTCGTAGTGTAGAGAATAACCACAACGTGCTATCCCTAATCAATCCACGAACCCACGTCCAAGGGGCAACGATGGTGATTTCCCAAGAGAGAGTTCTAGTGAGAGAGAGTGATCGGAGGAGGAACCATACATTCTGTTGTGTTGGATAATACCCTATATGATAAGGGACTTTTTAATATAAGTGAGACTCATCCCATCATAACAGAATCAATAAAAGATTATAGTTCTATTTGAATAAGGACTTATCCCTATCCCATCCAACGGGTATTCAAATAGGAATTAACCTCTTGTTCATAATGGGCGGATATGGATTGGGCCAAAGCCCAGCCCAAAAGTCTAACAGCTCCCACTCGCCCACAATGGGCAAAGCATCTCAATTAACTCACTCACTCATCTCTTCATATAGGAAATGGGTCGTGCGACATTGCGAGAAGAAACGAACAACAATGGGAGTATAGTTATTAAGTCACCACCAAGACTAACAAAATACATCACCCAAAGGCTACTCTCGCATATGTCCTAGATACTCTATCAACACCCGTATTAAGTATTTTCACCTCATAGTGAGCAATAATTAACTTACAATATATCAAGTGTTTATCAACCTATATCGAATACGAAATCGACATAAGCGCTGGCCAACTTACAAACATATGACATGGTGTATTAGTAAATTAATCTTCCCTAAGAACTCATGTCAATTCAATTAAACCTGATTGCTTTCCTAGACATGCCCCATGTGGTTGTATCAATCATAGCCCTTAGAAAGCATGCTAAAGTAGCAACATCAAGCATCCTCTTCATGATTGAGCCTTAGGTCATAAGGACATAAGTTAGATCCCTTAAGATCTTAGTGGCTCATATAAAGGTGGATAAGGAATTATCCAGCACTCCTACTATTAGTCAGCATTAAGCACATACAGTATGATATGTATGTTATGGTGTTGACTCATATAAATGAGCATGTCACTATCAAATTTATACCATACAGGATAGATCATCACCATTGACTAAAAAGAGATGTGAAACTGCATGACTTTGGACCTTAGATTTGTGGAAAAGGGCTATGAGCGATTCTCAAGAATCTCATCTTAAGTCATAACTAAG
Organism: Tetrastigma voinierianum; assembly: GCA_016808115.1. Classification (NCBI taxonomy): domain Eukaryota; kingdom Viridiplantae; phylum Streptophyta; class Magnoliopsida; order Vitales; family Vitaceae; genus Tetrastigma; species Tetrastigma voinierianum. Next base: position 97,484 of record JAEQBH010005223.1, on the reverse strand, counting down.
AGGCGACTATCAAATGGGCTCTTAGATGTTCAGAGCTGTCATAGATTCTTTAGTCTCATCTTTCTCTTCACTAAGCTGAGTGAATTACCTGTGTGAGTGGGTAGATTCTTGCCTGTTGACATCATACTAGAATATCTTTAAGAATAATTTTTTGAGTAAAACAATGAACTCAATAATCAATTATTGTGTCGCTAATAATGTCAAATACGACTCATAGAGGTGTCATCTTACCTTGATCCACATTACTGCCAACGTAGGTTGAAACACATCTCTAGTGATAGGCTTGGTCGATGGTCCAGCCACCCCGTGCTTCGGTAGAAATGTGTTTTATCTTCTTTCAAGCGTTTCAAGTACACACAATGGGTCTCTCTTCATTCATCTCGGCTGTGAGAATGGCTTCGAGTCATGAAATCGATGTACCATTGTCTAGAAATGACTATTGAGTCCATAAATGGAGCGTTTGAGCTTTTACGCTTTGAGCTCTCCATCATGACTTCCAAAACCCATGGGTTGGTCGCGTAGATCTCTTCATCTAGCTCTCCATTGAGGAATGCAGTCTCAACATCCATATGATATGTGCTTTCTAAATAAGTTCTGACAATAGATAAGGTGAATAGAGCAATGCTGAGCCCAGCCAAGGAAAATGTCTCATCATTCATGCCTTTTGTTGGGTAAACCCCTTCGCCACAAGACGTGCTTTGTACTTGTATCAATTGACCCATGCGCCTTCGCAGCTTAACTCACCAAAAACCCATTTGTTTTATGTCTTTGCAACCAAGCAGGAAGAATCCGCTAACTACGGAGTTCTTGTCTGGGCACCGTTCATCTTGTTTACCATCAATCCATTACCATAGAAGGTGAAGCGCCTCTCTATGAGAAACAATTCATTAAGTAAGCATCCCCCTCAATCTCAAAGTAATGACAGGAATGTACCTCTATTGCTACGGAAGGGCATCAAAGAAAGGATTGAAATAGCTGTGGAACCTCCCGCTAAGTGAGAATGACTCCCACTTATCTCTAGCGATCTGAATGATTTCCCACCTCAAGCGAAAGATGTGATACAGCCACTCGGTTCCTCCAACTCATAGAGTCTAAACTGTTGACATGCTATGTGAAATCTGTGTCTCAATGAGAAATCAGCTTATCAAAATCCACTTCAGTCTTTCCTGATAGGGTGTTCTCGAACATCCACATAGCCGCCGGGGGCCTTGGGATACCTTATGAAAGTATGCTTTCTAGCTCGAGAACCTGACTTTCCATACTTATGGTTAGCGTTGTCAACATGCCTGTTGATCCCCCATGGCGCAATGCTCAGGTGGAGGCTTTTTGCCATGCCCTGACTCATAGGGAGTTAAGGGAAGCAGATGTTGTGAAGGCACTGTTCAAGATGTAAGTGGAAGAGCATCCCAAAAAAGATCTAGGGGAGTTGGCATCGCCATCATCGATCTGATATATCTCAAAGAAGTCTATTCCTCATCTGCCTTTTCATTTTGTTGCATGAGTGCGAGGGATAGTGAGATGCCTTAAGTCCTTACCTCATAATTCCTTGGTTGGTGAATAATACTGGTATCCTTGTCAGTCTTAAGGTTTTTAAGCCTTTTTCATGCTTGTTCTCAACCTCTGCCATACAAAGCGACTGACGATCCAATGCTTCATGTGATGAATATCAATGTTTTATACTTAATATGTGAATAGTCATCGATCAGTGTGAAGAAAATGAAACTGGCTGCCTTTTATTCATTGGTCATGAATGTGCGAATGGAATGACTTAATAGGTTGACGACTCTTTTTGTCGTTCAAGGTTTTTCACAAGCTTTGCCTATTTAAGTGCCAGTTCCGCATAATTGTAAGGTCAACTTTGGTAGTGAACCTAAAAGAGCCTTCTCCTAGCTAACCGAGGTCATCCCATCCCTTCCTGACCCGACTGGCATGCGAGTTGTGGAATCAATGTTATTACTACTAATCACATATGATGACGAATTGTAGATAGTGGAAAACTACATTTAAATCTAATTTAATAAAACTACCATCCTTTGATGATCCATGTCATTATAAATTCCATCCCTTGAATAACGAACCATTGTTGAGAATTCAAAGAAAACGAAACTAATCAAGCGGTAACATATATGATTATCTCTTGGATTCCGAGGACATGGGTATCATGAAGCGTAGAATGCGACCCGGAGCCTTGAGTAAAGTTAGTGCGAACCAACTCGATAACTTCTTTACTAGTACCATTTCCGCGAACACTTTGGGTGCCTCACAAAGGTTTCTGGCGATAATTTGGCCACTTGCCGATCTCCAGATTACATGTTTGGTTGCTTCTATCGTCTGATCCGATCGGGGAAGATAAAAGCGACGCAAACGTAGCGAACGTACCGTGTTACTAAAGGTGAGTGGGTTTGTTACCTTCTTGACTTGTGACCGTGAGCGAAGTGCCAGCAACTACGCGAGTTAAAGCATTTGACTTTGTTTGTTCTGCATTTTGCCTGCCCCTCTGCGGTGGCATTCTTTTTAGTAGCACTCTTGCTTTGCCTCTTCCCACTATTCTTTTCTGTTTAGGTGCTGTCTTATCTCTCCCTTCTTATTAAATCTGTGGTCTTATGAATTGAAAGCCGGTGAGGAGGCTTGAGCGGTATGGTTCTGCAGCCACAATGCAAATCACCTCAGAGTTCCATGGCCAGGGATATATCTTTGCAAAAATTTATGTTCTCATTGTGGGTGAGGATTTCCCCTTCATGCCATGAATATGGGAGTGGCTTTGATAATAGCTGGACACTGTTGTTCATCGACCAGGGATATGCCTCGTAGCATTTTAGATCTCGAATCATCTTTGGGCATCCCTAAGATGTAGTCTTCGAAACCTTAGGGTCTTAAGATGCGTCTGAATTTTAGAACCAAGCTCCTGGCACAGTGATTTGATTGTCAGCGTGAACTTCGTGTTCCTACATGGCCACGCGATGAAGGTTCTCGGCATATATGAGTCCTTTCGTGCATGCTATTAAGCATAATACTGATGCGATGATCCTTCTTGGTCGAGCTTCCAAAAGTCAAGGTCCGCGACGGTGTGGGCACAGTGCCCGCCTCGTGCGTTACCACCACGCTGATAGTCAAATAAGTGAAGAGTCATGTTAGGTCATAAGAATTCCATCTTTCGCCACATGTCGTGGTTGTGCCAGTGGCTTATCAACGGTTGGTTGTGACATGATTTTAAATTTATCATGCTTCCATTAATAATGCTCAAAGAAGTTGACATTTAATATTAATCACATATTCTTTTATCTTTTGTTAGAATTTAATTTATAATTATTATCCCTCTTCCTACTTATAAAAATCTAAAAAATGTAAGCATCTAATCATCTCTCCCAATTGATGGTTAGGGAATATACTTACAAATTATCTTCCTATGAACAAAATTGTATATAAAATTAATCACATCCACATCCTGAGATATAGAAAGTGCGCCACGAGGATCTGAGGTACCATATAGATATCTCATTTGAGCTAATATTTAAAGAACTAAATTCTATGGAACATACTAGTAGGCGTGAAACACATCATTTACAGTTATCCATAATATAAATTACAATTCATAAAACTACATCCCATAGAAAACTATTCAAATGATCTTGTGGCGCCCCCGAATCCGAGAAGGTCAGATTGTTGACTGCGTCAATGCTTATGAACCAAGTGAATATTCGGGTTACTCGCGCCACTTGGCATCGGGTGAGTCTCTTTGTGGGGGCTCCCTGCGAGCCTATCACCTGCCTGCCATCCCGACGATGCAGCCTCGTCGACATGAGTAAAGCGGCCACGCGAAGGCTGACAATACTCGTCAGCACATTCAACTATATGAATCCAACTATGGCCAGCTAATTCTGAAGTTGAATATTTTTACTCTTACTCTGATACATATACTAAAATTAGAAGTTTCATTATATGCATGTGGCTTGACAGGCAGCTTTCTTCTAATCCTCAATCTCTAGAATGACAATCCCTCTGTGTTCTGTGCCTGTAAAATAGTATCCCTCGACGGGGTGAGCTAATGCTTAGTAGTGGAATCGCCTGGCCCAGGCTACTCTCTACTAAGTGCGGTCTGATGTTCCAAAATAAACCTGCATCGAGCAAATGCATGATCCTATGAATGCTCTAACTCATCATCTATTTACAGGAGTCTCATGGCTCCACTGCTCTTTAAGCTTTCAGTATGAGGTGTTATTTTGTTTGTTCAGTGGACTGACCCTCAGATGTATATATATATCAATTGGTGATCTCTAGTGAGACAGTATTGTTGTGGACCCTGCCCTCGGAGTGTGTATATCAATTGGGCCGTCTCAGGTGATTGATGTTACAGTTTTGGACTACCCTCCAGATGAGATATATTTTGGACCTTTCCAGGAACCATTTTCACTGATATCTCGTACTCATCCCTATAGTTCAGGGTGTTCGGTCATATGGAATACGTGTATCTGAATTCGATACGTTTAATTCACAAGTAAATATATAAACATGCCATATATTTACCACAAACGTCAATTCAAACAATCATGTCATATAAAATTCTGTTTAACATCAATTACAGATTCACTTGGGCTAATGAGTAAACACAAAAGCAATTCAACTTGAATCTTTCAGTCAACTCATTTTTTACAAATATATATTTTGAGAACACCTTTATTTGAGAATAGTGAAACCCTCGGATTTACTATTCCCAAAATCCACAATCATCGATTCACTTAATGAACACGCAATTCCAAGCCCATTCCAGGCCTGTCGAACCAATCGCAGTGATTTATCAAAAAAAATTTTCATTTCTACAGCTTCCATCAGTGGTGGCGGATTCATTTGCTTCTGATGATGTTTAAAAATTCCATGCCGGTCGATTGAGGTTTTTTTGGGACCGATGGGTGACCCCTCACGGCCTCGCTCAGCTCAAACGATGTGGAAATACTTGAAATAAGCCCGATGAGAGAAGCCCTCTGCTCGAGGTTGTCTAAATACATAAATCCAGAATACTCACCTTGAAGCCCTCCGTGGTAAAAGCGATTTTCCTTCTTGTCCGAAGGCTATAGATGGTCGGATCTTATTTTTAGAGAGAAGTCAGACCTTCTCACACTAAAAAATCGCCATTTTTGCTTTATGTAAATTTTTTCCTTACTTCTCGTTTTGGCTCATTTCCATTTCTCTCAGAGCGATCTTTGTATGATTTTGTCATTTAATTTGACTCATACTTCAAAATGGCCATTAGCCAATACACTTTGTTTCAGTTTTATTTATTGGCTCTACCTCGACCGTCCATTTTCATCATTCTCTACTCATGCCGCCTTGGCACATGAGTCGTGTTATATGTGATTTTAGACTCTTCGAAAATCGTTTCTGACTTACAATGACAGCGATGCCTCGAAAAATTTACTAAATTCAACTATACAGATTTGATGATTTCTAGGTGCTGTAACTGGATTTTGAGGAGCGATTCAATGGTGAAATCCGTTTAATCATCGCTGAGATCTAGAGAATAAATTTCATATTTTTAACGAAATAACAATTTTGTAAATAAAATTCACGATTTTGCCCTTTTTCAGAAGAAATTGGAATTTCTCGGGTCTTAGGATCTACAATTATTTGCAGTGTAGTAGCCAGGATCTTGGTGCCGAACTCTGTAGAACGTTTTTTATGAACAAACTGGCTCATAAAAAGTGTGTTTTATTCAGGTCAGTTGACTACCGTCGACGTGAGGCCTCATGAATGTCGGGTGACCCCAGCATTTTCAGAAAATCGGGGCGAGTCTCCTTTGTGCGGGAGCTCACCTGAAATACCAAACTTATCTAAAACACAATATGTCCCAAACAGTGCTGATATATAGTCAGTACTATCAATCGACCACTTGGGCCATAAACATCTTCGATATGCATGACTATGAATCGACTATATATCCTATAGTTTAAGAGTTCTGTCTTTTCCTCTTAAACAATACATATATTAAACTTAAAAGTTCTAATACATGTAAAACCACCAAAGCTACATTCGACTTTCTTCTAGAACTTCGACCTGCAGGGCGAGTAGTCTCCTCATACGCTCCTATGCAGAAAATATATCCCTCGTGGTGAGCTAATGCTCGATGGTAAAATCCCTAGAGTGGCTACTCCACTAAGTGCAGTGCAATATTCCCAGAAAATAAACATGCACATTCAAACAAATGCATGATCCTACTTGAATGTCTGCATGACAACCTTTCGGATCGAGTCTATCAAGGCTCCTTCACACTACTTTGTGCCATGCTGAAAATTTGGATTTGTTAGTTTGTGGACAACCCTCCGATGTATATATCAATTGGAGCGCTCCGGCGATTGATATATATTTGATTTAATGGACCTTCCTACCCTCTGATGTATATATATCAGTTGGGCACGCTCGACGATTGATATATTATTTGTTTGTGGACTACCCTCGGAGTAGAATATCAATTGGGCGGCCGATGATTGATATTTTTAATTTCGGACTACCCTCAATGGTAATATTTTTAGGCAACCCTCGAACCGTTTTCTAGACTGTCTCATGCACTCCCTCTATAGTCTAGAATTGTTCGATTGCATATGGAAGTACATGTATGCCAATCCGTCTCTGATCCCAATTCGCATGTGTCATATAAACATGCATATATTTACCAAAGCAGTCATTCTTTGAATCATGTCATGTAAATTCTCATTTGACCATCAAATTAGCTCACTTGGGCTAATGATCAAACAGTAATTTAATTTAAAATCCTTTCGACCGAACACGTATTTTCATAAAGCCTGTTTTAAAACACTATTTAGAGATGTGTTAAAACCTCATTCTTATTCGAGAAAAATCTAAATCATCGGATCACTTAGTGAACCCGCAATTCACGGTCATTCCCGACCTTTTTCATATCAATCATACATTTTTAATGCATAATTTCACCCTGAAGCGTGCGCGTAATTTACGGGCCAGTGCGTAACCAAGTCTCAAAAATTTCCAACAATTAGGTCAGGATTTGGGGCCAGGTCAGCAACCCCTCAGCTCAAACAACGAAACATTTAGAAAACAACCAATAAAGTGTAAAGCTGATGAGAGAAATCCTATCGGAGTTTGAGAAACTCTTTAAATCGTGCCACGTAAAAGCCCTCTCACGTAGAGAGCAGGTTCTCCTTCTTTGTCCGCTTATTCACTGGTTGGATCTCCTACAGTTCTAGACCTTTCTCCCCAATCGTTTTTTTCTCCTTTAGTCAGATTTGAGAAGAAGTAGGCTGTGGCCAATTTGTTTTATTAACGTTTAAAATTTTAAAATGACCCTTTATGTGCCTTCTTTTCCGAGTTTTGTCATTCGGCACTATCACGATTCGATCCATTTTAGTGTTTCTCTTTCTCTTTACTTGCATTTTGTGGTACTGTTATATCGACTTTTGTATGTGAAATAGTTTCACGGCACCGAAGCGATGTCTCGAAAAATGTGCAACTCATTGTCTGGAATATTACGAAATTTTCTCGTGCTAACACGATTTTTCGAGGATGAGTTCAACGGTGAAATTAGTTTCGTCATACGAAGGAATATGAGTATAAATCACGGATTTTTAAAACAGTTACTCAAATTGTAATAAAATTACAATTTGCCCTTATTCCACCTGTTACAGATTTCTCGGGTCTTATATTCTCCCTCCTTAAAAGGTGTCTTAAAAATTTTGGAAGAAAATACAATCAATCCTATATTACAGCATTCCATTCTAATAAATGTAAGCAGGTCATTTTTAAATCTTAAACGACAAACCACGTACCTTCATCCTAACCGAGAAGGATAGGGTAGCGCTATCATGTCTCGCTCCCATTGGACTCCTCCACTCCCATAGTGCCTCCATAGGTATCCTCACTAGCCCTCTCGGTCTTGCGTGCATGGCTTGATCTGTTTATCAACAATACTGCCCCAGTCTCTCCCTCGAAGGTCCCATCCTTGTTGGCCTCGATACGTCCCCGATCCACCACATGAGTTGGATCCCGGAGTATATTTTGAACATGGAAGCGTGAAACTTTTTCAGTCTGGATTTTTGACATCTTTGGCGGTAATGCTAATCGGTCTGCCTGTGATTTTCCTACCTCTCAGTATCTCGAAGGGTCCAATAGACTGACGATAAACCTCGCGCTTCGGGCACGAGCCACTCCTCTCTTAGGCATCACCTTGAAGACACTGATCCGACCTCGAACTCTAAGGGTCGACATCGCACATTAGCATAGCTCTTCGCCGGCTCCCGAGTCGTGAAAATATTTGTCGTATCAATCCACCTGAGGGTATACCGTGAGATGCGGGACCAATTGATGGGCTCTCTCCACCTTGGTTCAACATAGGTGATCACATGGCCTCCCATATAAGCGCCTCATCTGATGCCATCGCGTATGTCGCACGTAATTGTTGTTGTGAAGATTCACTGAGGCAAATGCTCATCCAGTACCGCCCGCCCATGATCGAGGCACTTGTGCTCGTAGCATGTCCTCTGTCACACATAGTCCTCTCGGGCCCGACCGTACATGCCGAGGTGGAGCATTTATTACTCATCGTCAGCCCGGGTGTACCATAGCCTTTGAAACTCTTCCAAGAAAAGGGTGTGGCCAACCTCGGGTCCTAGCATCTGATGCTATGGATCCCAGAAATTTGCCATGTAGTGGACTATCTCGAATATACAACCGGCGGAATCTCTCGAGGCAAAGGTCATCCGCATGGCTGAAAATGTGCCGACCCCCGTGGCGGGTCCTATCCATGTCTGGCGTCATCTGGCTGCGTCGTGGGAGAGTGGGTCACAAAGTCCATCGTGGCGTGCTCCACTTCCTCGACCCACCTCTGTGGCTAAAGTAGCCGCTGGCTGCGGTGTTCAGCAGCAACTTTGTGACCGTGAGACATCGTCGAACAAAGTCCCCCTACGTGTCTCTTCATCAGCTCACAGTAGTGCGTGAAGATCTTGGTATCTTCGGTGCCACAGTTCTGCGACAAATGGAAGTAGTGAAACTCCACGAATCTCTCTCAAGTGGTCAGGCTGAGAACCACTACCCATTACTATATAAAAGACTACCATCAGTATGACAGTGACCCTGCGTCTCTTGTGCACGGCGTACTCGGTCACGGTAGACCATATCTCTGCGTCCGCCCAGCTGGGACTCGATCACTCACGCTCCATGAGAGGCGGTGTAGCCACTAAACTCCCAGGCACTCTGATCACCTTTCGGCTGTACTACCGCCCAAGCCTTATCCTTTATCCCTCAGCATCCGCCACTCCCGAAGAAGCTATACTATGCAGCTCATGTGACTTAGGTAGGTGTCGACCCGCCGCGTTGCCTTCTGGGATGGTAATAAGTGAAGTCATAATCCTCTGAGACTCCATCCATGCGTTGCCTCATATTAAGGTCCCATTTATGTAATCTGCCAGACTTTATGTGATGAGTACCTCGAACTCCTCGCCGTATAAGTAATGGCGCCCGAATCTTGTTGAGGAACTACGACCGCCCAGCTCCATGCTGATTGTGTGAGGTAATTCTGCTAAGTGATTCTTATTTGTGAGAACCATGGCTACTACCCTCCCGAGACTGCATCAAAACACATCCCAGTCTGGCCCTCGAGGCGTCACAATACACCGTGTACCCATGTCCCTGTCAGGGACTGTCGAATGGGAGGCTAGTAAGTCTCCTCTTTCAACTCTGGAATGCCTCCTCGCCGGTCATCCCACTCAGCGACTTGGCCTCTGCGATCATAACTAATGATCATGATGCTGCTATCACGGAGAAATGTCATGATAGATCTCTGTGCGAAGCAATCCCAGAAACTACGTATCTCGAAGGCCGACCCGGCTCCCAGCTCGTGCTGCCTCGGCCTTCTGAATTGAGCGGCCTCTTGATGCGACACGTGTCCAGAAATCTCGCCTCGATGGCAGAACTTCGCACTTACCCGAACTTGGCGTCTGGTGATGGTCTCTCAACAATTGTAAAAGCAGTCCTCAAAGTGATACTCATGCTCCCTCGTGGGAGTAGATGAATGTCATCATGATTTCAGTAATGTCTAATGGGTTGGAGCTCTATTACAGGATCATGAATACGTATGCGTGCGTCAATCCAAAGGGCATCACGGCTAAACTCAAAGTGCCCTGCGTCTGTAAGCGGCGCTGTCTTGGGAATATACCCTAGTAACGGCGATGGTAACTGCGGGGTGCATCTTGCGAGTAGACTCGCGCTCCTCTCGACTTGTCAAGCGAATCCTCTGATCCTCGGTAATGGAGTGCAGGATTCTTGATCGTAACCTGTTGTTGTCTGTAGTCAATGCACGGTCGAAGGTTCCTGTCCTTCTTCTTATAAAAGCGAGCGGGCCTTGTGATCTTAAGTGCAATGAATCTCACCATGGTAAATATAGGTGGATAAAATTCACTGCAAACTTCAATGGTGCCATCTTATCTTGAGTCATGAGATGGTGATGCCAGTGTAACTCATCACAGAAGTCTACGTCATATATGGAGGTAGTCCGGGTAAGCTCATACGGAAAACATCCGCATACTACTTAAACCACTCAAAGTGGAGTCTAAAGTCACGAAGTGCTCGTCCTCTAGGAGGTAAAAACAGTGCTTGTTTCTTCTTGTCCACCTTTTCTGGTTTCATTATTATACTATATAGGCAAATATCGTGTTTGACCTCTGATACTCACCGCAGTCTGCGAGTCTGGTGTGGCGGTAACCCTTCTTTTGTCCCCACGAGTGCCAGTGCGAGATCTGCGTGTGGCGGTAGCCTTCTGCGGCTCACTTGATCGATACTTGACCTTAGCGTCGGTAGATCCATCCCGAGGATGGCATCAAACTCGACATATCCATGATCCACCGGTCCGCTTTGTTGAGTACCAGAGTCCCCGAGATCTCTAACTCGCCTTCTCGACATATCGTACCTATTACTCCCCCAATCACACAGGGGAGGAACTCCACGACAATGGCTCCTCTCTAAGGTCTCTAGAGGTCCTTGCCCATTTCCACCTATTTGTTTCGCTCTCTCTATTGGAGCAACGACTAGTCTAATCAAATTCGCGTCAGGAGGTAATCTCTTATATCCTCAACACCTTCTCGATCTGCGTAAACCCAGTGGTACGCCACCATCGGATCTCCTCCCCTGTGAATGTCGAAGGATGATGCGCTCTAACCTCTGGAGGTTACTAGGATCTTTGTCTCTGTATACATTTGTGCGATAGCGCCTCTTTTTATGCCTGCAGTATCGGTCGCAAGTCTCTTCGATCAAACACTTTGGTGGTGCTGACCGATTGCCCGTGGACGTCCTCACGTCCTCGTCATAAATCTAGCCATCTATCCGCAGAGTTCAATGGCACGTTGAATTTCAATTCCAGGATCTCGAGGCATAAACATACGCCCCGAGACACTCTTCATACACATAAATCGGTGTATGTCATTGTCCTTGCATTTGAATGTCTGAGCAATCGGTAAATATTTTTATCAACAAAAATTTCATTTCTTTGAAAATTTATTTTTTCAAAAATTTTGTCTCATTTATTTATTTTATTTCATTTTTATTTAATTTGAAAAAAATTTTGAAAAATTTGTGATGAGCAGTGTTCATTTAGTGACTTTCGAGAAACGTCACGAGTCCAAAAGCTGAGTTAAGGTGCACAGGTGCACCACTGCAAACTAGGTTACGCATGAAACTGCGTGCACGCTCCGACTTCTATATGCCATATGCGATCGAGGAGCCTCTTGTGTGCACCTTCGACCTTCTATATGCCTGTCTGACCCGAGCCCTCTTTGTATGCTGCTCGGCCTTCTATATGCCCGCAATCTGGTAGAGCCACCTCTTCTCTTTTGCTTTCAGCTGCTGCATGCTGCTAAAATTTCTTTGTATCTCTCTTCAAGGCCATTGTAGTATGCTGCTGAGTGCTTGCGTACTGCTAAAATGCATTGTGTCTGCTAAGGTCGTTGTATGCACCTTTCGAGCTGCTGCATACACCATAAAGGCTTCTTGTATGCTCGAGTACATTTGCATGCACCTTTCATTTCTTGCTCCCAGTCCTGATACACTATGTATTTCAGAACAAACTCGGCCGGCCTACCTCCTGCGCATTACACTTCCATTTATCCTTTGGCCCGATTTGCTCTCTGCGATACACTCGTGTATTGTGATATAATCACTGCAAACTTGCACTCTATCTTCTTAATACAATAATTATATTGCAATACAATTTTTTCGGTATTATTTATTACCATCTTATTTTATTGTCTTTTTATTACTATGCATACCTAACCTCGGCCAGCTGACAATTTTAAGTCTGATACACTTAGACCTTGCAATACAAACCTTGTTTTGCAATACAATGACGATAGCTCATTCTTTCCTTTGCACCCGAAAATTTTTTTTTCAATTATTTTTTTCATCCGGTACACCCAGTAATTTCATAAAAATTTATTTTCTTTGGATTTTCCTCACTATAAAACCTTAGAAAATGATTTTCTTTATCTAATTTTTTTTTTTGAATACTCAAACAAGTTCATAAAAATTTATTTTATTTAATTTTTTTTGTTTTCCTATTAGTTTTCATTTGTAAAGGCAAGCTGTTTTCTCATACAATCAATGTGCTAATCACTAAGCACATATCACTCACAACACATAACGATCAACATGTTTATACACCTTTCACACATACATGATCACACAACATTTCATCAAATCCACCTGAGAGCACATGGCTTGCATCATTACGAGTGTCATAGTGTTATCCGTGATTTCTAAATCATTTTCGCTAGGAACTTAATCAAACCACCAGTGGTGATGTTTCTTACTAAAACTATGGCTGGCGAATCCTCGATCTATGGGTTCCATATCACGCATGCTGCCTCGAGCCACCCAGTGGTGTGGATACCAGGCAGAGGCTCCTAGGTGATAGTATACTGGCTACGATACCAATTTGTGACACCCCATTCAGGGTCAGATTGACTACGTCTGACCCGCGAAATACTCGTGAATGTCGGGTGACCCGACATTTTTCACGAAAATCGGGCAAAGTCTCATTTGTACGGGGAGCTCTACCCAAATACAAAACTTGTCTAAAACCTACATATCCTGTCCCAAACAGTGCAATATAGTCAAATATATACAATCGGCGCGGAGCTATCATGTCCTGTTATGCATACAAACTATAAGATCAGTATATATCTATAGTTACAAGAGTTGTATTTTCACTCTTAACGATACATATAATAAGCTTAAGAGTTATCATGTAAAACCGCTGGCTCCCACATTCCGACTTTTCTTCCTAGAACTCGGCCTGCAGGACCGAGGCGATCTCTCCTTGCGCTTCTTGTACAGAAAATATATCCCTCGACGGGGTGGTAATGCTCATTAGTGGAATCGCGCAAGTGAGTTTACTCTCCACCCAAGTGCGTCTGATGTTCCAAAATAAACACATTCAAGCAAATGCATGATCACTTGCTTGAATGTCTACGCTGGCAAACTTAGATCCAGAGTCCTCATGGAAGGCTTAGCGCTCCTTTACAAAACCCCGTATGAAAATTTAGTTTGTTAAAGGTTGTGGAACTGACCCTCAGTGTGTAGCATATATCGATTGAAGTATTTCAAATGATTGATATATATTTGTTTGTCAGACTACATAGATGTATATATATATCGATTGGTATTCAGACGATTGATATATTGTTTGTTTAGACTACCCTCAGATGAATGTCAGTTGAAATTTTTCAGACGATTGATGTGCAATTTCAGGCTATATTTCAGATAATTTAATATTTTTAGACAACCCTCGAGGCAGTTTCTAGACTCATCTCATGCGCTCGGCTCACTGTAGTGCAGGTGTTAGGTGCGTATGGAATGCATAGCATGCCCATTGTCTGATCCCAATTACATGTAAATATATAAACATACATATTTAAAGCAATCAATTCACACAATGCATGTCATGTAAAAGTGCCGTTTGATACATCAAAATTAGCTCGCAGAATTTGTATTAAAAAGCGAGCAATTTAATTTTGTCAATTACGACCAGAAGCCAGTATTTTAAAAAATATATTTTAGAACACTATTTCGGGAATAGTGAAACCCTCGGTTACTATTCGAAAAATCCTAATCATCAGTTCATAGTGAACCTTGCATGATTCACGGTCATTCGACCTTTTTCATATCAATCAATACATTTTTAATGCATAATTTCACACAAAAAGCCCACTAATTTACGGGTTGGTCGGCCACTCCGAAAATCTCAAAAAATTTCAACAATTCGGTCAGTTTGGGGCCAGATCAAAACGCCTCCTGGCGCCGAGCCGGCCAAAGCGTTGAAAACGCCGTAAAGTGTAAAGCCGGTAAGGGAAAACCCACACCTCTCAAAGTTTGAGAAACTCCACAAATCAAGTCACCGCGCGGCTTTTCTCGTGGCGGTTCTCTTGCACGCACTTCTTGTGTTTGAAGGCCCCGCTTGACGGTTGGATCTCTGATTCTAGAAAGATGACATTATGTTTCTAAAAAAGTAGCCATTTCGGTTCTGGACCTTTCTCCCTGTCCAATCCGTTTTTCTCTCCTTTAGTCAATTTGAGAAGATGAACTGTAGCCATTTGTTTTATCAGCATTAAAATTTTAAAACCAACCTATGTCATGCTTTTACGAGTTTGTCGTTCATTTATCTCGTAGTCCAATTTCGTCGTTCTCTGCTAAATGCAAACATTATGCATGAGTCTTGTTATATTGACTTCGTCGTCGAAAATCGTTTCTGACGCTTGAAGCGGCGATCTTGCTCGGCGTTCAACTCTATTGTCTTGGAATATTCTGAGGAAATTTCTGTCTTGTAGATTTTAAGTGATTAAAATGGTAAATACATTTAATCATGCGAGATCTAGAGAATAAATTCACAGTTTTTATTTGAAATTTGATTTTGTAATCGAGTATGTTTCTATGTCGTAATTTGGAATTTTAAAGTTGTGAGGAATTGTCCGATACAAATTCTATCCACCTCCTAAACTGTATGCTCTTTGTCATAACACAGAGTGGTATTTGATGGATAGAATATACACTCAACTCATGTAGGAGTGCAGAAAAAAGGTCTCACAAACCATGGCGGGATGAATTAAATATTGGTGGCAACATAATTGCCTAATATTTCCACATAAATAAAGCCAAATATTTAATTAAGTTGATTTTAGAGACATTTTCTATAGAAATTACATTGCTAAACCTCCAATGGTCCCACATACTCTCAGAATACATAAAAATACAATAAGGAGTTATGAATTTTTTAGAATTAAAATAAATAAAAACACTAATTTTTCGTTTACCTTTTAAAGCTCGTATTAAAAATTATTAATTATAGGAAAATCTTTGGACAAACACGTTTGACACCTCTAACCCAAACAGTCACAGAAATAATCCACAAAACATACTACAAAAAATTTTAAATTTTGGATAAACTAATAAAAATCCACTTATGAATAGTTTCTAAAAGTATTTTTTGTCAGTAAAATAAATAATTTTGTAATTTTTTTAAATACGAAAAATAAGTAAAATTTGAATATCTTTGGAAAAAACGAGGGGCCAAAATTAGATCTGGATAAGTTATCACGCTCCCTCACACGCTAAGAGCTGCGGTGGATGTCTGGCGATTGGCTTTGACTGGTCGGCCCATGTAAGCCATGCGTCATCATCTTGTTGGTAAAGTTCCACTTCATCATGAATGACATCATGAGGACGTCATCGAGTCAACCCATTGACCCGACCCGTTGACCCATGACCCGAACCAGTTGACCCGATCAACACTGCCACGTCATCATGACATCAACATGACGTCATTGTCTGGTTCATCGTTCCCAAACAATTGTTTTTCGCGCTCGCACACCCATGCATGAGGCGAACTTTGCGAGGCTATATCCGGAGCTACAAACGTCCGTTTGACGCCTTTGAGGCACCGTTGCGAAGCTTGTGCGACGTAGTTTCATAATATATAAATTACACATTTTATTATCTTGGTTTATGTGTCCAGCAAATGGCATAAAGAAGGCGAAAAATGCCTTAAAACGCAATTAGGGTTTGCGTTTTCTCTCAATCCGTACGTCCAAATTGGTTCAAATTTGACGTGGAAGATCCTCATACATATAAGAACACATCCATGTTATTATTTTTGAAAAAAATGAACTTTTTTTTTCAGACCAAAAATTTTACCTTAGAGAGAGAAAATGTGAACCCGTGATTAACGAACAAACGTCGCCGCGTGATTAATAGTGTGAAAGTATTAATCGTATAAATATAAATGCATTCGATATATATATGCGAAGGTTCTTAGCATTGTCAAGGAATAAGCGACGACGGATGCGGCGTCTTTTGTTATTCTACGGCGCTTTGTGCGCGTTCGGCAGTTCTCGCGATTGAGAATAAGCCCGCGTAGCGTGCTATGCTGTCGATCAACGGCCAAATCCCGAGGAACGCGATGGTGATTTACGAAAGTTACGAGTGAAGTGATCGGAAGAATCGTACGTTACATTTATGTTGGATAATCTTTGCATATGATAAGGGATTTTTAAAATAAGTGAGACTTCATCCGCATCATAAAGGCGATAAGGATTATAGTCGCATTTGAGATAAGGAAGGAAACATCCATCACATCTAACGGGTATTGAATAGGTCTTGCTTTTTAGTGTAATAGACGGATATGGATTGGGCCTAAAACCCGACTACAAAGTCAACTTGTCGTAAAAATATTTAGTAGAAAATCAACTTTAGTATTCA
The DNA here is from genome assembly GCA_016808115.1 of Tetrastigma voinierianum. Classification (NCBI taxonomy): domain Eukaryota; kingdom Viridiplantae; phylum Streptophyta; class Magnoliopsida; order Vitales; family Vitaceae; genus Tetrastigma; species Tetrastigma voinierianum. The sequence continues at coordinate 80,720 of JAEQBH010005223.1, read as the reverse complement.
TCCATAAAACTTTTCACAATATATTTTCTAATATTATTTTAAATTTTAATTTATTTCCTAAATTTTCCTCATACCCATTTTCTTTTCTTAGAAAAACACTACATCAAGAAAACACTTTAAAAATTCACCTTCAAATAGGTTCTCAAAGTCCATTTAATAGTAATTTTAGGAAATATATTTATTAAAATATGTAAATTATAATGTAGTAAACTATCCTTGAGACTCGAACCCGGAAACCACTCTACAATATAAACTAGGCATGATGGGCCAGTAATTCTCCTATATGATTTAATAAGTTTTAATTAATTTTTTTATCAGACCATAATGTTTTGACAGGCCAAATCTGCTTGCTTAAGGCGTTTTAAATCATCTGTCTGAAATTGTCATCTGAGTGGGAGAAATGAAAAGGATGATAAAGTTACATTATAGAATATGTTGTATTCAGAGCTCGAAACAAGATCAGATTTAATAAGAGGCGCTTAATAAATGCAAATGTGTTGAGTGTTAGTTTTAAATTTAATATTCTATATTATGTACTTCCCAACAAAAATTATAATTCCCTAATTATAATTTATAGAGTGTGTTCAAAAAATTTTGATGTGAATCAGAAAAAAAAAAATATATATATATATATATATATATATATATATATATATATATATATATATATATATATATATATATATATATATATATATATATATATATATATATATATATATATATATATTATTTATTTATTTATTTTAATGTTAGAAAACTCAAAACAAAATGAATTTTTAACCATTCTTCAATTTTCTCAAGACATTTTTAGGTGAATTTTTTCAGAATCTAAGAAATTTGATAGGATTTGATGAATTTGTGTTTGATTTTTTTATGTTGTGATTTCATAAATTTTTTGAATGAAAAAATTCCTAAATTAACTCAATAAAAAAATGGTTAATTATCCAAATGATGTCTGCACCATTTTTCTATTTTTATATTCAACTTTATTTTTGTTCAATTAAGAGTGTCTAAACTTTTTGTGTTGATATTTGAGTGTATCAACTTTATTTTTGTTCAGTTAAGTGTCTAAACTTTTTTATTTTTACTATTTTTTTTTGTTTCAACTTTATTTTTGTTCAATTGAGTGTCTAAACTTTTATTTTTATTTTATGTTTTAACTTTATTTTTATTCAATTAAATATATTTAAATTTTAAATTTTGTTCAATCAAGTGTTTCTTTGACTAATAAAAACTTATAAGAATGTTTGAAATAGGAAAAATTGAATTCAAATGACATTCAATGTCATATAAAATAAACGAAATTACTTAAATGATTTTAATAATGTAAAAATGACAATATTATCTTTTTATATTACGTTCTATTGATTATTACACAATAAAAAATATATATTGATAAATTGGTTACTATATAAATTGAGATAAAATTAAAAATTATGCTTAAAGGAAAATATAACAATTTAAAAATATAACTTTTAATTATTTTCCTATTATTTTTACTTGTTTTCTATGAAAAAAAATTATATATGAATGATTTTTAAGGAAATATATGAATAGTTATCAATGTAATCTAAAATAATGAAATTACTTAAATGATTTTTAATAATATGAAATGAAAATATTATCCTTTTTACATTACGTGCTTTACTATTGATTGTTACAATAAAAAATATATATTTATAACTTGGTTACTATAGAATTGAGATAAAAATTAAAAATTATGCTTAAAAAGGAAAATATAACAATTTAAAAATATAACTTTTAATTATTTTCTATTATTTTTACTTGTTTTCTAATTATTATGTAAAAAAAAATTATATATGAATAGTTTTTTTAAGGAAATATTTGAATAGTTATCAATGTCATATAAAATAATGAAATTACTTACATGATTTTTAATAATATGAAATGACAATATTATTCTTTTTACATTATGTGCTTTACTATTGATTGTTACAATAAAAATAAAAAAATTGATAAATTGGTTATTATAGAATTTAGATAAAAATTTAAAATTATGCTTAAAAAGGAAAATATAACAATTTAAAAATATAACTTTTAATTATTTCCTATTATCTTTACTTGTTTTCTAAGTATTATGCCAAAAAAATTATATATGAATAGTTTTTTTTAAGGAAATATATGAATAGTTAAAACTAAAACATTAGATATTAGAATTATTTTTAAAATAATTAAAATATTTCTTTGTATCATAACGGCCAATTTAATCAATTTATTTTGTATTATAGCAGACAAATAGCAAAAACCTTAACGTGGAAATAATAATATTGTAATTTGCCTTATTAAATATCATTTAAGTAATTTCATCAATTTTACATGATAATAATGATATTTGGATGCAATTTTTGTTTATTCAAATATCATAATAAGCTTTGATTGGTTAAGAGCACTTGATTGAATAAAAATTAAAAGTTCAAACAATTGATTTAATAAAAATAAAATTAAGATACCAAACTGAAAAATAAAAAAAAGTTTAGACACTTGATAGAACAAAAATAAAGTTGAATACCAAAATAGAAAAAATTAGAAATTTAGACACTTGATTGATAAAAATAAAGACAAGACACCAAAATAAAAAGTTTGAGACACCATATATGTAATTAACCTAAAAGAAAAGTTGGATTATGAAACAAATCCTTAACAAAATATTTCAAAATATGTTATTTAAAAAAATAATTTTTTTGTTTTTTTGTTTTATATCGGCTACCAAAAAGGTAAAAACTCTCTCCCTCAAAACAAAACATCTAATATAAATTATTTTTAAATGAGTCAACTTGTCATTGGTTTTCTATTCCTCGTAAACTTTTTTTTTAAATAGAATTATATTGATAAACCATAGCATAATTTTTTCCTTTAACCCCATTAATTTTTATTTTTTTATTTTTATTTTCTGATAGGGTGTCTTGAGCGGTTCCTATGAGTGGCAATTGAGGCTCGACCCGGAGCTGCTTGATCAATCGAAATTAGGCGAGGATCGATTTATTAAATTATTAGGCGAAAAAACCAAGCCAATTTGTTACCTTCTGTGCTTGTAATTTTTCCCTTTATAGGAAATTTGGCAGTCCACTATATTTTAGGCTTCGAAAAAATTGAAGGCCCCGAGAATTTGGCTGATACTATTCAACGGCCTAGTATAGCGCAAAGCGTGATGTGTGGCGTGTATAAAGCCCCAGGTAAAGCGCTGTGTGCGTAAATGCGCGTTGTATCAGTAATATAGTTCACTGAAATCACGGATATCGGTCAGCGGGGAAAGAAGTCACGTTAATGCTTGGAATTATTATGATATTATCTGGACTTAAAATCTTAATGAATTTCTAATTAATGTAGAGAATTAAAACTAAATATAAATAACTTGTGAAATTACTTTTTATGAAAACTAGGGTTGCCTCCTTTGCCACATTTGATGGATTATTACCTAGATAAATTATTATTTAGTATATTAATGAATTCTTGTTGACGGGGGGTGATTGTGCCTACGAGATATCCTATCTCGAGGTATATCCGCCTATTTAGCCAGTAGGGTTGGGCGCATATCTGCCGACTGGACTTTAAGCCTTAAATCTCCAAACCTAATCGCCACTCGAAGTGGGATATATCTATTTGTTGATTGATCAAGTGTCATTCTGCTTAGATCCTTAGGGTCACTTGCTCTACCGATCTCGGATCACAGCAAGATTATGTCGATGTTGGCCGCCATTGCCATGAAAATAAACCCTGAACATAAAGCGAATCAATATAACTTCGTGAATAAAGCTGAACAAACTAAAAATTAAACTCCTAATCCATGTATTTGTAGCGAGGGTTCGACAAAACCTAAAGTAAATCTAGAACATAAGTTTTCAAACGCATAGTTCTATAAATCATTGATAGTTTGAGAGAATCTGAACCACAGTTTTCACGATCCTATCGGGGTGCTCACCAGCCGTGTTAAAGCTCCTGTCACGTATGTACCGATACCTCGAAAATTGGGTCTCACATTGCTTTTTATAGTGCGATGCAGGAATGTGGAAGCGTCTCGTCTTCATGGCGTTGCGGCGTTAAAACACTCTTTTGACTTTAACTTTTGTTGACGAAGCGTTGTGATGTTGCAATGAGGCGCTGAGCGTCGTGACTTTGGCACGTCGCGACGTTTCTGTTGGGTCTTCACTTCTTCTTCTTCACGTTTCAATAAGCTTATGAAACCACCATATTCACCTTACACAAAGACCCCGAATCGGATATCGAGCGATAATGCATATTATTATATAAAATGAAACCCCAAGCGTGAGTAAAGGCGGGTATGGCGTGAGTGTTTTTGGGCACTCGTCGCGCTGACTTAGCTTTTTTAGCATTCACAAGCGAAACAGGCTCGCTTCTGATTTGAAAAACACTCCACAAAACTCTTTGTTTTATTAATAATACCTGTGCCAAAACAATCATCAACAGCTCCATCACTACTATTTCCATCTCAGAAGAATCTGTGGGTTGTTGAGCTTTCAAAGGAATTCAATTGAACACGGTTCGGTCGACAAGTGATTGACCTCCTAGGTTTTCAAAAGGCCTTTTCCAGGGAATACATGTGCATTTGATGCATGATCTACAGCATATAACTAGGTTCCGGTGCCCCAGGCAGATTCAACTTGTCTATTTAGGAGGTTAACTATGGAAGGATAAGAACACACCATACTATTCAAACTAACCTACCTACTCCTTGAAGAAATCTTTTTAGTGCCGTAAGTTTATGTTGAAGTGTTCACATGCTTGAGGATTCGTTAGTGACTCCCCACCCGAGTTGGTTAGGGCACCGGGCATTCGAGTTCTCCTCGGAACTTCACCCCAGACACTCAACGAACCCTAAGGGCCACACAGGCTGTGAAACTTCCATCCCTCTGTCCCATGTAGCAGGCGGTGAGTCAATGGCTCCCAGGCCCGGTTGGGCAGGCGTTAGGCTTTGAAGAAGCCCCTCAGGCGTGCTCGGGATTAATTAGAAGATCCCACTTATTCTATTCATACTTTCTTTTTATCATATTTCTTTTCTTTTCTTTTTTCATGAGGCTCGAAGATAATCCTCTTTTTCTAAGGTGTCCCATCACTTAGGTGTTTAGAAACCCCAAGGTTGGTTGAAAATTAGTAAGTCGGGCCTAGAGCCTAGGCATACCCTGGAGATCACATGTGTGTGGGTGTGGTAGACTAATCGGGAATTGGTTTCTTGAACACCCAGGAGGTGACTCACTATGTCCCCCCTACCTATCCAACATGTAATTCCCAAGCATCTAACAACCCACAGATCATTTTTTGATTTGTACTGTGTTTTTCCGAAAAGATTTGAAGAGGTCAAAAGGGATCCTTGATTAGCAATCATGGCATCACTCACACATAATACCTAACACAACCCTAAAACCCAAGACAAACTAAAACAAGGAACCCTCAATAAACAGAAAACACATAAATAAACACAAAAACGACTATAGCGAGAGAAAACACCCGACATAAACACCAAAGAAGCCTAAGCGGGAAACACATAACTAAACCACGAAGCAGGCCACATTAAGAAAAAATACATAGAAATAAACACAAAGCAACCGTCACCCACACCCCCGAAGCCAGGCCCGGACGGTGTCCTCAATGTCTATAGAATAGCAAAGAGAGGGTGAGTGAACTCCTTTGGTGATCGCTGGGATCCTTTGCGATGGTGGTGGAGGTATGTGAAAGCGAGGGTGGGAGAAGAACAACTCTGGATGGAATTTCTTGGATTTGCGGAGGATGATCCGCTGGTTGTGCGTAGTATGCGCATCGGCCAGGTGCATGTATCTGATTGTTGAGACTCGATGCTCTTGGGTCTCATCCTAGAACGCATCAAATTGAGCAATGAGGTCCTGCACCTGGTCCTCCAATGTAGTGGAAGGGCCCATTTGGGTCCTTCTGTAAGACCGAAATTCGATTACCATGAAGCCAATGATGATTCTGAAATTGTAATTTTGAAGTTTAAGAAATAATTTATTCTCTAGATCTTGGATGATGAAACAGATTATCACCAGTTTTAGGGATAAGTCTCGAAATTTCAGTTAACTCACGTAAAATTTCATAATTTTAAAGAGACGGTTGGAGTCGACGTTTTTCGAGGCATCGGCGTTTCGGGTCTTAGTAAAGCGTTTTCGATGCAACGAAAGGCACATATAGCATGTACTCATGTACCATAAATTGGTATGAGTAGAGAAATGGTGAAAATGGACTCTTGAGATAGTCTTGAATATCAGTGTCTGAAGCCAGAGGACCGCAAGTCGTTTTGAAAGTTTAAGTCACTAAATGATAAAAAACTCAAGTAGTGCTTCATCTCCACATTTGAAAGGCAAAAACGTGATTTGAGGAGAGAAGAAAACCAGTAGCAAACGAAATAGGTTTTGATTTCTTAGAGAGAGAAGGTCCTCTTCTCCTCACAGAATCGGGAGATCCAGGCCAGTCGGTGGGCTTCGGGACAAGAAGGAGAAATGTTCTACGTGGAGCAGGCTACGCGTGGACTCCGGGATCGGGAGTTTCTTCAAACTCCTTGAGGTAGGATTTTCTCCCTACTTGAGTTTTTACTCCCATTTAAGTGTTTTACTAATGTTTCGGTTGAATGAGGCCGTGAGGTAGGTTTGATCGATCCCAGGCTTGGAATTGGGTGATAGAATTTTGAAAGGAAAAAGGCAGCCACGTGGCTTTGCTCCGCACGGCTGCTAGGGGCTGTTTGAGTGCATTTTGTCTAATTCGTGTATTAGATGCTTGTTTGGTATGCATTAGGCGGGAATGACGTAGGGGGATTTCGGAGTTCTAAGGTGAGCAGTTAATTTGTGATTTTCGAGAATAGTAACTGAGGGTTTCACTATTCCCGAGACAGTGTTCTAAAAGATATATTTTTATGAAAATAGGTAACACATTGATGGTTCAAAATTAAATCACACGTGTTTTGATCATTAATGGCTTGAGCTAATTTTGATGTATGAATTAATTAATTTACATGACATGATTGTGTGAATTGATTGTTTTGTAAATATATGCGTAACATATATTTACATGTGAATTAGGCAATTGAGCCAGCATGGCAGCTTCCATATGCCTTTAGACATCCTAGGAATATAGGAGTTAGTGCATGAGATGAGTCTGAAACGAGGTTCGGGTGGTAAAATGCGATTATCGGGAGTAATTAAACTAAATAATATATCAGCGAGTCAGGCGGCTGATTGATATATATATTCATGAGGAGGATAGTCCACAAACAAATAATATATCAATCGTCAGATGACTGATTGATATATATACATCGGAGGGTTGTCCACTTAATAAAAGCAAATAGCAGTGCCATCGAGGAGGCAGGCGAGTGTGAGAGAGTCGATGAGGACTCGGGATGCGAGTTAGTCATGTAGACATTCAAGTAGGATCATGCATTTGCTTGAATGTGTGTTTAATTTGGAACATTCTTGTTGCCTTGGGTGGTGAGTAAGCGGCTTAGGGCGATTCTCTGTGAGCTTTAGCTCACCGGGTCGTGGGATCCCCTTTATTTTCTGGTGCATGGAGCGTGCGAGGGGCCCGGCTAAATCTAGAAGCGAGATTAGAAGAAAAGCGGTTGTGGCTTTGGGTTATAGCGTTATCTACATGTATTAAATTTCTCTAATTTTAATAGATGTTGTATGAGAAGTAAAACATTTGAACTCTTGTAACTGTGGTATATAGTTAGATTCAGTTGGTATGTATATTGAGTATTGTTATGGGCCCAAGTAGGCGAGTGTGATGTGATTGGATATATTGCATATGTTAATTTGTTTGGAGACGGGTATATGCGATGCTGATTTTTGGGTAGAGCTCCTGGTACCACAAAGGAGACTGATTTTCTAAAGTGGCGTCTTGTAACCCGACCTCCACTTGTATTCCGCGGGTTGACAGGTAGTCAACGGACCCCCGGGTTTTGGGGTGTCACACCTCCTCTTGAGATGGTTGTGATGGTGGGGGTTGGGTGGAGGATTGCCCGGCCTCCCACTGGGTGCCTGCGGGATCCTGAGCGCTGGGCGATATGCTCTGGCTCGTCACCATTGAAAGACTCATTTCCCAGTCGTACCTCCTTGACCTTGGTACCTGGTTTGTCTTTCTTAACCATGATTAAGCCCAGTCAGGTGTGGCATCAGGCCTCCCATTATCCTCTCGGGGCACCGACGCTGCATGAGGCGTAAATAAGGAAGGGGTGCGAGATTCACATCTTTGCATCCTTGTTATAGAGAGGGTTGCATCACCACATAACCCGATCAAATGGAATGTCTAGATATTGGCATAGTTAGCGAGGCCCTACAGGCCGTCACTTCACACACATTAGTCGTCGAATGGGATGCGTTGTGATGAAGTGATGTCATACCATAGGAATGTAGGCGAATGTTTGGCCTTGAGTGCCACCGTGCCACTTCGGCTGTTAAGTTTCCACTCACTTGGGTACTGGTTGGTCAACATCTTAAGGACCTCGAGGTAGTTGGGATGCTCATGGAGCCTATCATAGGCCTCAGGGTTAACCGGTCTAGGTTATAATACCGATTGATAGACTTCACACTTAAGTCTACCAACACCCCGCGCACCCAAACCCTTTTCAATACATGAGAGGCGAGATTAGCGTAAAACTCTCGTACCACACTTGTGGCAGCTGGGCACGGAGGTTGGCATAGTGCCAGCCATCCCTTGTTTGCAATTGTTTTACGAAAGAAGTCATCGTGGTGGGTGAAACCCTTCTCCTTGATGGACCCTATTCTTTGAGATGAGGTCGAGATTTCTAACCGCATCATTGTGGAGATTTTTCGTGATCCATAACTATCATGGGCTCTTCACTTACCCTCGACTTCTCTTTGAGCTCATCTTTTGCTTCTTGCTCGACATTGGGCACTTATAGGGTGGGGTTGAGATGGTTGCCTAAGCTTGGATCACCTCTTCTTGGCCTCCTAACACCAGTGTGATGCAGCTCAACCAAAGTTCCTAATGAGGCCTCCCAAAACTCACTTAGGCAAAATGTCGAACACCTAGTTTGCAATTTTGAGATGGTGGTCGTGACTCTATCCTATGGCTATGATCACCCAACCACTTCCTAAGGTTGTCTCTCTTTCATGACCCAAAACCTTAATATAAATTGAATGCAGAAACTCTCTTACGAACCCAAACGTGGGAGGGATCTCCCAAACTAAGGTGAGCACTAGTGATTTCGAGTCTAGGAACGTTCTTAGGGCTTTGGGGTTTTCTAGGATCAGTTGGGATAAGCTTGGATGAGGTTTTCTGGGTACTTGCAAAAAATCGGAGCACTGTTAGGGTTCCTCAGGGTTTCGGATATGAGAAGAATGAACGTTGATGTTCGCCAAAAGCGAGCGGCGTGAGGCGTTAGACGATTCGTAGCGTTCGAATAGCGTCGCGGCGTTCTCGAGTTATATTGCCAACATCAGCGGCGTTCAAAGATTTAGAAGTTTCAGCGTTGCAATGTTAGGATCGGCGTCGCGGCGTTCAGAGCATGATAAAATCCGGCGTCGCGATGTTGAGGCGACTTGACATTATAGAGAGGGCTCCCAGTAATTACGCGACGTCGCGGCGTGGCGAGAGGCTTATATTTACCGACTTCTTTCGCGTTGCAGCGTTACATAGATGGTCAATTTCAGATTTTTACAAAACTTTCTAAGTTTGAGAAAACTCCTTGATTGAAGTTCCAACCCCTTTGTACTCCTGGAATGAGTTTCTCGGACTAGCTCTCGGCTCTCGCTGCTATCTTGGGTCCTGAAAACAAACAAAAAAACATTTTCAATTAGGCTTTATTTGCTTTGAAAAAAAAAAAGGGCTTTTCAAGAGAAAGAAACATAAAAACATGCAAAAAACCAAAAACACTTAAAACTACACTACGAAAAGAAAAACATCAAAAAGCTTGGGTTGCCTCCCAAGTAGCGCTTTGTTTAATGTCGTTAGCTCGACTTCCCTGAATCTCAATGTTCAGAGATTGCAGATTTGCACAAACTCATATGGCACTATTTTGGTGTGCTCGGATGTATGGCTTGTACTTATGAAACTCGCTGAGTACAACTTGATCGTTGTGTGTTAACTTTAAGGTTCCTTTCTCTGGTGCATAATTTTTGGCTCCTCCATCACGGAAAAAGCACAGTCACGATCGTGGTCCCGACCACCTTATTTAATTCTAGGAAAATTTTGAGTCGAGAGTTAAATAAGAGGACAGTTGGCGGCTCAAACTCTTTCCTTCTGATATACTTATCATGTCTCGGGCTTTCATCTTTTCTTTATATATCTTCGCATTCGACATTATGCCTCGTTTGCGGAACTCCTACAATTCTTTGAGAAATTTGCAACATGCGTTTCGTTAACCATCTTACTATCCATATTCGACTACTTAGTTGCCGGTATGCTCTATGCTCTAATTCCGTAGTGACCACGCTTTCGAACAACGCTGAATGGTGACATTCCCAATGGTGTCTTCAATGCTGTTCTATATGCCCAGAGCGCATCATCTATATTTTTCGCCCAATCTTTCTTCGAGCTATTGACCGTTTTCACTAAGATAGATTTGATTTCTCTCTTCGACACTACTACTTAGCCATTAGTCTGTGGGTGGTATGCAAGTGCAGTCCGATGCCGGACACCATATTTCCTCAACACGTTGTTAACGAGTTTGTTACAAAAATGTGTTCCCCCATATGTGATCAATGCCCTTGGAGTTCCGAACGGGGTGAATATATGACTGCAGAGAAAGATTGCTACCACTTTGACATCATTAGTTCAGGTAGGTATGGCCTCCACCCATTTAGAAACATAATCTACGACCAAGAGAATGTATAGGTTGCTGAAAGATGAAGGAAAATGACCCATAAAATCCATCCCCCATATATCAAACAGCTCCACCTCTAAAATAGGTTGCAAAGGAGGCTCATCTCGTTTTAATATGCTTCCCATTCTTTAGCATTTGTCACAAGTGGACACAAAATGGTGTCGTCAGCGAATAAAAAAAGATTGGGCGATGGAATCCGTTAATTACCTTTGCAGTATCCTATTTCCCCAAAGGAGTGCCCCACATTCTAGAGTGACAATGATTTAGAATATACTTTCATTTCCTCTTATAGGACACATCTTCTTATCACCTGATCGGCATAATGCCTCTGAATGGGTTCCTCAGGTAGAATTAACTTGACTATGCGAAAATCTCTTCTTACTAATAACTAAATTCTAGGGAGCACTCTTGCTACCAAGTAGTTCCTAAAATCCAAACCCACTTTATGCGCTCTTTGTCTTCAATTGCGAGTTGTTCATCGAATTCATCATTGATCTTAATTTCTTTACTCAGCCCTTCCAATTGTGAAAGATGGTCGACTACTAGATTTTCAGTCCCTTTCTTATCTTTAATTTCTAGGTCGAACTCTTGGAGTAGTAACACCCACCTTATCAGTCTCAGTTTCACGTCCTTCTTGTCATTAAGTACTTTATGGCTGAATGGTCGGTGTGCACTATTACCCTGTTACCAATTTAGTACGGTCGAAACTTGTCAAACGCAAACATAATAGCCAAAAGTTCTTTTTCAATTGTTGCATAGTTGAGTTGCGCATCATTCAACGTTCGGCTCGCATAATAGATAACCTGAAATGTTCTCCCTTTTGTTCTAATCTGCACTTTATTATGTAATTATTTCGCATCACATTAGTTGAAAGGAAGATTCGGTCTGGTGCTACTCTGATAGGTGTTGATACGATTCTGTTTGAGAAACAAAATGTTGCTGATCATGCGAGCTTCAGCTCGCCGGAACAAGCGGTCGACGGGGACTTACATTTTGGAGAATCCTTTATAGATCTCCGTAGAATCCAGCGTGACAGCTCCTTATTCCTTTTCCACTTGAAGATGGGAGCTGGTGACTTCTCTTCTGTTTCAATCTTAACTTTATCTACCTCGTTACTCTTCCGATGCTCCAGGTGCCACACAGTGATGCCTTCCTTCGCATGAGAAGTGACATTTTAATTGGCTGAGGTTAGTTTCCTCACATCTTATCGATTGTGCTGTCTCGGAAGCTCTCCAGGAAATTATCAAAGGATTTCCCTAGCACAGAGAAATCATCCATGAACACTTCAATTGTTCTCGCAACCATGTATGAGAATATGGCCATCATCTGTATTAAAAGCGTGCGGTGGAACATGGCCAAAGAGCATTCGCTGAAAACAAGCGTACCATACGAACACGTAAATGTTGTTTTCTCGCGTTATAAGGTGATATAGTAATCTGATTACTTGGCAGAATGCGATCCGATAAGCGATATGCTCGTACCACCTTGATGGTCTAACTCGATCCAGTGGAAGTGGGAATGATATTTCTTGGTTGCCTTATTTGTTCATTAGTCTATGCAAATCCTCCACCTGTATTGTTCGAGAGAACATGGTGCGTTATTCTTAGTTTGTATCACTTTGTGGTCCCTACATTTTTGGGATAACTTTGTCTTTGGGCTTACCCGCGCGAACTATCACAAGATAGGGTAGATCCACTCGCGTACCATCTAACCACTTCAATACCTCTTTTCTTACCACTTCCTTCATTATCGGGTTTAGTCTCCTTTGAGCTTCTACTAACAGTTTGTGCCCATCCTCTAATAGGATCCGGTGCATACACATGGAGGAGCGGATCTCCTTCAAATCAGCTAGAGACCACCCGATAGCATTCTTGTGATCTCGAAGCACTCTCAGCTACTGCCCTTTATTGTCGGAGAGATGCGTGCCATGATATTCAGTGAGGTTGAGGATTCCCTAGGTAAGCATATAGTGGCTGGGGTGGCTTTGCTCCCAAGCTGTGTTGGTCGCTCGACCAAGGGACCTTTAAAGTGATGTTCTCCCATTGGCTCATAATACTTCCTCTTGTTCGATTGGAAGGGTTCTATCCATTCCACATCTTTCTTGGCTTTTGATTAGTTTCCTCCTAATAGCATTACACCTGAAAGTTGGCCTCGAAGGTCGGTCGAGCCATTATGGCTAGGCATGGCCTATCTTGCCTCTATCATAAAGCATGCATCGCTCTCAGCTAGATGCCTCACCACATTAAATACACTAAATCGGCTTCATCATCCACACACACTCTTAGTTTAAACTCTCACTTACGCACATCGATCATAGCCACACTTGATTCTTTAGAAAGTAGTGCACTTGGGTATGATGGGTATCTCTTTATCTTCCTTTATGTGCAACAACATATGAAGTCAAGTTGGGAAGATAAACTTGTCACCACCTTCTTGTACGTCTTCTTCTCCCTGAGGATGTTTCAATGATCTATGCGGCTAGAGTGACTATAGTAGGCATAGCTTTACCTAAACCCAGCCGTCTGAAAATGGATAAAGGCATGAGGTTAATACTGGCTCCCAAGTCACATACGGCTCTCTCAAAGATCGAGTTCCTATACTGAGGATTGTGAAGGCTACTGGATCCTTAAAATGTTGTGATTCTCACATTCAACAGCTACTCTCGGTAAGATTCAACATCTCGAATTCAATAACCTTCTTTTCTGGATAGTCTATCTTTCATGAATTTGGCGTGGTGGGCATGTGCTTGCCAAATATCACTTTTGAAAGTCGTTTTTCGGCAGTAATTTAGGAGTATTTTGAGGCGTAATTTAAATGTTTAAATTGATTTAAATGTGAAACATGGAAATTAAAGAGCAGGAAAGTTCTGAGACCGCAAAGGACCAGGATTTGAAAATTTTGAAAAGGATGAAGTCATAAGAGAAGAAGAAGAGTGTGGGCTAAATTAGAATACAACATAGCACATTGCAAAAGAGAGAAGAACAGGACTAAGGAAATAAGTGAAACAACCCAAAAAATGGGTTTGGGAGCCAAACATGGCCTAAGGAGAGATCCTTAATTTAAGACCAAATTTAGGTCTCATTTGGGGGGAGGAAGAAGCTAGTGGAGAAGAAGAAGAAGGGAAGGGAGAAGAGAAGAGAGAAGAAGAAAGAAAGGAAGAAGAAGAGAAGTCAAATTTAAGGTATGGATCTTTGGATATTTGTATGGAATCTAACATTTAATTATGGATTACTTGGATTTCTTGTATGGATATATGTTTTGTGGGTTGTAGGTTGTAGAGAAACTGCCTAGAATAGATTCTTATGGAATCAAAGTATGGAACTAAGAGTATGAAATCCTCCCTTTAGGTTGATTCATGGTTTGATTACAGTAATAGGTTTAGGTTTGACAAACCCGCCCAATCCTTGTGTTTAGTTTGTGTATGGGTTAGGGCCGTATTAGAGTTGTTTTAGATAATTCATGAAGGTTTTGAAGAAGGTATGTATTGAAAGATGATTTAGCAGTGAAAGCAAGGGATTCTGAAGATGAATATGGAGTGGTTTTGAAGTGTGTATTGATTATTGAGTTGGTGTGGGTGGAAAAATATGGAAAAAATGGAGAAAAACCACCATTTATGGGAAATTTCGAGGGTGAATGCCGGTACCAAGCAGTGTTACCGGTACCGTAAGTCCCGATCGTGGTAGGTGCCAGATTTTAGCCTTGTGCCACGATGCTATTTTGAATGGTATTAGTATTTTGGCATCAACGGTCATTTATTATCCGATTTGAGTGATTCAAGTTGATGGTTAAACTAGACTTCAAGAAGACAAAACATCCCGATAAATTTGCCTTCAAATTCTGACTCTATTTGGCCTAGAAATTCCTCAAAGAGGTGAAATTTATGTTGAACAATTTGTGATTTGATCCTTAAGTAGTGGAGTTAATGAGACATATCTTGAGTTTCGGTGCTCCGATTTGGGTGATTAGGTTGAAGAACCCTTAGCACCTTAGCTTCAAGGAATACAAGACCAGTGTCAGATATGGAGTTAAGACCCTTGAAATGGAGTATTCTGTTGTTCTAATTATGTCTGAGTGGCGGCCCCAGTTTGGCATGAAAATCATGCTTGAGTTTAGATAATTCGATTGGAATGATTCCAATTTCTAAGTAAAGTAGATTCGTAGAGGAACAAGAATACATGAATGATATGTGAATATATAGGCATCATCTTGTACAAGTATATGAAATGCCATATGTAATAAAAACAGAAAGCAGAAAAGTATAGAAAATACGATATGTATAGATGTTCATGAAACATGGATATGATATGAAATAAGCAGTGAAGCGTGAATATGGGCAGAAAGGAAAAATGTAAATGAACACATAATCTTCGATTAAGATAGGTTATGAGTTCTTAAGGCGTATAGTAGTATGATGACGGAAGGCGATGAATGAATGAGTGCGTTACGTCGGTGCCCGGCACTCTGCCCAGTGCTCTTTGCGCCACATTCACGTGGGCGGTAGCGTTACGATATGTTAAATGCGAAATCCACGTTGCCTCTTGAATGACAAACGGGACGGATTCAGCACTTGAATACATGCGTGAATGTCGACTTCTATAATGTGTCTTTGGATTGCAATATTGAATGCATGAATCGCATTAATACTTGAATGACAATATGTGAGTTAATAGTGGAGAATGCACATCGTGAATGTCATTACATATAGTAATATGTGAGATTGCAATATTGAATGTGAGATCCCAGCATTCTTCTTGAATGATAAGCGGACGAGGATTCAACAGGCCCGAATCTTTATCGTGAATGTCGGCTTATAAGTAATATGTGAAGTTGCGATATTGAATGTGAGATCAGTTCTTCTTGAATGACAAGCGAGACGGGTTCACCCATTGAATGCATCGTGAATGTCGCTTCTATGCCATATATTGAAATCCTGTTGAAGCCTTGAAAGAAAAGAAGAAATGATTCGAAAGTATTTGAGCAAATTATAAGATCACAGTACTAGTATAAGTTACGCCAGTACCTCACGAATTTTTTGTACAAGTAAAATCTCTGTAGAACCTACGGGTACTTCCGTATCGGTAAAATAAGTATAAGTTCTGTACTATAAGACTAAGTCTCATAATCTGGACATAAGATCATATGTCTCTGAAATTATATAAGATCCGAATCTGAGAATGAATGCGAAATACAAGCATAAGCTAGTAATACAAGTATAAGATAAAATACAAAGAATAAGATTCGAAATATAAGCATAAACTAAAGTATCTGACATAAGCTCCATAATACAAGTATAAGATACGAAATCTGAATAAGATCAGAAATCTGAAGCATAACTACGTAATACAAATTATGAATCTGTAAGATAAGTATATGTACATATCTGAGAATAAGATCTAAAAATCTGACATAAGCTCATTAATACAAGTATAAGATCAGAAATCTGAGAATAAGATCCAGAAATACAGAATAAGATCAGAAATACAGAAGCATAAGCTCATTAATACAGTATAAGATACGTAAGATAAGTATATGCTTCGTAATATAAGTATAAGATCAGTAAGGCAAGTATAAGCTTTCGTAATACAAGTATATAATCCAGCTAGACAAGGATATGCTAAAGTAATTACAAGTATAAAGATACGAAGTACAAGTATAAAGTTCTCTGATACCTACAGATGCCTTAGTAAAGGTCCCAGAACACGTAAGCTCCTGCACGAGGAGATAAGTATAAGTATGTGTCTACGGGAGATAAGTATAAGTATATGACCTCTTTGGAGATCGAGATAAGTAAATGCGCCATAAGTGTAAGATTTGAGTAAGTATAAGTTTGCTTTATAAGTATAAGTTTGAATGCGAGTATATAAGAGATGCGAGAACGAAGCATAAGTTTAATTCTGAGGATAAATTAGGTATGTAAATGTATTATAAATTCAGAAGATTACGATATACATTATTGTTAGATGTTTATTATGATTCGAATTATAAATGTGTATTACTAGTATAAGTTATAAAATGCGTTTCACTAGCGTAAGCAGCACGGATTTTAATCCATGTAGGTCCTGAGAGAAGGCGATCGAAAACTTAGCGTCTTTGTCGGGCGACACAGTAGGGGTTCATCACAGTATGTCCCGCGCTCTGATTTGTAAATGTAAAAGTACAGTTTTTGTATATGTAAATGAGACTCAGGATTGTATGTATATGACACTGTAAACACCACTACGATGGTAGTTTTACATTGTATTTTTGTATATGATATTTGGATTCGATTAAATGCGACTTAGGCCTGATGTCTAAAAAAAAGAAGCAGGAATTAAAGAGTCGTGGCGTAAACAGCACGGGTTTTTAATCCGTGTAGGTACAGGAGAGAAGATGTCTGAAAACTTCCGCATACTATCGGGCCAGCACACTAGTAGGGGTTCATCACAGTATGTCCCACGCTCTGATTTGTAAATGTAAAAGTACAGTTTTTGTATATGTAAATGGGACTCAGGATTGTATGTATATGACATTGTAAACACCACTATGGTGGTAGTTTTACATTGTATTTTTGTATATGATATTTGGATTCAGTCATACGACTTAGGCCCACCAATGTCTAAAAAAAAAACAGGTAAAGAGTCGATTATGCTAGTCTCGCCCTCTACCGCCTAAGCGGGGTTGGGGGTGCAATGAGTACATATGTTCTAATGCATCTGCGAATGGAATGTTGATATGCAATTCTTAAACACTTCCATGAATTTAGTAAAGTAACACCCGAGTTTATTCTTCCTGTGGCTTGGGGATATGGTACTAGTGCATAGGGTTCGTGGTAGTACATACGTTTCTCAGTCTCTTTCTTCCCATCTGGTGTCTCTACCTCAGTTCCTTTTCTCTTACTATTGGTGGTTGCCCCCGTGTAGTTAGCTCTCTACCACTTCTTAACGTGATAGCCTTAACATGTTCCTTACCTTCACCCCTAGGGTTTTTCTCTGAATTGCTTTGCAAGGAACCTTGCTACTTCTCGGTCGATTATATTGTATTTGACCCGTTTGCACCTCCGGGTTTCTTATTTGTCTTTGCTGATTCATTGGGTGGCACAGTTCATATTCGTCTTTGTCTCATTCATAAAAGGCAGTATGAAGTAAGCTTGTTGAAACGGGTTTGTTCCCGAGTCCAACTTTTCTTTGGTGGCGGTTCGCTCACTCGGGATAGTGGCATGTTATTCCGGTGTTCCTCAATCCATAATTATTTACTTGTAGTTTATTCATACCCTTAGCCCGTGATTATGGTTCGATAATTGTTGTTCCCATCTTTGACCTAGCTGTTGTAGGCAGTTAAACCGCAAACAGCATCTTTGGGCATGCTTTCTGCCCCATTTCTTTATCCGGGAATGAAGTCTGTACTATTGTCTTTGTCCTCCGCGAGTCGCATAACTCCGTGAGAACAGTGCGAGCGGCATTTATGGTACCTTGTTGTTTAGTGAGCTACGCGACATGAGCAACCAAATTGCTGAGGACCTCGTTATCTACGCCTCCCACAGCCTTTCTTGATGTAATCCTATCCCTAGGCCACTAATTGATGTTAGTAGTTGTATCCTCTAGGATTTCATATGCTTGGTCCGTAGTTTTCTTCATTAGTGCACCCCTCTGAGGCATCTATAACCGTTCTGGTTGAATCCCTCAAATCGTTATAAAAGTGTGGACTTGCATCCATCTGGTCAGCCTGTGGTGTGGACACCTCCTTAACAATTCATGAAGTCTCTCCCATGCTTCAGCTAAGTTCTCTCCCTTCAGTTGTCTAAAACTATTGATCTCTTGCACCAGGCTGTACGGTAGCCGGCGGAAGAACTGTCGAGACTTTTGCACAAATCGTTCCATGAAGTAATGGAATCAGATTGTTTGACTGTCGACCGGTGTTTAGCTTTATCACCCCAATGAGAGATTTGAAACAATCTCAATCATAAAGCGCCTCTTAATACTTTGAATTGTATGATCATGTCATTACTTTGATGGAAATTTGGTTAGATGCATATTGGTTCTCACTTGGCGGTCAGGTGGAGCGAGTGTTAAAGCATGCAAGGTTCTTTGCCTTAGGCTCGAAGTTGTTTACTGAATCGTTGGTCTTGGATAACACTGTAGGCGGTAAAGGCGAACTCTTCTAGCGACATAAGCCAGTCATGCGGTGTATAAACGGCCTGGGCGCATAATTCCTACCATTATTCCCATTGTTGCCAACGGCTGCGTTCTGGTCTATTTAATCTTGTCCTTTATTATTTTGCATGGTTGCTAGATTTCTTTGATGTTCTTCTCTTTGTTCTCTGGCGTGTCGGTGTAAGGGTCTTTACGGTTCGAGTTAAGCGGAGTAGTTCGAGCTTGACCCCGTCTTTGCATGCACTCCTGATAACCTTCCAACTGTAATCCCACCTTGTGAGGCAAAGACCAAATTACAAGCTTACTTATATAAGAAATTTAAATGAAAAAATAAAATAAAATAAAATAAAATAAAATTCGAGTAGTATAATTCTATTATTATCCCGATATCAGCCTTTGAAACTTCTCATGTACTTGACACAAAACGATAGTCTGAATATGAAGACCACGACCCGAGGATACCCTCTGGTGATCACTTTAAAGTAAGTCCCCTTTGTACAATCGGCAGAGGATATCAGTGGGCAAACTTTAAGAAAATAAACATGCATTAATATAATACTTCAAATATATAAAATATCGCTTTGGCTTGAGTATCAAAATGTGGCTGAATACATATCTCTGCAGGTCATATACAAACACACATAATAAATACTCATATGAGTTTCAATGCTAAGGTCGGAGCATTACAAGAGTGTTTTGAATTTTGAGAGTACAAATGAGAATAAATAAGTCCCGATAAAATAAGGACATATAGATAAGATGAAATCTTCTGTTTGTCGCGGGAGAGTGATGTAAGAAAGTTTGGCGCAGAAGATGGTCTACGGACTGCACGGACTGAAGAGCAGTTCAAAACAATAAGCGTGAGATAATAAATCTCAGTGGTGGCATAATTTATAAGAGGAAAATAATGTTTTATTTTAAATTCATCTCTCGAGACACAATCGCTCTTTTGTAAGGTTCCGTTTAGAATCATTTCTGAACCCCAGGCTTTACCCAGGTCTGACAATATGAAATTCAGCCTTTACAATTTAATCGACCACGATTGTTAAGAAAAAATTTTCTTTGAATTTGTTAGCGACATAAAATTGAAGCGCTACAAAATATATATATAGCAGTAAATTATCGTAAAAATAATCATGAAAAATACAATAACCATAACTATTGAAATGGTTATACCTTACTTAAAGAAACCAACAATGATATGCAGTACCATATACTCACATAGTAAGCGAGTCGAGATGAAGCCCAGCCTCCGACACCTTAGCGGTAATAAACCGGGTAAACCCGAGCATCTCGTAGGCCGTGGAAATAATATGTAACCATTGGATGGAACCAACCTCCGACAGTGTGACTAATAAACCTTGAATTGAAGCAGACATCATGGCGTGGGATATTAATGTAACCATTAGATTGGAAATAAGCCTTCAGGTAAAACTGAGCATCGCGTGAGTGGAAATAATGTAGTTGGATGGAACCCGACCTCACGACAAGTGGCGGGCAGGTCTTATTTGTAATATAAATCTTTGGTCGAACCTGCAGTCTTATATGGTGCAGTAAACTTGTAACATTAACCTCAGTAAATCTTCCCATCACATGTACCTTTCCAACGATCTTTTAGTATTATAGTGTTTCTGAAATTCTGATTCATTTCTTAAATCATTAATTTTAGTGGGTTGAGCCTCAATCCATGCAAAACTGTTCAAATACCACAAATTTATCCATGAACTCGATCAGAATTTCAAATATTTAAAATGTTGACAATCGCATGAAATGATAAACTTTGTTTATATAAAAGCAGATAATTATATTTATCGTAACTTGGCCAGTTGATCAAATAAGTTATATATATAATAATTAACCCGCAGTATATATCATACATGTGGCATTTAAAACATATGGCAGCTCCTGAGGCTACGGATGCTCGATCTTTGCTCCCTGCAAGGATCGTCTCAGGCTCGATGAGTGCACCGTAAATAATATAAAATACCATTTAGAAGCTGATAGCAACGAAGACGTTCGTACTTTGAATGTCTTGATAATTTTAGAACTATGAAACTATGCAGAGATTGGACCCCGAGGTCCAGTGCTCTGATGTGCCTCACGGACCGGTACCCAAAAGTGGGGCTTTTGGAGGCTAATTTTCGAAATTGAACGCCCGATAACTCATAAAAATGTCCCGATTTCACTAATCGAAGCTTGATTTTGCCCCTGGTGGCCAATTGGTGTCATTTGGTCGAACCTTTTCGGTAATTACGATGACCAAAATGGAAAAACTAATAGCGGCGTCCAAAATTTACAAAATTTTTATCAATGAAAAACCGAGGGCGGGAACACGGTACCCTTACGATTGCGAGGATTTCATTTTAATAAGTAGCGAAAAACTTCGATCAACGATCGGCCAATTTGTTTTCGTCGTATCTTTCAAACGGTGAGAATCTCTGAAGGGACCGGGAATGAGTTCGGAGGGTGCAAAATGGAGGAGGTATGGAGTCGGCTTTGGAATGGCCGAAAAATAGAAAAATCCGACGACCCACCGTGGTGGCATTGCCCGCGAGGATTGTAGCCCGATGCGGGCGTCGGTGGTGGTTCGCAGTGAAACTTGGCCGGTGGGATTGTCTGGTGGTGGCGCTCCTCCAGCGCGTGTAGCAAGGGGGTGGCCGGTGACGCCTCCGACCCGGCCGTTTGGTGCAAAATGGGTTGGCTCTTAGCCGGTCGGTGTTCCACGGTCTTGGGGAGTTTCTAGGGTTTTGAACTCAAAATGAGTGTTTTGGGCTAGGGTTCTATTTGGCGCGAAACTAGGTTTATATAGGAGGCCTAGGGTTGTTTCGGGTAAAAACCGGTGACTTGGACATTCTTAAAAGTCTTGTTGTTTAGAACTCTCCCGGGGCCATAGCTTTCTATCAGTAAGTCGGTTTGATGTTCCAGTGTGACAGCTATCGTGAGGCCTCTGAAATGGGTGTGGCCATTAAGCCTAAAATTATTCATCATGAAAAATTGACGGGACCCACATACTAATTGTTAATTGACTTGAGTTATTTTAAAACATGTATTATTTAGTGCAATTCGTTTACAACCTACCCCATAAAGAAAAATTTGATCCACGAGATTAGTGCCCTAAATCATGGAAGGTAGAAGTCGTAAAATAGTTTGGTCTCAAAAGCAAGTCCTCCTCATTGGGTGGTTTCTCAAGGACTTCACTGGGGATATTGTCTTATTCTGGCTCCTTCTCTTCTCTGCCCGAATGCTGCTGTTTGCTCCTCATAGTATAAGTCATCCCTCGCTCAGTGGTGTCTCCAGCACATGTGAGGATCGAGATATACTTATGCGTATGGAGATGTGAAAAACATTATAGATTCGAAAGCTCCTCAGGCAAGTCTAATCTAAATGCTTTGGACCCTATCCCTCAGCAATCTCAAAAGGTTCAATGTAGCGAGGACTTAGCTTCCCTCGCTTCCCCAAAGCGATACCCGCGCCTGCTTCGAGGAGAGCCCCGAGAATACTCGATGCCGACCTGGAAATTCAAGATCCTTTCTGGCATCCGCATATCTCTTTTTTGCCTATCTGAGTACACTTTCCAGCTTCGCCGCGTATAACATTAACCTTGTCCAGCATCATGTCTGATCTCGAGACTAGTAATTCCTTTTGCCGGATCATTCCAGAATCACATCCCGACCCCTTGAGAGATACAGTAATATCAAATCTTGCTTCCATAACTTGGCCTCGATAGAAAACAAGCTACCCTTAAGCATCATGACTAGGCCATAGAGACTCTCTGTGGATGTGGCAATCTCGAACCATCCCGAAAGACATAGAGTCGTCCAGGCTCATCTGACATACT
Organism: Tetrastigma voinierianum; assembly: GCA_016808115.1. Taxonomy (NCBI): domain Eukaryota; kingdom Viridiplantae; phylum Streptophyta; class Magnoliopsida; order Vitales; family Vitaceae; genus Tetrastigma; species Tetrastigma voinierianum. The sequence goes on along the minus strand of JAEQBH010005223.1, from coordinate 57,922 downwards.
CACGTGAAATAAGAGTGTGTAGCCCTTGGGTCGATAATTTGATCATCGTCGCTAAAAGATAATACATCTGGCAGCGTCGGGGGTGCTTTGTGCCTCCTACCCCAGTGCCAGCATAAACTCACCTCTAAACGGGTGGTGATATCTGTCCCTGCCTCTAGTGTAGTAGGCTGTATCCGTGCTAAAAAAGGAACCACAGTTCCTTACATGCAATGTATCCAGTCCTCAATGCCCTGCTTGGCTAGGCCCAGGCACGATCGAGACTCTGGTGCGGCACGGATCTCGATGAGAGCGATCCCTCAGAAATGTCTGTGCGCACTTGCGAAAGCATACATTATCCTTGGCATGGTCCATCGCCAGATCTTGCATGAAGCGCCACAAGTCGAGCGAGCGAATCACCGGCTACGAGATCTCTGAAAATGGCTCTTGCCGCTCTCCCACTTATCGAAGTCCAGATCCATGTATATGTCCACCTCTGCAGAAACACGCCGTTGGCTGCGTGCATCCCCACTTGGATCCTCTGTTTGCCCAGATCCGGGCTGAAACTACCCCTCTTAGGCTGATCCACATTTGGGGCTCCCGAAGACAATCCATCATTATGATCGCTTATTCTAGCGTATGAAGTCTCTCCACCCTAGGCGGCGTCTCGTATTCGGCGTCGATGGGATGATCGAGCACGAAGGCTCGAAGCTATCGACCACTTTCGATCAGCCGAAAAAACCTTCTCTTCTTCTTGACCTCATCCTGACAAATTGGGACAATCCAGGTAAGCTCTCTGAACGAACTACGTACTCGAGAAAGCTGTCATGCGCTACCCCAGTGGCGTGCGAGCTCCTAGCCTCTTAGTCTTAATAAGTTTGAGGGAAAAACTTCGATTGGCAGTCTTGAACTATGCCTTTGAGTGTGGCGTCTCCTAGTCCTCTATCGCCCACCACTTCCTTGCACTACCCCTAGCGAAAACCAACTATCGACTCATCCTCGTAGAACCGCGCATACCTTAGTTCAAAATCTTCCTTGTGTCATCGCGAGGATAAAGCCACCATGGGATCGGTGACCATCAAAACCTTTGCTCCGAGTCTACGAGCCTGATCAACGATAATACCCATTAAACCCACTCCTCGGTGATCGAGCGACCTTCGGCAGATTCTCACCGTAAGTAGGTGCATCTGAACTTTCCGCCGTAGCATGTTGGGGCCTACGTCTACCTCTATGCGCCATCAGGAAGAAGAACTATTTCCAAGAATAAGTGAAACAGAATCAATTTCAAGGATAAGGTTAGGAAGGTATACAAAACACTGGATGAGTTACGTGATGTATTGAGATTTAGAAACCTAGAGCTACGATACCCAGCGACAGGCCAGGCAGGATACCCTCCCGATTCCCGGGTGATCCGCCTAGTCAGTCCCCTTTGTCTGATCCTTAGGGGATATCGAGCACTTTAAGAAAGAAATAAACACATGCATTAATATAATACCTCGAATATATAAAATATCCTGTGACTCAAATCCTGGCCAAACTGTATCTTCACGTAGGTCATAACCACAAACACACATAATAAAGACTCATATGAGTTTAATGCTAAGATCAAGCATTCTAGAGTGTTTCTAAATTTAGGGAGGAACAAATGAGAATAAATAAAGTCCAATAAAATGGACCTGTAAGATATGATAGAGTACTGCTTGGTTGTCGCGGGAGAGTGATGTAGAAGGCTGGCGCGAGTAGGTCTCTACTGAATTTGCCTGGACCTAGAGAGCAGTTCAAAAAAAATAAAACGTGAGATAATAAATCTCGATTAGTGGCATAATTTATAAGGAAAATAATGTTTTTATTTTTAAAATTCCCCTTCTCGAGACCTCCGTCCCATATTTTTGTAGGTTCCCGTTTAGAGAATCATTTCACAAAACCCGAACTTTACCCAAAGTCCAACAATATGATTACAGTAATACAAATTTACTTGAGCCACGATTATTAAGAAAATTATAACTTCCGAATTTGTTCTGACATAAAAATTGAGCATAAAATATATATAACCATCATGTCGTAAAATAATCATGAAAATCTGATATATATGTTGATGGATTTATACCTTACTAAAGGCAACAATATGCCGTACCATACTCACTTAAAGTAAACCGTCAGACAAACCAGCCTCACGACAGAACAGCTAATAAACCTTCGGGTGACGACATCAGGCGTGGTGAAATACAATATGTAACCGTTGGATTGAATTGTTTGACGACTTTGTGACAATAAACGGAATTAAACGGAGCATCAGGCGTGGGGTGTATATGTAACCATTGGGTGGAAATAAACCTTAGATTGAAGCAGACATCACGACGATAATATGCTCTTAGATTGGATGGAATAACCTCACGACAATTGGCGAAATGATACTGCTTTGTAATATAAGTACTGAATCGAACCTCTGGTACTATATGGTACATCAACTTATAACAACCAACATCGTATCCTTCCTCACATATACCTTTCCAACGATACCGTATTATAATCATTTCACAAAGTCTTAAAAATTCATTTCTTAAATCAATAAAATTTTCTGATGGTTAAAACCTCGATCATACATAAAATATTTAAATACCACAAATTTATCGAACTCAATTAGAATTTTGACTTTAAAATGTTGACAAATCACATCAAATGATAATTTGTTTATAAAAACAAATAATTATATTTATGTTATAACAGTTGATCAAATAAGTTATATATATATGTAATTAACTTACAAGTATATCATAATAATACCACAGCATTTGAAACATATAGACCACTCCACGGACTCACGGTGCCAGGTCTCTGGCGCCTGCGGGTGATCTCCGAGCTCAATGTGAGTGCGTATCTTATATATATTGTGATATAAAAATACAGTTGACCCGGTAGCTGCTTGAGAACAATTTGGATGCCCCAAATGTCTTAGAATAATTTACACAGTATGAAATTATCTAAGTTGGTAGACATGTCAGTTATCTGAGTGTGCCCCTACGGACCGTTACCCCGAGGTGGAACTTCGTACGGAGGTAATTTTTACAGAATTGAACCTTCGATAACTCATAAAAATGTAAGTTCACTAATCGACTTCAATTTTCCTAATTTGACCACGATTGGTGTCGATTTCGGTCCAGGCAACACCCCATTAATTACTCAAAAATGACCCCAAAATGGAAAACTAACCAAGCGGCGTCCAAAATTTACAAACTTTATATCAGCGGAAAGCCGAGAGACCGGGAACCTGAGTACCTGCATGGTCCAAAGGTTCTTGTGGTGGCCGGGAAAAATCGATCAACGGTCAGCCAAATTTGTTTTCGTCGTATCTTCAAGCGGTGAGAAATGCGAAAGGGACCGAAGGTGGTTGGTCCGAATGGGGAGGGAGGTATGGGTGCGACACGGAATGACGAGGAAAATAGAAAAATCCGGCGACCGTGGTAACGCCGCGCGGTCGCCGGCCCACGATACGGCAGCGTCCGACGAGTGGTTCAGATGAAACTTAAGCCGGCGGGATCGATGCGGTGGTGGCGCTCCTCCTGGTGGCGGCGTATGGGGGTGGTAGGTGTGACGCCTCAGCCCTGACTCGTTTGGTAAAAATGGGTCGAACGACCAGGTTCGATTCACCCGGTCTGGGAGTTTTCTAGGGTTTGGAGCTGTGAAATAGTGTTTTAGGATAGGGTTCTATTTGGCACGCAAAACTAGGTTTATATAGAGCTATGGTTGTTTTGATTAGCCAGGGTTGACTTGGACCTTTACTTTAAAATGCGTTGTTTAAACTCTCGGGGCCGTAACTTTCTGTCAGTAGTCGGATTTTGACGTTCAACCGCATCCTGTTCGTATCGGCAGAGGCCTACGAAATGGTGTCTTAATTGACCAGTCTTCATCCTTGAAAAAGGTGTTAGGCCCACATACGAATTGTTGATTGAGCTTGGTCAAGCGTTTTAAAACATGTTTAGTGCAGATTAGGTTCTGACCAGCGTGATGTGTGACTTGTATAAACTGGGTAAAGCACCTATGTACGCGCACACGTCGTATCAAGTAATATAGTATACCTAAGTACAGATATTGATCCACAAGGAGAAGTCGTTAACTATTGGAATGGCCCAACGATATTATATGGACTTAAACTCTTAATGAATTTCTAATTAATGTAGAGAATTAAAACTAAATCTAAATAACTTGTGAAATTATTTTTTGTGAAAATTAGGGTTTTGCCTCCCCCTACTACATTTGATGGATTATCACCTAGAGGAATTATTATTCAGTCTATTAATGAATTCTCGTTGACGGGGTGATCGTGCCTAAGAGATATCCTCTCTCAAGGTATATCCGCTTATTTCGCCAATAGGGTTGGGCGCATCTTTACCCCGACCCTAGACTCCGAAATGCTTAAATGCTCAAACCCTAATCGCCACACTCGGAACCGGGATATCTCTATTCGCCGATTAACCAAGTGTCGCTCTACTTAGATCTCTGGGAGTCCTTATCTCTCGATTCGAATACCCAGCAATATCATGTCAATGTTGGCCAGATATTACCATAAAAATAAACCACATACATAAAGCAAATCGATATAACTTATGAATAAATTGAACAAACTAGAATTAAACTTAATCCATATTAACCGGAAGCAGGCTCAACAAAACCTCAAAATAAATCTAGATCATAATGAAAAGTTTTACAAGCATAGTTCCATAAATCATTGATAGTTTGAGAAGAGAAATACAAAGACATCGAAGCCACGATCTCTCGGGTCGCCTCGTTCAGGTTCCGCCTCCTGTCCATACGTCGCTCTATACCTCGAAAATTAGGTATCTTGTGCTTTTTATAATTCTGATGCAGGAATCGCGGAAACGTCGCAACTTCGCAACGTTAAGTTGCTCTTTGACTTTAACTTCTGTCGACCAAATGTCGCGACGTTGCAACGTCACGACGTTAGAATGTCGCGACGTTGTTGCCAGGTCTTCACTTCTTCTTCACATTTCCAATAAGCTTATGAAAACCACCATATTCACCTGTAATGCACAAAAGACGGAAAAATCATATATCGTGCAATAATGCACTTATTAATATATAAAATAGAACTAAAACGTAGTAAAGACGCGGGTATGACATGAGTGTTTTAGACACTCATCACCTAGCCTAGGCCGTCCGCCCATATTTCCACCTCTAGGTCCTAAGTCATACCATATCCAAACTAATCCTCATACGAGTTAGGAGATACCACAATTACGGTAAAATTCTACCACATAACACAGTTGCATTCTTAGGACTCGAACTCCGAATAACTTATTAAGATAGGAGAGACACAACCATCTCACCTATGGTTATTAATATTTATTATAATGTTTATTATTTTATATGATAACATTGATTGCCTTTTTAGATATGTAAAAAAAACATAAGAATTATAATTGTATCGTATATTTTTTTACTCTTATTGAAAGATATATAACTTCTTTTTTTATTTGCTATTTTAAAATTTTATTTTCTCTATCATTTAAATTTTGGTATATATTAAATATTTAAAATATATATATATGGGTTCATTTTGATTAATGTGATCGAATCAACCAAACCAACTCAATTAACTTTATTTCAACCTAATGAGTTGAGTTGGGCTTATGTTTAATACCTCAAATTTGAAATATGGTTGGATTGAAAATTAAGTTAATTATTTTTAAATTCATATTATACTTGATTTAGCATCAGTTCGATTTTTTTGTTAGACCATGAGGTGTCCTAGAAATGATTCAGGCAATACACTAAAACACATTGTCATACCACACCTGGGACCAATCTTCATACGAACGAGAGTATGGCAATTGAAGCCCGACCTATTTGTTAAATTCGATCCACCGGTTGGGTCGACTAGGTTGTTAATTTATTGCCCCTAAAAATCAAGCAAAATTTGGCCTGACTCACCTGAAATAAAGGTTAGGCAGGGCTGTTATTTTATTAGCCTGACCTTAGCTTGCCATTTTTTTTGCTTAAGGCAATGTGGCCCGCGCACGAAAAAAAATCGAGCCAAATTTGGCCTGCTTGGCTCGCCAATTTTTTTATAAGGCAATTTGGCTTGGTCCGCCTAAAATTAAGGTCTAGCTAGGTTGCTCTTTTATTGGCCCAAAAAAATCAGGTCAATTTTGTTCCAGCTCACTGGGCTAGCCCAACCCATAAAGAATTAGGGTCGGGCTGGGCTGTTAATTTATTGTCCAAAAAAATGGTTCAAATTTGGCCCAGCCTGGCTCACCATTTTTTTTTTGCTTTATAAGACAATTTGGCTCGACTCGCCTAGAATTAAGGTCGAACCAAGCTACTATTTTATCGTCGAAGCACCCACACCTCAGTCTAACTCGAACCTGGTAAGCACGTCGCCCGACCAAGCACCCCTAGTCGAGAATGTTTACAAGGACGGTAAAACTCTACCGCTGAAAGGATTTGCAATTTCAGGGTTTGAACTCGAGACCACTTATTAAATTGTAAGAGACTAATCAGAAGATACTGAATTATCTACCTGTTTGAAAAATATTTATGATTGAATTAATCATAAATATACCAAAAAGATAAACGTTGAAATGAAGACCAATCATAAATATGAAATAAATGAGATTAAGATATAAAAAAGTTATTTAGGAAAAAAATATAATTTAAAAATAAAGGATAGGGCATGTTTGTTTATAGTTTTTAAAAATTGTTTTTTTATTGTTTTGAAAAACAAAGAGAAATACACAAAGAACCCAAAAAGCATTAGATTTAAAGAATAATAATAGTTTTAAGATAACACTAAAATAATGTTTTTTGTGTTTTTAAAAAATATTCTCAATAACGATTTTCAAAAACAGTAACCACACATGCCCTAAGAGATTAAAAACATGAGTTATATTTTTGGAAAAAAATTACTTTTAAAAATTGAGTGATGCTTTTGAAAAGTTACTTCAAATGAACCTCATCGGTTATTTTTGAATTATGGAAACTTAATGAAAGTTACACCTAAGATTTAAAAGGAAATGTGATAGAAAATGAAAATATTTAAAATAAATTGACAATCAATAAATCATTTTCCTTAAAAAAAGTTTAATTATGGGAAAAATAAAGGAAAATTACATTCTAAGATTTAAAAAGGGAATGTGAAAAGAGAAAACGATTTTTTTAATGTCAATAAATCAAAAATTAATAGATACGGTTTTTTTTATGGGATTAAAGAGGTACTACAGTTCACTATCGCATATTCCCGATAGGTAACATGACCTTCAAATTTGGACTTAGTTTTTCGTAGACATGTTTTTTCCTAAATAAAGAGTTACGTTAAATTGACAATAAAAAACGAGTCTCGTTATCGAGTGAGAACGCATGTAAAAAATACGGGTCCGCGCTATGTTTAATTATGACAAAATATGAAGGAAAATTACATCCCAAGAATTCTATAGGGAAATGTGTGAGAAAAAAAATGGAATTTTTTTTAAGTCAATAAATCAAGAATAAGTAGAGACGGTTTTTATATGAGCTTAGAAAGATGTTATAGCTTATTATCGTACCTTCCCGAAATGTAACATGACTTTCAGATTTGGGCTTAGTTTTCGATAGACATGTATTTTGTTAAATATGGAGTCACGTTAAGGTTTTATTTCTTATTTTGTTTTCACAATAAAAAGCGAGTCTCCCCATTAAGTGGGAAAGCATGTGAAAACTCGAGTCCTGAGCGGGTTTTTTTTTCCCTTAACGCCATTAATGTTTTTTTATTTTTTATTTTTTTTATTTTTTTTATTTTTTATTTTTTACAATGAGTCATTCCGAAATGAGTCCTAATAGAGCCGGGTACTAGGGCTCGACTCTCGCTTTGGCTAACCTTAATCCACTCGGAATTAAGGAGGGAGCCTATTGTTAATCTTATTAGTTCGAAAAATCGTCAATTTTGTTCCAAATAGATGTGTCTGGCCAATTTTTTCCCTTTATAAGGAAATTTGGCCCGGTCCACTATATTTTAGGCTCGAACAAGGGACCACTTGGCTCGGCGCATTGACCAATTAGCCCTAAACTCTCCGCCTCAATTTCCACCCCTAGGTCCCAAATCATACCATATCCCGACTAATCCTCGTGACGAAGCTGTGAGATACCACTACCATGATAAAATTTTACCACATAACACAGTTGTATTCTTTTGACTTGAACTCCGAATAACTTATTAAGATAGGAGAGACCCAACCATCTCACCTATGGTTATTAATATTTATTATTTTATATGATAACATTGATTGCCTTAGATTAAAAAACATGCCAAAATTATAATTGTACTGTATATTTTTTACTTTTATTGAAAAGAGATCTATAACTTCTTTTTTATTTGTTATTTTGAAATTTTATTTTTCTCATTTAAATTTTGGTATATATTAAATATTTAAAATATATATATATATATAGATTCATTTTGATTAATGTGATCTAATCAACCAAACCAACTCAATTAACTTTATTTCAACCTAATGAGTTGAGCTGGGCTTATGTTTAATACCTCAAATTTGAAATAGGGTTGGATTGAAAATTGCTAATTATTTTAAATCTATATTTTTACTCGGGATGAGCATCGTCCGATTTTTTTGTTAGACCATGAGGTGTCCTGAGCGGATCTGTGCACACATGGAAAACACATTTAAGTCATACCACACTCAGACTAATCTCCATACGAGTCGAGAGTAGCAGTGGCAATTGAAGCCCGACCCATTTAGTTAGCCCGATCCACCCGAGTTCAGACTAGGGTCGGCACTTATTACCTGAATCAAATTTAACTTAACTCACCAGAAATAAAGGTCAAGCGGGGTTGCTATTTTATTAGCCCGACCTAGCTCGCCATTTTTTTTTTGCTTTATAAGACAATTTGGCCTCGCGCATTTAAAAAAATCGAATAATTTATTCTGGGTTTTGGCTCAGCCAATTTTTATAAGGCTATTTGGCCTGGTCCTCCTAAAATCAAGGTCTAGCGAAGTTGCTATTTTATTGGCCCAAAAAAATCGGGTCAATTTTGTCCCGACTCACTGGGCTAGCCCAGCCCACAAAGAATTAGGGTCGATCGGGCTGTTGACGATCGGCAGAAAAAATCTCGGCTCAAATTTGAATTCAACCTAGCTCTTCACATTTTTTTTTTTTTTGCTTTATAAGACAGTTTGGCTTGACTCGCCCGGAATTAAGGTCGAACCAAGCTACTATTTTATTGGCCTAAAAATAATCAGGCCAAATTTGGCCCAACTTTCGAACTAGCAAGCACATCGCCCGAATTGCCACCCCTAGCCGATAAGGTCCATAAGGACAATAAAACTCTATCACGAAAGGATTTATAATTTCAAGATTTGAACTCGAGACCACTTATTAAGTTAGAAGAGACCTTCGATCTTAGCATTAGTTCGATTTATCTACCCAAATTACAAAAATATTTATGATTGAATTAATCATAAATATTCCAAAAAGATAAACGTTGAAATGAAGACCAATCATAAATATGAAATAAATGAGATTAAGATATAAAAAGATTATTTAGGAAAAAAATATAATTTAAAAATAAAGGATAAGGGCATGTTTGTTTACGGTTTTTAAAAATTGTTTTGAAAAACAAAGAGAAATACACAAAGAACCCAAAAAGCATTTGATTTAAAGAATAATAATAGTTTTTAGATAACACTAAAATAATGTTTTTTGTGTTTTTAAAAAATATTCTCAATAACAATTTTCAAAAACAGTAACCAAACATGCCCTAAGAGATTAAAAACATGAGTTATATTTTTGGAAAAAAATTACTTTTAAAAATTGAGTGATGCTTTTTGAAAAGTTACTTCCAAATGAACCTCATCGTTTATTTTTAATTATGGAAAAAACTTAATGAAAGCTACACCTAAAGATTTAAAAGGAAAATGTGATAGAAAAATGGAAAAATATTTAAAAATAAATTGACAATCAATGAATCATTTTCCTTAAAAAAAAAGTTTAATTATGGGAAAATACGAAGAAAAATTACATCCCAAGATTTAAAAAGGGAACTGTGAGAGAGAAAAAAAATGTTTTTTTTTTAAAGTCAATAAATCAAGAATTAGCAGATACGGTTATTGTTCGGAGTTAGAGGGGTATTATGGCTCACTATCATAACCTTCGAATTTAGACTTAGTTTTTCGTAAATATATATTTTTTCCTAAATAAGAAGTTACGTTAAGGTTTCATTTCATATTTTGTTTCATCTTTAAAAAAAATAATAATACCAGACTAAATTTTGAAAGCTCACGATAAAGTGAAGCCATTATTGCTTAACGCACGCAGTAAAATCACAGCCCAAAAGTATATTAATAAGATAAAATATAGAAGGAAAATTACATCCCAGAATTATATAGGTGAAATGTTAAAAAAATATATTTTTTTTTGCTAATAAATCGAATAAGTAGAGATTTTTTATACGAGCTTAGAGAGATTCTACAACTCACTATCATACATTTTCGATAGTAAGAATACGACTTTTTGGATTCGGCCACTTTTCTCGATGTATACTGCATTTTCTAAATGCTGTTTTTATTTCTTATTTTTGCTTTCATAATAAAAGCGAGCTTTCCCATTAACAGAACGTATGAAAACCATTCATACTATTTAATTATGGGAAAATATGAAGGAAAACACAGATCAAGATTTTAAAAGGAAATGTGAGAAAGAAAAAATGGGAAAAAAAAATTTAAGTCGATAAATATTTGTAAGTGGTAGGTGTGAAAGAAAAGAAATTGTTGATAGATTTTCAAGAAGGAAGAAAAGTAATCAAAAGCAGGATTCTGTTGTCTATAGATTGAAACGTAAGGGACAAAGAAGAGAAAAATCTATGGAAAAAAAAAATACTAATAAGTGTTTTGCACATCTGTAAATCCCTCTTTTCTTTTTCTTTTTCTTTTGTTTTGTTTTTTCTCTCTCTTTCTCACACTCTGGCATATATCAAGTGTGAGGTTTTGCTCATCTTTCTCTCTCTTCCTCACTCTCTCTCTCTCTCTCTCTCTGGTGCTCATTTTCAGTCTTATCTCCAGGACCCGCCAATCCGTGCCCCAAATTTGAGAAATCTCTCCCACTTTCCCACCGGGATTCTCTCATTTTCCCGGAAAATGCAGGCTTTCTCGAGCTTCAACCTCTAGGGCTCTAATGGGGTTTCGTTGGACAATACGCGACATTCTGAGGTGCTACAGATGGGATTTCAGATTGTGAGGCTTTCACTCTTGAGTTGGAATCCGAGGTTTGCTTCGTCTGACCAGCCATTATTGCTCTGCATCATAAAAGTCCCAGCTGAATCCCCGTGAATCTTTGTCACTGATTTTTATGGGTTTAGGTTTTTGGATTAGGTTTTGATCAAAGAGAGAAAATGCTGAAAAAGATTCCGATTCCTATTCTCCTGTCTTTATTCTTATGAAGGATTCCAATTTACAACGGCTACCACCTTCAAAGCTGCTTTAAATCCATGAGAGATAAGTATATCTTTTTCAATGCATTTGTTTCTGGAAGCTTTCCACTCTGACTGAAAACTCGCTTAATTTTCTGCCATTATTTCTCTGGTTGATCTGAATTTTGCCTCATAATTTCTATTCTGTTGTGGTTGATTGAGCGACATTGTGCCTAATCTCAGTTTTAAGCAGTGACTGAACTGCCTAATTCCTCCCATATTTCTGCCCTGGATCTGAATTTTGCTGAGCGACATTGTGCTGAATCTCAGTTTTAAGAAAAAGCTGGTTCACTCTGACTGAACTTAGCTTAATTTTCCGGGTTTTTTCTGCGTTGGATCTGAATTTTGCTCCATAATATAGTGGTTCATTGAGTCACATTGTGCTGAATTTGAAGAAAGCAGCATCGATGGGGCCATGGATTTTCTCCGAGTCTCTCGGATGCTTGTGGCTTTGTTTTTATATGGTTGCTGGATACTGAGCTCGAGCTCAGTCCAATGGCTCAGTCGTAGCACTGATGCCCAGAATTACGCCGCATACCAGGTTTTTAACAGGTACGAAAACCGATAGTATGCTGATGGTGTTGTTCCCTTGAATTTAACTGGAATTTACCGCTTCCGCAATGAGATTAAGGAGTGAAGTTTGAGAACCAGAGGTGTTTAAAAATGTACAAAGAGATTGAAATCTAAGGAGTTATTGTTTCCCTTATAAGCAGAGGCTGGTTTTGTGTACCAAAATTCTGTGCACCCGGTTTATTATCCGTTGTCCGATATACCCTATTTGGCCCGGTATTGGCCCACTTATGATGCTTCAAATTTATCGCCAAGAATTTGCCCCAATTCGCGTATCAATGCTTCTGGTGATCCAATATTGATTAAGTTCAAGGTAGGAGATCAACCAGCTGGTTCAGTTGCTGCGTGTCTCGTTTGATCTCGGATGGTTCTCAGTTTTGGCAATGGTCATTGGGAAACTTTTGTTCGACGACACAGCAGGGTCATTTTGGGATTGTGGTTGAGTCCTCTGCTCTGCCTCCTGCTCCAGGGGTAGCACCTTCCCCGCCGCCAGGTACTAGAGAAACGGGGGGAGGGAATTCGAAGGTTTGGATAATTATCGGTTCTGTGATCGGGGGACTGGCATTGCTGGTTTTGTTGGCGTTGTTCTTGTTGTGGCTGCGGAAATTCAAGCGTAGGAAGAAAATGCAGCAGATGGAGAAGGCGGCAGAGGTCGGGGAAGCTCTGCATATGACTAATGTTGGGAACACGAAAGCTCCAGCTGCAATGGTGACCCGAACGCAGCCAATCCTTGAGAGCACGCGCCATGATCTCTCTTCGCCCTCGCCCCCGCCCGCCCTCGTCCCACCAGAAGTTCAACCACCATTCATTTCCAGGTTCCAATTCATGCAGTCCAGATAAAAATTTTCCGATTTCACACTTTTTTTTTTTTTGGTGATGCCTGCAACTGTCTGTTCTGTTCTGTTTGTTCTTGTTAGGCTTGCTTAGTGGTTCTAGTGTGGGTGATATAGATTATTGTGTAAATAATCATCTGTTGTCGTTCACAAAAAACCTCAAATTATAGATCCAGATCTGGTCTGGTTTGGCGGTAGTTTTGAAGTGATTCCATTTGTGATTGAGTTCTTTATCTGCTCCTCATTGACAATGAATAAAAAGTTCTGCTCGAATCCTCCATTCTGGATTGATTTCTTCCGTTTTTGCTTGTTTGATTATTGCTTAAACCCTAATAAGACTCCGTTTGGAACCTGAGAAAGTACTGAGGAAAGAAAGAAAATGCCAAGGAAAATGATTTTCTCATATGAATAAACTTCTGAATTGTATGACTAATTTAGTAACAGATTTTAGTGATCAAATCCTCCATTCTTGATTGATTTCTTCCGTTTCTTTGCTTGTTTGATTGCTTAAAACCCCACACGCTCCGTTCGGGAACCCTCGTAAAGCACTACAAAGAAAAATGCCAAGGAAAAATTATTTTCTCTGCATTTAATCAATGTAACTCAATCAGATGACTAATTTAGTAGCATAAGTTTTGTGATTTTGGTGATCAAATCCTCCATTCTGGATTGATTTCTTCCGTTTTTTCTTGTTTGATTGCTTAAACGAATAAGACTCCGTTCGGAACTTGAGAAAGTACTAAGGAAATAAAAAAAATGTCAAGGAAAATTATTTTCTCATATGAATAAACTTCTGAATTGTATGACTAATTTCGTAACAGATTTTAGTGATCAAATCCTCCATTCTTGATTGATTTCTTCCGCTTTTGCTGCTTTGATTGCTTAAACCCTAATAACATTCGCTTGGAACCCGGGAAATACTAACTACGTAAAAAACGCCAAGGAAAATGATTTTCATATGAATCAGTTAGAAACTTCCTCGAATTGTATGACTAATTTAGTAACGTAGACGTTGATTTTAATGATCAAACTCCATTCGATTGCCTTTGTCCATTTTTGCTTGTTTGATTGCTTAAACCCTAATAAGGCTCCGTTTGGAACCTGGGAAAGTACTAACGAAAGAAAAAAAATGCCAAAGTAAATGATTTTCTCATATGCGATTTTAGTGATCAAATCCTCCATTCTGGATTGATTTCTTCTATTTTTGCTTGTTTGATTGCTTAAACCCGTAATAATGCTCCGTTTGGAACCTGGGAAAGTACTAAAGAAAGAAAAAAAATACCAAGGAAAATGTTTTTCTCATATGAATTGCTAGAAACTTTTGAATTGTACGACTAATTTAGTAACAGACGTTTCGATTTTAATGATCAAATCCTCCATTCTAGATCGCCTTCGTCCATTTTTGCTTGTTTGATTGCTTAAACCCTAATAAGGCTTACTGTAACTCGGGAAAGTACTAAGGAAAGAAAATAGAGTGGAAAAGTTGAAAGAAAGAAAATTTGGTGGAAAACAAAAAATAGGTTTGAACTTAATAAATTATTTTTATACGTTGATTCAAACTCATTTTATCTCGTTTCTCTCTATTATAAAATAACCAAAAGCCTAAAATATGTAAAATTTGATTTTCTTTATATTTTTTACAGAAATTTTTTTTTCTTTCCTGCGATTTTTCGGTTCCAAACAAAAGCCTCGTATTTTCCGCCTTTATGCTTTCGCTTGTATCCATTTGTTTCTTAACCATACATTTAGGGCTTTTAGCTCGAATCGCAACTTGCGAAATTTCGCAGCCTGTTTCTTCCAATCGGCTTGGTCAGACATTGTTAGTACTTGTTGTTTTTGCTCGTATAATAATTTTTTTCGGTTTTCGCTACTTCCAAACATACACAATCATTCCGTGATCGCCTCAAATGCTTGTAGTTTATGTAATACAGGAGCAAACAAAACATGTAGGGTTTGAATTCATCCCCAAATCTTAGGTACATGCTTTTTTTTTCGCGTGATATTGAAAACCGAGGGTCTGCTGTGGTTTGCTTGAAAATCGTTGTTTCAAAACAAGGAGAACATGTTTCGGCTCCTTGTCTTTTTTTGTTCAAAAACATAGACCATAAAACACTAAATCTCGTATAACAAAGATTACATGCAGAACACCAAAATGGTGTTCAGAGCTTTCAAAAACTAAGCCAAATGTGCCTTGGGTGTTCTTTGAAAACAGTTCTTATGCATTGAATTTAGTGTTTTTCTGTGTTCTCTTTGTGTTTTTTAGAACAAAAGAAAACAAGGAACAAAACATGTTTCTTGTTGGTAACACATAACAATTTTCAAAAAATACGAACTAAACAAAGTTCTGGGCGCTTTTAAAACTGTTCTTATTCATTGAATTTAGCGTTTTTCTGTGTTCTCTGTGTTCTTTCATAACAAAAGAAAACTATGAACCAAACATATTCTTCCTGCTTACTCTCGTTTCTTTATTAAAATATAAAACGCTTTCAAAATCAGAACTAAATGCGCTCTCAAGTAACCTTCCAAAACCTCCACAACTTTTGATAACTCGTTACCTTGTAATCATTTTATATATATATATACACTAGGTCCATAGATTCACTTTACGCAAGCACCTCTGATTAATTTCATCAGGCCTTGAAATGACCAACCTGTTAAACCTTCAACAGGCCCTATGTGACTCGAACCCAGACGCTTATGATACCATGTGAATCACTAGAGACAAAAGGTCTTTTTAAAGTGATTTATGCCTCAAGGGGTAGATCTAGGGTTGAGTACCCAAAGGTTACAGACCAAGTGCTTATCTGATCGATCACTTCGCCGCCTTCGAATTAATGGCGCTACAAGATAACCTACTTGATATTCACGACCTTAATCTAGGGTTTCCATGTTTTTAATATATCTTTAATTTGGGATAAAGGAAATCCATGTGAAGAGGATGGTCCAAAAGACAAACATCATTTTCCCTAATAGCCCCATTAAAAAAAAATTAAAGTTTTTTTTAAAAAAAAAGATAAAAAAGGTATGTGAATCCAAGCCAACAAAATTTAAAAAAAAAAAACAAAAAGAAAGAATATTTCATAATTTTATATTAAATTATTTTAATAATATTAATAAATACTATAAAATAAAAATAAAAGAAGGATTTTAAATGTTTTCATGATGGAGCCGCCCACCCAATTTTTGTGCTCTATTCTCTCCTGTCATTTTCAATTCCAATCATCAGCTTTTATCCATTGGGGGTAGTGGGTGTCATTTATTTTATTTTTTTCAAATATATATTTTTTATTAATATATTACAAGGAAAATCGACTTATTTGGGTCGGCGCTTACTTTTAATTATTTTTTTGAAAGACAATCTAATTTTTCAATTTTTTTTTGTAAAACAATTATTTCAGACAAAAATACTTTTTTTATTTCATATAATTATATTGTTCTTTAAAATAAAGGTTTTTTTCCAAGAAAAGAAGGGTACTTTATTAAAACTAGACAAAGGGTAAGATTTCAAAATTTGCTTTTAAACAATAATTTAATCAAATTATCCTATTTTTCTTTTTTTTCTTTATAATTTAAAATATAAGACAAAATATTTTAAAATTTTTAAAATTTTCAAACTTCAATTTTTTTATTATTTTATCAATTGGGAAGATGGCACCCCACCACTCCCTAGCCTTTGAAAATATATATATATATATATAAAATAAAATATTATCCTATTTTCTTTTCCAATTTGAAATATTAGTCAAAATATTTTATATTTTTAAATTTTTCTCAAACTCTTTAAAATTTTTTATTATTTTATCAATTGAGAAGATGGCAACCCACCACTCCTAGCCTTTTGAAATATATATATTATATATAAATAAAATATTATCCTATTTTCTTTTACAATTTGAAATATTAGTCAAAATATTTTATATTTTTGAGTTTTTCTCAAACTCTTCAAAAAAAAAAAATTATTTATTATTTTATTAATTTCAAAGATTGCATCCCATAACTCCTAACCTTTTTAAAAATAAATTATATATAAATATTGAAGTGGCAACCAACTTATTGACTTTATCTTTTAATATCTTATTGCTGGTTCAGTAATGTCACATCACATAATTATTTTTAATTAATTATAAAAATAAATAAGAATATAAATAAATTAATTAATTAATGGAATCTGGCCAGATAATAGATAAGACAAAATAGGTTATTGGCTTCTTGCCCTTTCTAAATTTCCTACTCTATTATTGAACTTAGCCACATCAAAAATGATTGATTTTGGTCAGTTTGCGAAGATGTTTTGGTTATTATTTTAAATCTGGCACGCTGATAATACTAAAAACATCGAAAAGATGTTCTTTAAAAACTCTTATTTATAATTTAAATTTAGTTTTCTTTTGGTTTTGTGTTTATGTTTTTCAAAAAAAAAAGTTAAATCAAATACGTTTTTTTATTTTTCATATTCTTCGCAGTGACACACGCATAAATATGTCTCGCATGAGGCTATAAATGGTTTCGAGTGGGAGAGTTCAGAATGGACTTTGACTTGTGGGTCCTGGGGTGACATGAAGACAATGAAATGCTATGTTACGGAAGGCGACGCACAGATAATCAAGTGAGAACACCAGTAGTCTCAGGAGTCGCGTGTCGAGTCAGCGCGCCTCGTGAGGTGCACGCAGGAGTGCCGCCAGGACGCCGAGTCAAGGCATGCCTCACTGCATGAGCGCCGCGAACACGAGGAGCTTGGTCACCAGTCGAGACTTGACAACGAAGAAGTGGCTGGCTGGGCTTATCCTCGCAAGAAACCGGTCAAAGCCAGAGCCACTTTCCAATACGGTTTCGTGACGTAGGAAATAAACCAAGCAAGATGAAAGATAAAGACGGAGTGGAAGGTCTGTCCTCGACGGATGTCGAGGGGTCGGCCAGACAAAGCAATGCCACCTGCAAAAGTTAGGCCTTAATAGAAAACAGTTTTTAAAAATAGAGTAAACAAATATAAGAAAATCATTTTTTTAGTGTTTTTTTTTTCTTTTCCTTATACTTTTCGGGTTCCAAATGTAGCCTAAATGTATAACAATCATCTCATATTTATGTATATGAATATGGTTAAAATATTTTACAAAATTATAACAAAAACTCTACATTTTTGTTTTTAAAATTAGTATGTTTTCGTAGTGAATCCTTGAAAGATGGGTTTGTCAATAATGTTTTGAAAATTGTTTTCCAAAACATATTTTTAAGCTTGATGTTTGGTCTCTCGTTTTAAAATTATTGTTTTTGTTCAACTTTGAGGGGTAGTTTCTGTTTGATTGATTTAGTACCTTAGCATTTAACTAAACATTATCGGGCCGAGTCTCCTCAAGGTGTGGTTATCACTGGCGCTTATCTCGACAGCTAACTTGCGGCTTTACGAGATCGATCGAAGTGCATGCAGTTCGATTCCCGACATTCACGATTATCATTTTTTTTTTTGAAAAACACAGAGATAATGGAAAAAATCTAATTTTTGTGTTGTGAGAAATTATATTTATTTTTAATTAATTTTAAATATATTTGTTTTTCTTGGTATATTTTAAAGTAAATTTTACTATAGCTCCTTAAGTATGAGGATTAAGTTTATTTTGCCAAGATAGCATTTATTTTCTAAATTCACATTGAGTTTTTAATTTGTTGATTGGGGGAAAACAATCTTTATATGAAAAAAATAATTTATTATGTTCTTTTAGTACTCTGCAGTACCCAGGACTTTTTTATTCTTGAATTTTGTTTTTTTAAAACTACATTTTATTATTACTTTGTTCGTAATCATATAATTGGAATTTTAGTTTGGAAAATTTATTTCATTTTCAATTTATTGAGATGACAATAAATATATTAGAAATAAATTAGTTAAGAAAAGGAAAATAGAATATAATTTTAATTAGTACTATAACACAAAAAATAAAATTTTAGAACAAAGGAATATTTTTTTAATTATATTTTAGAATTATGAAATAGTATGGTCAGTTACAAAATAATATTAAGTTTTTGTTTTTAAAGGATTGTGGGCATTTTTTTTCTTTTTTTTAACAAAAGAGTATTTAAGATGTTCGGGATGTTAGAACAAAAATAAAAATATAAAATTAATTCAGCTATTTCCATTTTTATATTTTGACTAATTTTAGAAAACAGAATTAAAACAATTATTCTTATGGTAACAAACCCATTTCTATTAAAAATTTGGATTCATTTTTTCAATGTGATTTTTATTTTAAATAATAGGAAATATATTATTAGTTTAGAAATGTAGAACTTGTTTACCGTTTTTTAAAACTGTTTTTCATTTTGAAAATCACAAATAACATATAAACACAAATTCAAATAACAATAACAAATTTTTAAAGAACACCAAATGTGTTTTCAAAAACTGCTTTTAAAAACAGAACCAATCAATTTTCTGCTTTGGTATTTTATAAATTTGATAAAATAAATGTGATGATAAATACTAGTCATGCAAACACTTTAATTATGTAAATTGAAATAAATTAAATTTTAAGTTTGTAGATTATAAATAATTAATTTAAGTGATCACCTAATAAAATATTAAGCTTTACTAATACCTAATAAATTGAAGAAAAAACCATTTTTTTTAATATGATAGTGTCAACATTTTACGAATATCTAATAACTAAAAATAGGTTTAAAAAAAAAATTCTCCTATATTCAAAATTTCATTTATTATGTTAAATATTTTATTTTATTTTCAATTAGAAGCTATTTGAAAAAAAACACTATCTAAATAGGTACAAGAGACTTATTTAAGTTTCTTTTTTGTAAATCGAAATGGGCTTTAAATTACATTTAAAATTTTAAATTCTTTAATTATGCCAAAATAAATATGATAAATAAATATATTATTTTATTATACACCATGCCGACGATCGCGGCTCGGCTCTCACGCCAATATACACGAATCTTGTCAATATTCCACAATCCAAAACCCGATACGACACAAACATTGCCAACATTCGCTAATCCCCAAACCCAACCTGATTATTATTCGTGTTGGCAGGTTAATATCAACATGATCCATTTAATTTCATTATTTAAAATAATAATAATTATAATTAATTATTCATATGTTTAACATAAATAATATATTAAATTTTAACATATATATTAATTTTATTATTTTAAATTAGGAATTATAATTAATAAACTTATTTTAACAATAAATAACTTATTAAAGAGGTTAATTAATTAATATAATAATTAAACTGATCAATCGGATCACCCAGACAGAGGTCACTAATACGACAAACTTATTAACCAAGGACGAGTTAACACCTAATTTAATCCAACACGATTATACTTAATCCAAACTCGCCAAACCGCTGGCTCGTGGTCGCTGCTCCCGATCATGTCAAATTTTGCCCGGGCCCTACTTATATTACATTTTTTAACGGAAATAAATGTGAATATCTTTATTTTGAAAATAAATGAATGAAAAGGGCAAGTTTAGTTAATATTATATATAAAAGTAGTAAGGTAATAACATAACCTTTTACTTTGGTTTTACTTTTATTTTATTTTTTTAATTTTGTACCTTTAAATCCATTACAAAGCAGTTTTTCTCCAACAATCTGAATTATACCCGAAACTATCACAATTAACAAAAAAATATTTTGGTTCTCCGTATTCATAGGTTTCAACTCGCCTGCAATTGCCTCGTCTCAACTAGAAAATTTCAAAATTAACAAAAACTAAGTCAAATCAAACTACTCATGCTATTAGAGGTAGTAAAATATTAATTGAATTGAAATCTTTTTAGCAATTTATTTAATTATTAAGTTTGGTTCAATAACAACTTCAATAAAGAGGTTTCAGGATTTTGCTGTAATTTAAAATTTCCTTCAATATCTCATGTATAATCATAATCTCTTCTTCTTATCATAGATTGTATACCAATAATTTCTAATCATTCAACATATCATATAGATAAAAGTCATGCGTTTAGTAACTTATCACAAAGATAAAACCTTATTTGTGAATCATAAAAAAATGCATGAAAAATATGATAAGTTGAACTTGCTCTCCCTTAATTTTTTAATATACAAAATATATTTTTGTATGCAAAATATGTTTTTTTTTTTTTGCTATATACTATCAAGTAGTATGTTTATTCAATCCAGTTGAATACTTAGAATAAGTCAACATATTGAAAACAATTCACAAAGTTATATATTTTTTTAAGAGAAAAATAATTTTATTAATTCAAACTAAGAATATACTGATAAAACATAAATCAAAATCGACTTAAAATTTTATAGTGCTGATTTAAACAAGATTCGTTTAATAACATAATGAATCGACCAAACATATACAATCGATAATCGGAAGATATAAGACGACAAGTTACTATTATGACTAAAATAATATAAATTAATTAATTAATTGATTAATGGAAGCAGGCCACATAAGAGATAAGACAATATAGGTTATTGGCTTCTTGCCCTTTCTAAATAATGTCCTAATCTATTATTGAACTTTAGCCTACATAAAAAAAATGATTGATTTTGGTCGAAATTTAAGTGCATGTTTGGTTACTATTTTCGAAAACTGTTATTGAAAACAGTTTTTGAAAATACAAATAATATCGAAAAGATGTTCTCTGAAAACATTTATTTATAATTTAAATTTAGTTTTTTTTTTTTTGTATTTATGTTTTTCAAGAAAAAATAAAATAAAATAAAATAAAATAAAATAAAAAATTGGAAACCAAACGTGTTTTCTCTGTTTTTCTTGTTCCCTTTGTTTTTTAGAATATAAAACAATTTTCAAAAATAGTAAACAAACATGCCCTAAATGTGAAAACAATTTTCCACTTATTTTCTATATGTCTCATTTGGAATCGAAAATTACTAAGGAACGAAAATAAAAAGGAAAAATTGAAGGAAATAAAATTTAGAGAAAATAAAAAATAGGTTTAAACTTAATAAATTAATTGTATATGTTTATTCAAAATCACTTTATTTGTTTCTTTTTATTATATAATGACTAACAAATTTAAAAATATGTAAAATTTTAAAGAATTTTGATTGTAGTTGATTTTATTTTATATTTTTCACTGTCAAACCAAACATGAAAAAAATCATTTTTTGAGTGTTTTTTTTCTCTCCCTGATACTTTTCGGGTTCAAAACGAAGCATAAATATATAACATCTCATATTTATGTACAATGTAATAGTGTTTAAAATATTTTACAAAAATTATAACCAAAAAACACCTACATTTTTGTTTTTAAAATTAGTATGTTTTCATAATGAATCCTTGAAATATGGGTTTGTCAATAATGTTTTTGGAAATTGTTTTCTAAAAACATATTTGAAGGGGATGTTTGGTTTCTATTTTTGAAAATTATTATTTTTGTTTTGAACTTTGAGAGATAGTTTGATTGGTCTAAGGCCTTAGGGTTTAACCAAATGATCATCAGTTCGGGTCCCATCAAGGTTACTAGAGGTTTATCCGATAATTAACTTCAGAGCCTTTGGCGAATCACTAAGGCGCAGCGTTTGGTTTACATCCACGGTTATCATTTTTTTTTTTTTGTTACGAAGATGCGTAAATAACGGAAAATCTATTTTTGTGTTGTAAGAATTTTTTATTAATTAATTTTAATTATATTTGTTTTCTTGTATATTTTAAAGTAAAATTTACTATAGCTCCTTAAGTACGAGGATTAAGTTTAGTTTGCTAAATCTCTCAAAAAAAATGTTTATTTTTCCAAGATAGCATTTATTTTCTAAATTCACATTGAGTTTTTAATTTGTTGATTGGGGGAAAACAATCTTTATATGAAAAAAAAATAAAATCTTTTATTACGTTCTTTTTAAAATTTTTGATTTGATTTGGTCTTTAATTTTTTTTTTAAAACTACATTTTAATTTTATTATTATTTTGTACATAATCATATAATTAAATTTTAGCTTGGAAATTTTATTTCCTTTTCAATTTCTTGGAGATGACAATTAAATATATTAGAAATAAATTAATTACAGGGCAACTATAAAGAATAGTATTTTAATTAAAATATAACACAAAAAATAAAATTTTAGAACAAAGGAATATTTTTTTAATTATATTTAGAATTATGAAATAGTATAGTCAATTTCTGTATTAGTTTGTTTTTAAAGGATCGGGACTTTTTTTTCTTTTTTATTTTTAACAAAAGTGTATTAGAAAAAAAAAATAGAAATTAGAAATTAATTTCAGCTATTGCCATTTTTATATTTGGACTAATTTTAGAAAAACAGAATTAAAACAATTATTCTTATGGTAACAACCTATTTATTAAAAATTTGGATTCAAATTTTCAATGATTTTTATTTTAACACAGGACATATATTATTAGTTTAGAATGTAGAACTTATTTACTGCTTTTTAAAACTGTTTTCATTTTGAAAATCACAAATAACATATAAACACAAATTCAAATAAGAATAATAATTTTTTAAAGAACACCGAATGTGCTTTCAAAAACTGTTTTTAAAAACATAACCAATCGGTTTTCTGCTTTGATATTTTAATGATCACAAATCTAACATCCAAGCACCTGTATGTCATGAATTTAGTCTTTCCGGCGAAAGCCCGTGCCAGACTTAGCAACTCGGCCCCTCGGACGCCGCTAGTCAGCCTTCCACTCGCTTTTCGCTTTTAATTTCGCCTCCCATACGACGTAAATAAGGGACTTTCTAGCCAGTAGGCGCAGATGACATGTACTGTGGATAAGAGTGTCCGTTTCTAGCGCAGTCATAGGTTGGACCCCTACCTAACACGAATAAAAAATTAAGTATTTACTCGGACAAGATGATAAACAACTTTATAATTTAAATTTAATAAAATAAATGATGATAAATACTAGTCATGCAAACACTTTAATAAATTATATTTTAAGTTTGTAGATTAAAAATAATTAACTTAAATTAATTTAAGCTATCACCTAATAAATATTAATTTTTACTAATACCTAATAAATTGAAGAAAAAACCAAAATTTTTAATATGATAGTGTCAACATTTTATGAATATCTAATAACTAAAAATAGGTTTTTTAAATAAATTATTCTCCGATATTCAAAATTTAATTTCTTATGTTAAATATTTTATTTTATTTTCAATTAGAAGCTATTTGAAAAAAAAACTATCTAAATAGGTACAAGTGACTTATTTAAGTTTCTTTTTTTGTAAATTGAAAAGAGCTTTTAGCTTACTTAAATTATGTCTCTAAAAATTTTAAATTCTTTAATTATGCCAAAATAAATATGATGACAAATAAATATGATGTTATAAATAAATGTGAATATCTTTTATTTTGAAAACTAAAAATGAAAGAAAAAAACTACAATTTTAATTAATTAATTATATATATATATATATATATATATATATATATATATATAATTAGGGGTAAGGTAATAACATAACCTTTTATTTTGCTTTATTTATTTTATTTTTACCTGTACTTTAAATCCACTGTAAACCGATTTTTCTCCAACAGTCTGTACTCCAAAATCAATAACTCTCAAAATTAACAACAAAGCTTTTGATTTTTTGCATTCCAAGGTCTGAAGTCGTCTGTACTGCCTGACTGAACTAAACCTTCAAAATTAACATAAACCGTCGCTTGCTTTTCGACTTAACGCCGAAGTTCGAATACCTTTCAAAGATTAATGCTTGTTTTAAAATTCTCACGACTTATCACGAAATTTTAAAAAAAGCTTCCACGTAGTGCTCAAAATATTCGCTTTTCTATTCGTAAGTTCATTTTCCACAAAAATAAAGAAAACCCAATCATTTGCTCAATGTTAAGAGTCAAGCATTACACACTACTAGTGGCCGACAACGGGCGCTGGGACTCCAAGGTCCCATCCCGATCCTGCTCGTTTATTTTTTCAATTCCCAAACTCGTCTCT
This sequence comes from Tetrastigma voinierianum, assembly GCA_016808115.1. Taxonomy (NCBI): domain Eukaryota; kingdom Viridiplantae; phylum Streptophyta; class Magnoliopsida; order Vitales; family Vitaceae; genus Tetrastigma; species Tetrastigma voinierianum. The sequence goes on along the minus strand of JAEQBH010005223.1, from coordinate 33,129 downwards.
ATTAAAAATTAAACGCGATTTTAAAATAGATTGGTGAAAACTCTAAAATTCTCCTGCTACATTTTATTTTTTGCTTTTATTTTTAAATTTTTATTTTTATATTCGATTTTTATTTTATTATATTAAAATTACTGATTTTTCATAAAAATAAAAATATTGCGAATTTTTATAAATTATTTATTAAAAACATTATAATAATAATTATTATTTATATTAAAGATAAAATAAAATAATAAAAAAATATTTTAAAATATAATCATTGACTTATTATTATTATTTTCGATATATTTGCCATATTTATCTATCTTGCCTGCTTTCTCCCCGAACTAAAATCTCGTCCCCTTGAGTCATCGACAACTTATCACCCGTAAAATCGAAAATTTACTATTCTATAATTCGACGTAAACTTTTTTTAGCTTCACTAGATTTCTCATGGTGACGAATTTAACGACGTTAACTGCTTGCTATCCTAGATCTAGAGATTTTTATAAACTTCCCCGAATCCCCATGCATAATTTATTATTTTTATTAATATTTTGTCATTTTTTAAAAATTTCTAATTTTCTCGCGCGCATATAGAAGAACAATACTGACCTGTGATCGGATTTATAAAATAAACTCAAACCATTAAAAACCCGATTAAAATTAAATTAAACATGTGCCATTAAGAGCTTGCGCTACAAGAATCCCAGCCAATTTGTCTATTGCCATCCCCACTCACTACCTAACGCGTTAAAAACAAACAACTTAACACTTAATGCTATAAGATCATTCAAAGATTAAGCCAAAAAAAGTTCTATTTTATTAAGTGAAAAACAAACGCAACCTAAGTCAAATCAAACTACTCATACTATTAGAGCGGTAAATATTAATTGAACTCGAAATCTTTTATTAATTTATTTATTTTTAAGATTTTAATTTTATTTATTTATTCGTTTTGGTTCAATAGCAACTTCAATAAAGATGTTTCAGGATTTTGCTGTATTTTAAAATTATAAATAAATCCGTTAAGATTGATTTTTACATAATTTTTGTTGGAATTGTTCTTTAGTTTCATATTTATTTATAATTTCTCTTTTTTATATTCTAACTATAAGTAAGTTGACACTAACTATACTATACATTTCCTATCAATTCGTCCCTATATTAAGACAGCTTACTTTCTTTCAAAAAATAAAAAAATAAATTGGAAAACTCACTTCTATTAATCATTCCAAACAACCATGTGTTTTAGTTTCCTTCAATATCTCATGTATAATCTCTTCTTTTTTCTTATCATAAATTGTATAGGAAGAATCTCTAATCATTCAACATATCATATTGATAAAAGTCATGCATATTAAGTTGCCAGAGTTACTAACTTATCACAAAGATAAAACCTTATTTGTGAATAATAAAAAATGCATGAAAAATATGATAAGTTGAACTTGCTCCCTTCATTTTTTAATATACAAAATATAATACAAGTTATTGTTAGCTTCTTATATCCAAACACCTTACTTCCTAATCCATGATTTGCTAACTTATGAATTAATGTATAGGATTATATTCATGAGTGTGAGACATGACAACATATATTAAGTTTTTTTTTTTTTTTGAAGAGAAAAATAATTTCATTGATTCAACCATCAAATACATCGATAGAAATATATAATCCAAATCGCTAAAAATCACAAATTCATTTAAACATCTTCTGGGTGCTAATAAGATAACGAACGATCAAAGTCTATACATTCGGAGCAATAGCTTACACATTTGATATTACTATCAGGATTGCAATCTTTATTCCACCTGCTAAAGATACCGACGACTATCGATTTGATTTATTCTCTAATTTCGAGACGGTTTGTTCGAATCGTCCAAACACAAATAAATGTCGCATCACAATGATGAAAATCAAACCGTCGTACTGATATGACAAAACCACTCGCCACACTAAAATGATGACAACCACACAAGCACAAAGACAATGGCTAAATCACGAAAAAACATATAAAAACCTAAATTTGTGTGAAAGAACTACTTTATTGAGAAAAATATATGGAAAATATGTGTAGATATATGATTTTAGGCAAAAAATGATAAAAAAAAATCACTCATTCTTGCTTTGAGAAAAGATTTTAACATATAAAAAGTTGATCGAAAATGGAGGCTAAGGTTTCAATCGCAGTTAGTAACTACAACATTGATTTTTTTTTTAAAGTCATATATATTAAGTTATTTATTTCAATAAGAAAGTAAATATTATCATTAAATATCACATCTTACAATAAACATATAAGGTATTTAATTCTTTGTTTAGATTGATTTCTAAAAATTGATTTCAAAACCAATAAGTGTTTTTGTATCTATTTAGATATTTTGTTTAAGGAACTCTACAACTCAAAAATCTATTTAATACAAGGTAGTCGAGCATAGTATAAGGGGGTTACTTCTCTAGAAACCCTAGCTTTCCTCCTTCGATTTCTTTTCACATTTGTTCTGGTGAAAAGGATTGATGATTTTTTTTTGTCATTCAGCCTAAAATAACTTATTCCATCGCTTTTTATTTTCTAGATATAGTTTCCATTTTCAATAAAATGGTTTTTCCACACCAACTGAGTTTGTTTGTTTTTTCGTATTACGCCAACTTATCATGACGCGCTTTGCTCGACTTATCAGAGTGTGTTTTGTCTTCGGCGGTTTTGCGTTAGCTAGCTCATATTAGAGGCCGCACTGAGCTTTATAGGCGCCAACTACCTCAAATTTGGCCTTGCTTTCTGGCCAATAAATTGTCAAATTCAACTCAAATTTCTAATTTTTGGATTGGGATAGCCAACTAAATAAGTATGTCGCTTTTAAATTACCACCTCTTATTTTGGGGATGAGAAAGCTCGATCTAATAAAGCCATTAGATCAAATCATATCGGACAAGATGTCAGCAGATCTATAATTTTAGTGATTTCGTGCATTTTTTGATTATTAAACGCGTAGTTCTCTGAATCGATCATTTTGCTATTAACCCTGATGTCATTATTCTTAAAGTTTTTAACACTTTTGATTATGTGTTTCTATAGATTATATTGTTAAATCAAATCAATAAATTATATATTTTCAAAAAATAAAAATAACAAAATTATAGTTTAAACTTAATTTTAGATATAAGAGATGAAAAAAATGCTAAGTGCATAAGATTTTATTAACAAACATAGGGGCTTACCAAAAATAAAATTCTTGTAAAAATTTCAAAATAAGCTTATTTAATTTTGTTTTCAAAAATAGTTCCTTTATATTAGCTTCTAGAATGACTTTGCAAAAAGTTTTTAATAAAATATTTAATTTCAAAGCTTAAATACAAAAATAGTTTTGACATAATTTCTATATTTTCATTTTGTCGTTTCTATATTCTAATTTTTTCCATTTGTGTCTATATTTTAATATTGTACTTCAAAATATTTCTAAAAACATATATAATATTTCCTTTAATGTTAAATTTTCAAAATCGGATTATTAGAACATCTGCTTTTAAAATTTGGAAATATTTTTTAAAAGAATGTCTCTTAATATTGGATCGTAATATATTTTAAATTTAAATTATATAATATTTATTTTTACATAGTAAAATATAATATCGGAATAGGTCTAGCAAAATTTGACATGACCCGTAAACATGAGATAATTTTTTACCTGTTTCATTGAAGATAATGCTGTTGATCAAATTCAGACACTCCACATAACCTTTTAATAAATGGATAATATCTTCACAATCCACATAACACGACCTGACCAGACGCCCATTTAATTATTATATTAATTAATATTTAACCTAGATTAATCAATAATATATATTATTTGTGTTAAATATTGGTTAATTAGTTATAATTTATATTATTTTAAATTATTAAATTAATAAATGGATTACACGTGTCTTATCGTGTTACATGATTATTAATTGGTTCCTACTTCTAATTTATATTCGACGTGTTACACGATTAAATTTATACAATCTGTGATGTTCTCGTTTAATAAATACAAGTATATTCAGACAATCCACATAATACAAATTTGATGCATATAGACCCGTTTAATTATTATCTTAACTAATATTTAACATAGATTAACCCATTATATATATATGTTGTGTTAAATATTGATTAATTAGTTATAATTTATATTATTTTAAATTACCAATTTAATAAACGGAGTCTTATCTTGTTACATGATTACTAATTAGGTCATATTTAAATTTGCTATTTGATCGTGTTATACGATTAAATTTATATGCTGACTCTCAGATAACCTCTAAGGCTTAATAAACGAAGCATTCGTCAATCCATATAACACAAATTTGACGCCTATCGACTAATTTAATTATTATATTAATTAATATTTAATATAGATTAACCCATCATATATATTATTTGTGTAAAATGTTGATTAATCAGTTATAATTTATATTATTTTAAATTTACCAAATTAATAAACTAAGTTATTACGTATTCATTATGTTACATGATTACTAATTGGGTCTTATTTGATCATGTTACATGATCAAATTTATGTTGATCCTCGTAACCCGTTTAATAAACGGGTTATATTCGTGTCAATCCCCATAACACAAATTTGATGCATATTGACCCGCTTAATTATCATGTTAACTAATATTTAACCTAGATTAATCAATTATATATATTATTTGTGTTAAATATCGATTAATTAGTTATAATTTATATTATTTTAAATTACCAAATTAATAAACAGGTTACACGTATCTCATCGTGTTACACGACAATAATTGAAGTCATATTTCATCGCTAAATGATCAAATTTATGTTGACTGCTTAACCCGCTTAATAAAAATCCGGTTATATTTGTGTCAATCCCATAACACAAATTTGACTTATATCGACCCGCTTAATTATCATGTTAACTAATATTTAACCTAGATTAATCAATTATATATATTATTTGTGTTAAATAATGATTAATTAGTTATAATTTATATTATTTTAAATTACCAAATTAATAAACGGGTTACACGTGTCTTATTGTGTTACACGCGTCTTATCATGCTAGATCGATTAAGAATCTGATCATTTCGACTCATATTCGCGAATCCGCTTTTTTATTCGAAATGTGTTCTAGTTTTTAAAGTTATCATCGCCGACGCATGTAAAAACATGTTATCGACACGATCCAAACAGAACCCGAGAACACGAATTGCTACGCCTAGTTAGAATCATAAATAATCGTTACGTATTTATTATAAAAATAATATTTTTATTATTTAATTATTTTAATTAAAATCTTATATTTATTTTTTAATTTTTTTTAATTATTTGGGTTTCCACGCTGAAAAACCCTTTTCTCAGGTTAGGGTTAGAGTCTTCTTCTAGATTTTCCCGATTTCAAATCTTTGCGAGCAAATTCGTTACATATTTTCAGAAACCCGACAAACCCTAGAATTTTTCTCTGAAGTTTCAGTATCAGTAGAAATTTCAAGAGTGAATCTCTGTTTTGCGTAACGTTGAAGCTTCACAAACCCTAAATTTTCTCTCTGAAGCTTCGACGATGACCATGGACGGCCAAAACGATGGTCTCAAGAAGCTCGAGTACCTTTCTCTGGTTTCCAAGGTTTGTACGGAGCTGGAATCTCATGTCGGCGTCGGAGACAAGGTTTTGGCGGAATTCATCACCGATATGGGTCGAAAATGCGAAACTGTTGATGAATTCGATTCCAAATTGAAGGAGAACGGAGCGGAGATGCCGGATTACTTCGTGAGGACTCTGTTAAAAATAATCCACGCCATTCTTCCGCCGAAGGCGAAGTCGGATGATAAGGGATTGAAGAAGGACGTCAGCGATGGTAAGAAATCGAATTTTCCGGCGTTAGAGATCGACAACAGTAAGGAAAGGGTGAGAGAACTTGAGCGAGAGATTGAAATGGAAAGCCGGGATCGACGGCATGAGGAGGAAGAAGCGAAGCACAGGGATGATAGGAGAGAGAGGCATAGAGAGAGAAACGACAGGAGTGAGAGGCGTAGGGAGAGAGATGACAGGAATGAGAGGCGTAGAGGGAGGGAAGACGACGATGATTATGATCATAGGAATGATTACAGGAGCCGTGAAAGGCATCGGGATCGATATGAAAAGCATAGGAGAGATGGGTATGAAGAGAATGGTGATGATAGGGAAGACGGTGAAGATAGGAGAGGCAATAGGGATAGAAGAAACGGAAGGTACCACTCAGATGAGCCGGAATTGTACAAGGTATACAAGGGGAGGGTTTCTAGAGTGATGGATACTGGCTGCTTTGTGCAACTGAATGAATTGAGGGGGAAAGAGGGTTTAGTGCATGTTTCTCAGATTGCGACTCGCAAGGTCGGTACTTCTCAAGTGGGGCGATGTGGTGAAGAGGACTGTGAAGTTTATGTTAAGGTGATTTCGGTTTCAGGTCAGAAGCTGAGTCTTTCAATGAGGGATGTTGATCAGAATAGTGGGAAAGATTTGCTTCCTCTGAAGAAGAGTGTCGAGGATGATGCATTGAGAACGAATCCTTCGGGCTCGAATCAGGGGCCTGTGAGTAGGACTGGTCTTTCAGGGATAAGGATTGTAGAAGAGGATGACACTGCCCCATCCAGGCGGCCATTGAAAAGGATGAGTTCTCCAGAGAAATGGGAAGCTAAACAGTTGATTGCTTCTGGTTCGTGGATGTTAGGAGTTTCCCATGTATGATGAGGAAGCAGGGATAATGACGATCAAGAAGAGGGTGCTGGAGGGAGGAGCTTGAGATTGAGATGAACGAAGACGAGCCCGCGTTTTTGCAAGGGCAGAGTCGATACTCTATAGACATGTCTCCTGTGAAGATCTTCAAGAATCCTGAGGGGTCCTTGAGTCGAGCAGCTGCCCTTCAATCGGCTCTCATAAAGGAACGAAGAGAAGTACGGGAACAGCAGCAGAGAACAATGCTTGATTCGATTCCTAAAGATCTCAATCGTCCCTGGGAAGACCCAATGCCTGAGACTGGTGAGAGGCATCTTGCTCAGGAGCTGAGGGGTGTCGGTTTATCGGCCTATGATATGCCTGAATGGAAGAAGGATGCTTTTGGAAAAGCACTTACTTTTGGCCAAAGATCAAAACTGTCCATCCAGGAACAGAGGCAAAGCTTGCCTATCTACAGATTGAAGAAGGAACTTGTTCAGGCTGTGTACGATAATCAGGTTCTTGTAGTCATTACAAACCGGGTCTGGCAAGACACAAGTAAATACAGTATCTAGCTGAAGCCAGGCTACACTAATAGAGGTAAGATTGGATGTACCCAACCCTCGTAGAGGGCTGCAATGTCGGTGCTAAGCCGGTTGCTGAAGAGTTTGGTTGTCGTCTAGAGAGGAAGTTGATATGCTATTCGGTTTGAGGATTGTACTGACCAGATACCGTGATCAAGTACATGACTGATGGCATGCTTCTCAGGGAGATTTTGATTGATGACAATCTTCTCAGTATTCTGTAATCATGCTTGATTAGGTTACCATGAGAGACGATCCATACCGGGATAAGTCCTTTTGGATTACTGAAGCAACTTGTGAAACGGAGACCTGATCTTCGCCTGATTGTAACGTCTGCCACATTGGATGCCGAGAAATTTTCTGGGTATTTCTTCAACTGCAACATCTTTACCATCCCTGGAAGAACTTTTCCCGTGGAGATACTCTACACGAAACAACCTGAAAGTGATTACCTAGATGCCTCTTTGATTACTGTCCTCCAGATTCATTTGACAGAACCAGAAGGAGACATCCTTCTCTTCTTGACTGGTCAGGAGGAGATCGACCATGCATGCCAGTCTCTTTACGAGAGGATGAAAGGGCTAGGTAAAAATGTTCCTGAACTCATTATTTTACCTGTCTATAGTGCCCTTCCTAGTGAAATGCAGTCGAGGATTTTTGAGCCTGCTCCTCCGGGGAAGAGGAAAGTGGTTGTGGCGACCAACATTGCTGAAGCTTCTTTAACCATTGATGGTATTTTTTATGTCATTGACCCTGGTTTTGCAAAGCAAAATGTCTATAACCCCAAACAAGGGCTTGATTCATTGGTTATAACGCCTATTTCACAAGCATCAGCCAAACAACGAGCTGGTCGTGCTGGACGTACAGGGCCTGGAAAATGCTATCGCCTTTACACTGAGAGTGCCTATCGGAATGAGATGTCCCCAACTTCAATTCCAGAGATTCAAAGGATAAATCTCGGGCTTACTACACTAACTATGAAAGCAATGGGGATAAATGATCTTCTATCTTTTGATTTTATGGATCCGCCTTCACCTCAGGCCCTTATTTCTGCCATGGAACAGCTCTACAGTCTTGGAGCTCTAGATGAGGAGGGGCTTCTGACAAAATTGGGTAGGAAAATGGCAGAATTTCCTCTGGAACCACCATTATCCAAAATGCTACTTGCCAGTGTGGACCTTGGGTGCAGGACGATTTTGATAATCATTGCGATGATCTGCACAGGAACATTCTCTTACAGGCTCCAGGAAAAGCAAGCTCAGGCTGATCAAAAGAGGGCCAAGTTTTTTCAGCCAGAAGGAGACCATCTAACTTTGCTTGCTGTTTATGAGGCTTGGAAGGCAAAGAATTTTTCTGGACCGTGGTGTTTTGAAACTTTGTTCAGTCTCTGATCCTGAGGAGGGTACAGACGAGAAACAGCTTTCTACCATCATGGACAAGTATGATATTCTATTTCTCTTGTTATGTGTTTCATAGTTCTTTTTCAAAATTTGCTTTAGTTTTCTTACTCGGATACATGTATTTGCATTGCACTATTTTATATTTTTTGATAGGTAAAAACAGAGCAAATATTATTAACAAAAAAGGAGGAAAAAGAAACTTGGTTTCCCACGGTATACAGGAAGAAACCTATTCTAACAAAAAAAGAGAAAGGTTGCAAAAAACCTACCAACCCAACAAACAACTTAGAGAATGCACAAAAAAATTCTTACAAAAGAATCCTTCCCCAAATCCAATAAACCAGCCCAAAAAGAAAGCGAGCTTATAAAGAAATGCTTTAGTCTAGGATTGGAGAAGGGCATATCTTCGAAGACTATATGATTTCTCTCCTTCCAAATTGCCCAGATGAGACAGAGGGACGTTGCTTTCCCCCTATATTTTATCTTTTTCCTCACAGGGAAACTTGTCCACTCCAAAAGAAGGTCCTTAACCGCAAAGGGGTAGACCCAAAACAAGCTTGGGACATAGATGAGGCCCTACTGACCAAATCCAATAAACCAGCCCACTCGTCCACTGCATTCAACTTTTTATTTTGCATTTTTTTTCCTTACATTAAATCTACTCGCATATTATATTTATTTGTCATTTTATACATGCTGGCAGAAATTAAGAAGAATGATTATTACTGGTAGTTTAGCTATAAAAAAATCATTCTTACTGGTAGTTTATTTTCAGTGATAGAGGGAAGCATTATTTGTTATAACTTAGTGCTAAGTATGAAAACCAGATCTTGGGTCCTATCTCAAGCGTTTAAGGGTTGGGGAGCTTTGTGGGGGCTTTCCAGGTCCAAGTCCCAATGGGGAGCAAAACTTACATGTAAAAAAAATTAGTGCCAAATATGAAAACCATTTGTACAAAGGCTCATTGGTGCAGAATTATCTTGTTGAATAATATGTTGCATCAATAATTGGTTCTTGTGCACATTGTTTACCGTTTACACATGGTCAGTTTGGGTACGACTGTAATTGGATAATTGCAATTTGTCTACAGTAGGTTTGTCACTCTCATCATTGCCCCATCCAGTTTGATTTACATCGTTTCTTCTACCCTTTCATGACTTTGTCATATAAAGTAGAAACCTTCCCCATTTCATTGCACATTAATTTGTTCCATATTTCAGGACTTTGATTCATTTGCAAGCCTAAAATTATAAATGGCAGGTCCAGAAATTTGGTCTAAACTGGAGTATGCCTGTTGTGATTCTATCTTGATTTTGGGCCATATTTATGTTAATCTTACTCAATCAACTGCTTAAAATTAAATCTGTGGTGTTCATATTAAAATAAATAAGTGAATTAACAAATGCTTTGGTATTTCTAACTCACCACTTCTGCATTTCAGGTACAAATTGGATGTTTTTAGTGCTGGGAAGAATTTCTTGTAAAGACAAGGAAGACACATAGCGGGTTTCTTTTTCCATGCAGCTAGAAAGGACCCGCAGGAGGGTTATAGAACCCTAGTTGAGAACCAGCCAGTTTATATTCACCCAAGCAGTGCTCTTTTCCAGAGACAGCCAGACTGGGTCATCTACCATGAATTGGTAATGACTACAAAGGAGTACATGCGAGAGGTCACGGTTATAGATCCCAAATGGCTTGTGGAATTGGCGCCAAGATTCTTCAAAGTGGCAGATCCCACAAAAATGAGCAAGCGGAAGCGCCAAGAGCGTATTGAACCACTTTATGACAGATATCATGAACCTAACTCTTGGCGTTTGAGTAAACGTCGTGCTTGATTAGTTCCTCAGCTTCAATTAGTGCTAACTGTTCTCAGTTTTTATTTTGATATTGCTTTTTGTTGTAAATGTGAATACTAGTTTTGTATAATTCTATGAGGCGATCTATGACAATTAGAAGGCCTTCAGTCATGGAGGGTTTTTTGTCCTACAGTGTTTGTTTTGTTGCTCTTGTTTTCATTTTATTAAAGGTTTTTGCCAGAAAAGAAATTTTGAAAATGTTGCAGAAATGTTCTCCTCAAGCTAAATACGATTTCTTTCAACCTTTAAGTAGTTTTATCTGTGCAGAACATATTTTGGGCCTTAACATGAAAGCATGAAGAATCTAGGGACATTCTTTTGCCATCATTTGTTGGGAAAAGTTTGCAAACTGGTCCTTGCCCACTTAAGCTTGTCAATACTTTCGAACTGTGCTCCTGATATGCAGGTATGTTCTATGGTATCTCTCTGGTTGAAATTTTCCTGGTTTTTCCTAGAATTTACCTTGTTATTTTCAAACTTTTCGGTTATTCTATTATTCTTGGATTTGATGTGTCCATCTCCAGATTCTCATCTTTGTTATTGGAATTGCATTATGCTCTTCTGACGATACTGGCTTCTTATGTGGTTACCAGATTTTGGATACGGTTTAAAGTTAACATAATTGAAGTTGAAGTAACATAGTTGAAGAAACACTAGTCAGTCATTTTCTTATTGTATTGTTTTTGTATTCTCAGGAGTTATAAAAGGATTCAAGGATCTTGTTTCCTGGCTAGTGGATGAAGTGGAGGCTTTTGGGCATGCTTCCCTTGGTGAGGAGGTGATTAAACATCTAATAAATTTCCTTAATTCATTTGCACACTTCTCTTTCTTATATTATTGTAATTGTATAGTTACCTATTTTTATCTCTGTAAGCTCTTGTTATGCTGGTAGAAACATCTGAACCGTAGATGAATGCTTAGTAAGCAAATTGTAAATGCTTATAACCTTTAGTTAATTATTATTATTTTTTTGATCGATAAAAAGCAGTATATAGATTAAAAGAGCACAAGGTGCTCAAAGAGAACACGAGAAGGGTACAAAGAATTTAGTTAATTATTACACCATCCCTAAGACAACAAAACCCCAAACATAAGACAACTAATGTCCGACCCTATCCAATGCACAAAATGTACAATGGAAGAGGGACCTCAAGCATAAAAGTAGTGGCCATAGGTTAAGTGGAGACTTAAAGATTATAAGAAACCTTGGACTCTAAGATGAATGTTTGACTAAGGAATCATGTTGGTTAAGATGTTAATGTTAGACCAACTTCGAAAAAGAGATTGGTCGTTGGTCAATAGGTGTGCTCTTTGGAAAGAGTTAGATTGCATTGATCATATCTTACTTCATTATGGCAAGGCTTATTTTGTGGTAGTCGCTCTTAGATCATTTGGTATTTTCTAGGTTATTTTGCTGTTAATTAGAGATCTTCTATGGTGGCATGACCTTTATGGAAGGAGGTGAAATAAGGCATGGACAGCAGCTGACTCTTGGGTATTTTCTCGACTATTTGGAAGGAAAGAAACTGAAGATCATTTGGAAATGAGAATTTGTATCATCAATGTCCATACACCAATTCCTTAAAAATCTCTATTTGTGCTTCAAGGTGTATCTGGATAGAGGCTCTAGGCCTTTGTTGGATTGAATACATTAGCTAGGGCTTTATCGAGGGAGGAAGTTGTTTTTTGTCTTCCTTTTTTCTACTTGGCCCCATTGTATACGTCCTGTGTGCTCTTCAACATCTTTTCTTTTGGCACTTTAGAGTTCTTGCTAATGTTTTTTGTGGGTAGCAAAAGATCATGTGGAGATTGGCAAAAGGTAGGGAATGGTTTGTTTGTGGAAAGCGGGTCAGGTCCTTCTTGCTTATTTTGGACAATTTGGAAGGCAAGGAATCGGGTTGTTTATAATGAAGAATGTTTTTCTGTTCAAAGGGAGAAGACCTCTTTTGTTTTTCTTCTTTGGTTAGAGACCAAAATACTTTTACAGGATAGTCCATCAAATATAGAAGGTTTCATTGATTGGGTAGAATATAAAAAAAATGAGTTGGGGTTCTTTCTGTACATCCTATAAGTTTTTTGTGCAGTTTTGGGGAGGTGGGTTTCTTCTGTTCTTGTAGCCTTCAAGTCGCCATTTTAGCGTCTTTTCATTAATATACTTCTTTTATTTATCAAAAAAAAAAAAAAAAAAAGAGGGTAGGGAATGGTTTGTCTTGGAATTCTTTTACATTTGATTGATCTTGAATTGAAACTTGGTTGTCAATGGTTGTCCATTTTAACTCTGGTTGTAATTTTATGTTTTGGTAGAGATGGTTGTAATAATAACAAAACAAACAAGTTGGTATTTCCTTCTAATTCCTTTTAGCCTTTGCTTTCTCTCCTCCAATATAATTACATATTTAACCATACTAACAATACCGAGAAAGTTGAATTTCGACTTTACTGACAGAATATATGGACACATATTTATACACAACGAAAGAGGATGAGAAAAGGAAACAACGAAAAGATAAAAAACAAAATTAGAATAGAATAAGGAAACTGAAGAGGGAAAGAAAAAGTATAAGAATTTAAGGGGTTATTTGTTTTAACTTTAATGCCGTAAAGTCGAATAGCTTTTAATTAAGTCTTTGATTTTAAAATTTTCAATGACTTATACCGAAATTTTTTTAAAATTCTTGAATGTAGTTTAAAATATTCGGGCTTTTATAAAGTCATTTTCACAAATAAGAAAACTTCATCATCATTCAACAAGGTAAGAGTTAAGAATACTCATTACTACAGGATATTAACGGAAGTATTTAGACGCTGCTTTATCCCAATTTGACTTTCGCTTATTTTTAAATTCCAACCCGCTATTTAAAAATTTAAACTTACAAGTATGGTATGGGATGAGTACCTTAAACCCGCTCCATTTACATTTGATTTTGTTTTTATTTTTTATTTTTTTATATTTGCTTTTTTATTTTTATTATATTAAAATTAATATATTTTATAAAAAAAATAAAAATATTATGAATTTTTATAAATTATTTATTAAAAACATTATATTAATAGCTATTATTATTTATATTAAAGATAAAATAAAATAATAAAAAAAATATTTTAAAATATAATTGGGGAAGTGTAATGAGAATAATACTGAACTCGTCTCTGATTAAAAATAAACTAAAACCCGTTAAAAACCCGTTATAATTAAACCAACCGTCTCCATTAAGAAATGTGCTATGATTTAACCATAAATAATCCGTCTACGCCATCCCTATTCACTATCTAATGTTAAAAAATAAACAACTTAATACTTAACGCTATTAAGATTATTCAAGATAAACTCAAAAGCTATTCAAAGATAAGCTAAAAAAGACAAACGCTACGTAAGTCTTATTAGAAAACTAATCCTTAACATTCCTCCTTAGGTTGGAACATACAAGTCATATCCATCAACCTTATCTCTCTCTCTCTCTCTCTCACACACACACACACACATATATATATATATATATATATATATATATATATATATTTGATAGGTAATTTTTTTTTTGTTCTTTGTCTTCACTAGGACTTGAACATGTTCCCCTCCCTATGCCTACCTCAACCCTAAGACCGAGATAGCCCTTCACCTGGTCATCACAAATATATTTAACTTATGACCTCTCGACCGTGGAAAATGTTTGTTAGGTGGTAATTTTCAAATTAGCTCGACTCCTCATGAAAGATTGCTAGATGCAATATGTATATCGCTTGATTATTACAACGAGTTTCATCCGTCTAGTACTCCCGTGATCAGAATCCTTAGAGGAGATGTTTTAGCCATGCATATGAGTTCACATGTTGTCAAAGCCATATCTCGATACCTCGCCTTCAAGACTCGTACGGGGCTCTCGAGAGATGCTTTACCATATTGAAATACCACACAAAGTATATCTCGATCCTCAACTTCAGCACTAGATCTGGCTATTACATCCCGTTTCTTATTCTTACAGGACATTTAAGTCACTGTCAATAAACACACAATATCTGTACTTCTTCCATTGTAATTAACTGTGCACTCCAACTTCTTCAATTCTCGCTCACATTTCGAAATATTCACGACTTGATTCCATTGGCGAAATTCCACATCGCAAGCTTACGCTTCGCTTTACGAGTTTATTAGCACTTGGGCTTCCTCCCCTTGACAACTAGTCTTTAAGGGTGAGTTTTACCTAAATAGACAAACTGGACGTTGAAACATTCACGAACGCCCTGGATAAGCTCGTTTGTCCACAATGCAGACACGACGACAAGCTAGCATTTAACCAGCCTACGACATGTGTCAAGATAATTTGCCGAAGATAAAAAAAACTCACCTGTACTAAATCGACATACACGGCTATTGCCAGTGGACATTTATGTAACTTGTCCTATGATACTTTGTTTGCTCACGGACGTATCAACGAGGAAAGAGGTCAAAAGTGAGGTCTTTTCTTTTATTATTTTATTTATTTATTTATTTTATTAGGGTTTGGACAAGATTTATAATAATAATAAAAAAAGATATGCAATTAAGGTGTACAAGCTGTATGAAAGGAAGTAAAGAAGTATTTCTCAGAGAGGGAAATTATAAAAAAAAAAAAAAACTGCCCCTTTTTCATCTAGATCTCACCCAGTGAATGAAATTTTTTATTTTATTTTATTTTTATTTTTATTTTTATTTATTTTTGGCTGTATTTGTGTTGACTCATAGCTACTAACTTTTAACAGAGCTCTTCAATGATTGAGAGCGAGACAATGGTCATGCTTTTAGTGCATTTTCTCTCCGATAGTCTAAAAATAGAGTTTTATCCCAAAATATTGCTTTTTTTTAAAAAATCCAATTAGTATGTATTTGAAAAAATATCAAAATCAGTACGTTCTCACAAAATCGAATGCGAATATACTTTTAAATTTTTTAAAGTTAAAACCTAATCAATACGGTTTTAAATTTTTTAAAGTTTAAAATCAGAATAAGTAATTCATGACGTAAGTCAGTTTAAACTCAGAATTTTACTCATGGCTTTAAGTATTAATTTTGTTTTTTTTTTTTCAAATTTATACTTAAATTGATATTATTTTATTTTATTTTATTTTAAGGAACTGGTATTTTTTATTTTAAAATACTATTCGGGACAAAACTTAAAATATCAATAGGAAGGATTTCAAAGGAGTGGAGCCTTTTACGCTATATATTGTGGTACTATTTTGACTAAGTGCAAGTTTGACCCATTGAATAGAGAATCCATTTTATTTTCCATTCCTTTTTATATTTGAATTATTGTATAAAATAAATAGAAATAATACTAACCTTGATTTTCTTAAAAAATAAAAATAAAAATAATAACCTTATTTTCCTAGGTAAGTATTTTTTTTGGTCAGAACCTCTTACAAACTAAGTAGCGGTTTCTCACAACGGCCCTGCTTTGGCCGTTAATAACATATTCTACTTTATTCACAACTCAATACGCTACCTAATAATAAATGTCAAAGATAACAAATTCAAACGAGATTTACCTAATAATTAGGTAACACACACGCTTACCGATTAATTGTGTGAATACAATACGATACGATAATCCCGCTTTATTAATTTTATTATTTTAAATGATATGAATCATGATTAACCCATTAATATTTAACATAAATAACATATTAAATAGGTTAATATGGGTTAAATATTGATTAACATAATAATTAAATGGTTCAATGTTGTGTTATATGGATTGATATAAATATAACCCGTTTATTAAACAAGTTATGCGAATAAATACCATTTGACCAAAACATGATTATACTCAACCCAAACACGTAAAAAACATGTCGAGTTTGTGGATCGTGTCAAATTTTACCATGTCTACACAAATCTTTTCCATTATTTGACCACTGAAAGAATCTCATGGACTTTATCTTTATAGTTACGACCGCTTTCTATTTTATTTTATTAGCATTTCTATTCTACAAATAAAAACAAATGATAGCTTGTACTGTAATATTTAAACAAAATCAATGTTTTAAAATTGAATTGACCGATCGGGTCCGATCGCCGACCATCAATCGGGCCATTTTCTGGCCCCGATGTATTTGGTTTGATCACTGCCAAATTTAAACCGTGAATCGCTAACTTGCCTAATTATCTGTCCGACCTTTGCAAACGTTGTAAAATCATAAATGCTATGATAGATTTTTCTTGCTAGAGAAGGAAAGCAATAGAATTGAACAAGTTATTGATTGTTGTCCTTCATTGATTTGTTTACGTAAACACAATTAACATTTTAACTACTCTGAATTTAGGGAGAATAAATAATTAAATCTTTTTTTTTTTTTGGACTATTCAATTATTTGTGAGTTGAATACAGCAACAATGTATAATTCTTCATCATGATGATATTATAATGCCTCTAATAATATAATGCTATCTAACTAATAATTCATTAGTTTATGTTTAACCACTTCAGAAATAATTAATAAAATGCATAGAGATAGGAATCACCTCATGGGGCCCACCTAGGTTGGGTGGAATTTTTGTTTTTAATTTGATAAATTAGATAAATTATAATTACTTACCCTCCTAATTTTGTGTTTGTGATATTTTTTTTATGGTTTGTGTTTTTTTTTTTAATTATCTCTTGTTGTACATACATTTTTTATAGGAATAAGATACACAAATACCCTCGAGTTTTGCGCGTATGTCCCATTTTACCCTTTGAACTCTTCTTTTGTCTCAAGATACTCCCCCACTGCTAGGAAAATGTTGGCAACTGGGTAACCGCCTTAAACATTCCACACGTGTTAGAGTTTTAAGTTTAGTTGTGACTTTTTATAACTTAATAGGTATGGGGTGAGCCAATGAGTAAACGCAGTGATTTCTGTGATTAAAAAAGTTCAGGGGTAAAATGGGACATACGCCCAAAACTCGAAGACATTTGTGTATCTTATTCCTATGAAAAATGTATGTACATATACAATCATATTAACTAGAGATCTATTATCATCTCAAGAGAACATCTTATACAAAAATAAATTTGATACGTGAAAAAGGGTGAGAAGCACGATATTCATATTAAACTCAAATTTTACGAGCTTGAGCTTTTATGATAATCGATCAATTAACATGATATTAGAGCTTGGTCTGGCAGAAGGTCACGAATTCAAGAACGCTCTTTGCAATTTAAAATTTTTTTAAATTGCTTTCATTAAATAAAAAGAAAATCTAATTACAATCTAAGGGAGGAGTTATAAGTTGTAATTTTGATTATATCACCAATTATATATGCAATGCTATTTGTCAATTACATCTCACACACTAATATCGAACATGCAGTAAGATTATTGGAGTTTCTTATTGCTTAACCAATGTCTCGAGCTTCATCGAAATGCAATATGGTGAGATTATAGAGCTTTATCGTCTCGCGTGATCCTCCTAGCTTGTATAAGGATTAATAATAAGATGATGAAAAGACGTCTTCATGCGCAATGCACCCACCAGATCCGCTTTGCTTGTTATGGAAGGTGTTTTTGTTTTGACCAGGCTAGACCATCTGCAGTAACAATACGATTTTGACAGAAATAAACGCACGAAATATAAATCAACATATTTGCAGAGACACTAGAAATTGGTTACGGCTCGGGTTCCAGCTCTACGTCCACTAACAGCTTAGATGAGAAGGATTTCACTATATATCAATTAAGTTACAGTTGGTCTTATATGAGACAAGACTGCCCCTTTCTCTAACGCTGCCTTCATCTGATTATCCTACAGTGAAACATATAACGAGATCCATCTAGACTCCCACAAGCTCGAACGATATCCTTCAATAAGATGTATAAAAAAAAACCTCCCGACAACGATAGAAATCGAGCAATACCGACAACAGGTATTCAACCCCCACAACCACCTTCTTTACACGTGTCCCTTATTTATCGTCCTCTAAGGGAATCAAATCATGATATTATGGATCACATGTTTCCTATTATGGCTTAATCAAGCCAACCGACATACGCCATAAAATCATCAAATATGATCCAATATTCCAGATCTGATATGCCCAATATTATCTTATGTCCTGCCTTATCCGTCACAGATCATATCGAGCTCTGATCTTCAGAAAATCCTCTTAAGAACCGGATTTTTCTGAATATGGTAAGTCTTGTCATCCGATTTGGTCTACCAGTCTGTGCACCAACCTTGAGGCAACTCATGTTACACTCCCATACAAATTTCAATCGACGACTAAACATTCAAGACAATTTCGCTTAAGATATGATAATAAATACTCTAATCTGCACAAAAGCATTTTCATATATGTTCTTGACGTGATGAATTTTGAATTATGGTGAACATATTCAGATAAGTTTGATTTTTTTTTTTTTTTAAACTTGGAGCGGTTTAGGGAATTATTTTACTTATAGGATTCGATCCTAGTTTTTCCGTATACTTATTCCACCCATTTATCCTTTGATGCCTTGTTCTTTCTTATGTCCATCCCA
Organism: Tetrastigma voinierianum; assembly: GCA_016808115.1. Taxonomy (NCBI): domain Eukaryota; kingdom Viridiplantae; phylum Streptophyta; class Magnoliopsida; order Vitales; family Vitaceae; genus Tetrastigma; species Tetrastigma voinierianum. The sequence goes on along the minus strand of JAEQBH010005223.1, from coordinate 14,109 downwards.
CCGATTTACCACTTGAGCCAAACCTTAAACTCGAAGACTCTTTTAATATGGTTAAGAAAACATAAAATGTATATATTTTAATTTTTTTATTTTAAAAAGGTAGAATATTGCCTTAGTCTTGTTTATTTATTTATAATGGAATAAGAATGAAAATGGTTTCAATTAAACTTAAAAGATATTAGTATTGGGAAATCTGTCCCAAAGTTGCCATTTCTACTTATAAATAACTAAAAGTGGTGATTTGTGACGAAAATTTTATTTTGTTGGGACACGTCCGATCCGAAGGCGCAGCAGACGATTTTTTGTGAAAGAAAAACTTTTTGCTCGGTATTTTCTGCTATATCAACACATTAGGGCAATTTGTGTGGATCTTGGCCAGCTGTCCTGGCCAACATCTGGGTCGGGCCAAATCTGTCGTGTCAATTGACTTTATTTTTTGATCAAAATATGTTAGCCTCTATTCAAATTCTAACCAGTAAAGCAAATTTCAAATTGCTTTATAAAGCAAAAGTGGCCTACAGGTCGGCCACATCGTCGTCGAATCGACATGATTTTTTCGAGTCAATAAATTAACAACTCACCGACCTAATTCGACGATCGCCAAACAACGACCGACCTAAATTACCACCTATAGATAGAATAGACCAAAATAAATAAATAATTAAATTATAGGAAGAAATAATAAATTGGGGGATTTGGGTGCTTATGGGGAGTTTAACCATCATTCATTGTCAGCTGCCATTAAATCAACGGGCGACCACGATTTTAACTTTTTGAAAAAAATTTAAAACCGTAATCACTAACTACTGTTTTTATGATATGCCAATGAAAGACTAATTTTGGTATTTTTTTTAAACATGAATTATTTTGAAATTTGTTTTTAAAGATTATTTTTGGACATCATTTCTAAATAGACCCAACAAATAATTAATTAAGTTATGGTAAGAAATAATAAATTGGGGGATTTGGGTGCTTATGGGGAGCTTTGTCCCCAAAAATCTTTTTTTTCAAAATAAAAATCTCAAATTAACGTATGCTCTGAAATAATTCTAAACTAATATTTTATTGTTATATCATCAAAATCGTATTTGATGATCGCACTTTTAATTTTTTGAAAAAAGCAAAATCATGGTTGATGATGTGACAAATAAAAGACTAGTTTAAACATTATTTTAAAATATAAATTATTTTAAGATTTTTTTTAAAGATTATTTTGGGACATCACTTTAGGTAGATCCAAAGAAATAAATAATTAAATTATCCTAAGAAATAATAAATTGGGGGATTTGGGTGTTTATGGGGGAGCTTTGTCCCAAAACATTTTTTTTTAATTCCAAATTGACATATGTTTTAATATAATGTCAAACTAGTCCATCATTATCATGCATTAAAACAAAGAGGTTAATGACATATTGAAGCTAGTTGGTGAATATTTAAAATCATAGTCCCTAACGATTGTTTTAAAATTTAAGCCTAAATTCGGAGTCACTAATTACTAATTACGGTTTTGGTAAAAGTTTGGGTATTAATTTTAAAACACAAATTATTTTGAGATATTTATTATTATTATTTTTTTGAAAAAAAGAGCCAAAGAAATAATTAAATTAAATTATGGTAAGAAATAATAATAAATTGGGGGATTTTGGGTGTTTATGGGGAGCATTATCCCAAAACATATATTTTTTTTCAAAAAAAAAAAATAAAAATCCAAATTAACATATGTTTTAAAATAATGTCAAAACTACCATCATCACACGTATCAAAATCATAAGCATGACTACGATTCAAATTCCAACTACTGCTTTTAAAATTTAATCATAAATCTCAGTCATTAACTACAATTTTGGTAATAGTTTGTGTTGTTAATGGTTGTTATCAATTTTTTCGCTTGATCTCCGAGGACGCCATAAGAATGCAATCGCAAAAATAGCTTATCCTGGCCATGGTGTGTCGACGCCTCTCCAATGATTAAGTTTAATACTTGGCAGAAGAAAAGGAGGTCGGTATAGTTTCACCGTATACTTCCACTCAGTGATCTTCCCAATTTATGCGCTTGCCTCAAATCTCCGTTCTTATTTTGCATTACCATCTCTTTTTTCATACGATTATCCTTTTTGTAAGAATAAGCAGATATAATATATTTTTCTTTATTAAGGATTATCCTTCCAACAACGATTATAAATTTGTGAATTCACGGATAAATATCTATTTTACACATTTTCCATTACAAAATTTCATACGCAATGCAGCATTTATGTTTGCCGTGACTCTGATCCCAGACGCTTCAGATTCGCATTTTACGGCTCGCGCGGTTTAATATAATACATTTCGACCCCTTTATGATGCGTCGCAATGGATTCAAGGTGGGACTAAACCTATCAGCAGACTGTCCGACCTAAAAGCCTACAAGAACTACAATTTCAGATTAATTTGAAAACACAAATTATTTTGATATTTAAAATTTTTTTTTTTGAAAAAAAGAGCCAAAGAAATAATTAAATTAAATAATGGTAAGAAATAATAATAAATTGGGGGATTTGCGTTTATGGGGAGGTGGTTGGTGCACGCTTGTCAGATAGTGGAAAAAGCAATAACCCAAAAAGTAAGAAGGAAGGAGAGAGAGAGAGAAGAGAGAGAGAGAGCTATGGAGACGACGACACTCTCATTCTCAGCCATCCCAATCCCTATCCCAATCCCATTTCCATACTATTTATGACTATTCCTTTCCCCTTTCTTCTCTACACCACCTTTTGGACTCAATCCCCAAATACGACGCGTTTTGGTCACCTCGGTCTTCCCAAACGACGCGTTTTGACCGGCCCCCAAGCTGCTATTGTTCTTCTCAGCCCCATCCCGGATGGATTTGATCGATTGATTTGCCGGGAAAGGAATTGGGGGCGCACCTGTTTTTAATATTGTCTTCATCTTGTTCTTCTGTTTCCTGGAGTTGTTGATTTGGAGAAAGATTCTCTGGAAATGCTCGATCGGTTTGGGGTTTTGCGGTGGGACGAATGATCTGAGTTAGAATGAAGGACGAAGGGGGTTAGAATCGCTCGTGGGTTTGATGATTTTGGTGATGAAATTTCTGAGATTTTAGATGACCCATATGTGTTTTTCAAATGGGTTTCTGTTGTTGTTAGGATTAAGAAAATTTTTGAGATTAGGTTTTGTTGGATAGAGCATTAGGAGAAATGGAAGCTTCAGGTGGAATGGAAATTCGAGAAGATATGGTATGCAGCTATCGGCGGCGAATTTCATCCCAGTCGCCATTGTCGGCGCTAAGTTGGTATTCCGGCCTGCCTGTGGCCGCTCCGGCTACCAGAAACGGAGCTGATGGAACGAGTGAGGCTACCTGCTGAACAATGGTGGAGAAGTATCAATTAGGATAATCGGCGCCGGCGAGCAGGAGAACGAGAGGGTGTCGCCGGCGCTGGCGGTCGGTCCGGTGCGGGAAACCGAGGCTTCCGCTCAGCTGATTGCAGGGCCGGGGACGGGGACGGGGACGGCGACAATGGATGAGTCTAGGCCGGGAGAGGGCATCTCCCCGTCGTTGGGAAACGGGAATGGCGGTGACGGGGAAGCTGCCGACGGGGCGGCGGCCAACGGGAGGGATTCGTCTTATCAGATATGATATTCAGCAGGCTGCTCGGTACTGAGCAGGTGCTTCCTTCAGTTTGCTGCTGTTGGTGGTTTTCATTCGCAGCACGGTAAGTGTATAATTGTTTTTTTTGTTTGGTTCAGTGTAAGGAATAGTTGTTAGCAATGTTTAAGGTTGTTTTACTTGATAATTGTTCGCTTTGTCTGGTGGATTTTTGATTGGGTATATGATATTTTTCTTACAAATGCTTGGGGAATAGAATCGATATCAAACTGGACAATGTTTCGTATACTTTTGAGATAGAGTTGTCGTCATTCTATTATCTTCATTCTAGTAATTGTATCTTCATTCTAGTAATCGTATCGTCATTCTAGTAATCGTATCGTCATTGTAGTTATTGTATCGTCATTCTAGTGTCGTCATTGTAGTTATCGTGTCGTCATTCTAGTATTGTCATTGTAGTATCGTCATTGTAGTATCGTCATTCTAGTAATCATTTCGTCATTCTAGTAATCGTATCATCACAGTTACAGTATCGCCTTTCAGTTATGGTATCGTCATTCTAGTTATCGCAAGTATCATCATTCTGTGGTTGTCACATTGTAGTTGTCGCCATTCTAGTTATTGTCATTCTAGTTATGGTATCATCATTCTAGTTATCGTATCATCATTCTAGTTGATGACATTCTACTGTCGCCATTCTCAAGTATCGCTATTTTAGCTGTTTCAGTTCATTTACTTGGGTTTTGAAGCTCATTAATTGGTGGTTTTCATTCAGCAACATTTGCAAGGTATAATTGTTTCTTGATTTGGTTCAGTGGAAGGAGTAGTTGTTAGCAATGTTTAAGGTTCTTTGATTTTGGTAGTTGTTTGCTTTGTCTGCGGATTTCTTGGGATTTTGTATATGATTTTTTCCTTATGCATTGCTTGGGGAATATAATTGATATTGAAATGCGATTCCGAATGTTTCCATGCATACTTTTGAGATAGAGTTGTCGGTGTTCTTAGCTATCATCCCCATCATCATTCTAGTTATCCCATCATCATTCTAGTTATCATATCATCATTCTAGTTATCTAGTTATCGTATCATCATTTTAGCTATTGTATCATCATTAGCTATCGTCCTTCTAGTTAGTCATTCTAGTTCTCGTATCATCATTCTAGTTCTCGTATCATCATTCTAGTTCTCATATCATCATTCTAGTTCTTGTATCATCATTCTAGTTTCACATCATTCTAGTTATCTAGTTATCGCCATTCTAGTTATTGTATCATCATTTTAGTTATTGTACCATCATTTTATCTATCGTATCATCATTCTAGCTATCGTATCATCATTCTAGTTGTCGTCATTCTAGTTATCGTCATTCTATCTATTTCCAGCTCATTTGCTTTGGGTTTTGAAGCTCATTAATTGTTGGTTTTCATAAGGCAACATTTGCAAGGTATAATTATTTCATTATTTAGTTTATGTAAGTAGTTTTTAGCAATCTTAAGGTTTTTTGATTTTGACAATTGTTTGCTTTGTGTGAGTATTTTTACTGAGTGTATGATTTTTTTCGTATGCATTGCTTGGAATGCACTTCTAGAAGTGGTAAAACTGAGATGCATTGTTGGGGAATATAATTGATACGGAAATTCACCCGATAGAGTTGTCGCTTTCTGAGCTATCATCCTTCTAGTTATCGTATCATTCTAGTTGTCTACATTCTAAGATAACCATCATTCTTAGTTGTCAACATTCTTAGCTATCATCCTTCTAGTTATCATATCATCATTCAGTTGTCGACATTCTAGTTGTCTGACATTCTGCTATTGTCATTCTAGTTATCATCATCATTCTAGTTGTCAATATTCAACCATCATCCTTCTAGTTATTGTATCAACATTCTAGTTGTCGGCATTCTAGCTGTTGACATTCTAGTTATTGTACCATCGGCTGTAGTTGTCGACGCTCTAGTTATTACCCGTCATTCTAGCTGTTTCGTCATTTGCTTTGGTTTCAGCTCATTAATTGGTGGTTTTTATCCAGCATTTGCAAGGTATAATTCTTCTTTATCTAGTTCAATGTTGTGTAGAAGTGTTAGCAATCTTAAGGTTCTTTGATTTTTGACAATTGTTTGCTTTTAGTGCGGGTTTCGGGATTGAGTATGATTTTTTCTTATGCATTGCTTGGGAAATATAATTGATATTGAAATTCGATTCCAAATGTTTCCATGCATGCTTTTGAGATAGACTTGTCGTCATTCTTAGCTATCGTCATTTTAGTTATCGTATCATCATTCTAGTTGTCAGATCATTGGCCTAGTTGTCACATGCTAGTTGTTGACATACTGGTGGCTCGAAAATACTGCTATTTACACTCTTAGGTTGTTGATTTTATTCGGCTGGTATGCATTCCCTCATCATGTTTTTTTTTTTTCTTTTGCCCTATATTTTGAGTTCAATAAATTTGCTTTTCTCGAGTTTTTGACTTTTGCCTTTTGCAAGCGCTTGCAGGATTCTTTGTTACTATTTGGATATCTGCTGTAATGTTCAAGTCCAAACGAAATTCTTCGAAGCAAACAGCTTTTGAAGGTGTTTTTATTTTATTTCAAATAGAATCTTGAACAACATTGATTTTATCTAATAGGAAATTTTGAACATTTACCGCTGCTTTCCGTTATAAGATCAACATATTATTAAGCATTGAAACTGATGGTATCTGCAGGGAGAGAGGTTACCCAGATATTCCGATTTCTCTTGTGTTCATGCTTCATGTTGTCGGGTGTTTACTGGGCGGTATTGTAACAATAGATCTTCTATATCATGATCATGTCGCTCCAAAATATTCCGCTCGCATGCTATTTTCATCATCATGGTGAACGGTTCGTTCTCGTACCTTATTAATCTGTTGTTGGGAATCTCGTCTAACTTGCTTTGCAGACATATTTCTTCCGATAATTGTGAAAATGTGTCTGGTTTTAATGATTCACGCGGTAGCTTTTCGGTTTTCTGGTTGTTTGGGAATGTTTCTGGTACATGACAATTTTTTAGGCCCTCGTTGTCTCATGTTAACCAAGGAACAAAATATCGCATCAATGGGATATATCTGGTTCTTGATTTGACGGATATATCTAAGAATATCTAGATATTTTGACAAAAAATATCGATAAATAAAATTAACAAAATACTTCAAATTCACAAAATACTTTGTCAACTATAAAAACATAAATAAAGTCATTAAATACACACTTATTGAAAACAATATTCATTATAATTTATCGAGAAATTACATACAATAGTAATTTAAACCAAATGAAGACCGATGTATTTCATTACATTATTTGATAAAGGATCCCATCTAACGAATATAATATTCATAATAAAGATTTTCAAATATCAAGATAAATCACAAAGAAAATTAATTTGAGAGTTAAATTGAGCTTAGATGTGTATGAATGAGTTTGTAAAGAGATTGTATGATTTTATGGGCATTTATAGAATTTTTTGGAGTCAAAATAGTCAGTACCGATATTTATCGATATTTACCGATATTTTATCGATATTTTACCAATATTTTTTCGTAAATTCTAAGATGTCGCTGCTGCTGTCTATAACAAGAATTTTTCTCGTGGAAAATTTGTGTTTTTCCTCGATGCCACTAAAAATCTAGCGATTTTACCGATTCCTTTCCGATTTTCCGATAGTTTTTTACTCGCTTTTTCTTCTATAATGGTCGAACCGATTTTTTCGCGATAATACGTCGAAAAACGATTGCTCCCCCGACGTTAACTAGTTATTTCCTTCATTCAATTTCACCGTATTGGGGAAACACGTATTACGGCAGATCTTATATATATTTGTTTTTATTTATCAAGTTATCGACTTATTAATTGTTGCAAATCGTTGTCCTTTCAAAGTTTGTTTATTTAGTTAAGTGCTGAGTTCATGTTGATGTGCCAAAAGGGGTCGATATTTTATGTAGGAAGTATACACTATACAGAGATCATCCAAACCCGTAGCTGCCAAAAAAAAAAAAAAAAAAAAAACGGAGGAAACAAGATTAACAAAAAAAAAAAAAAGAAGAATAAGAAAACCGGAAAACAAACTCAGAACTTCAATGCAACCCACACCCGCCAGCCTTCCTAGTTTAATTCCTATAGACTTCTAAGTTAGCCTTCGTGCTTTATTAATGAAGCATGCTTTTTTTTTGTCATATCAAAATAAAAAAACGACAATGAGGTGGATATAATCTATTTTTTTATTTTTGACCACAAAAACTTTCCAAAACCGGGGAGCATCATTGATTGAAGAGTCAGGAGCCAAGAAATTTCAAACAAAGAAAATACGAGAGAGCAAGGATATCACACCACCAAAATGCTTTAGGCTCTGTTTAGAACCCGCAAAGTACTAAGGAAAGAAAATAGTGAGGAAAAATGGAAGGAAAATTTTTTTGAAGGAAAACATAAAATAGGTTTAAACTTAATAAATTAATTCTATACGTCCAAACTTATTTATTACATATTCTTATTATATGCTTTATTCAAGAAATTTAAAATATGTAAAATTTTTATTATATTTGATTTTCCTTATATTTTTCTAATGTGGAACCAAATATGAGAAAATCATTTTCCTTAACATTTTTTTCTTTTCCTAATACTTTCCAAGTTCCAAACGGAGTCAGAAATTTTCCATTTTGTACATTTCAATAAAAATAATTTATGGATGTATTTTTCCCGTTTTTAACGGATAAGTGGATGTATATATGTTAATGTTTCACAGCCTTAGAAAGGTCTCTCTAGGATTTGTTTTCAGATACTTTGGGTTCGGCAGGCAGCGTATGGTTGTCAAGTGTATTCTATTAATGTATTACAAGAATCATCGGTGCAGAAATTATCAGAACAGGTAAGGTAATACGTAAATCGCATTAAGGTAGATTTAGGCTAATATTGTTTACATGTATATTCTTATTCGTCTTCCATTACGTTAACTGACTTCGAAAAACTTATTTTCCATTTCGTGGCCAATCGCTAACTTTGGTTGAATACATGTTATTTCAGAATGCTGTTGCCAGCGCCGTCTGGTATCGGTTTTCTTGAACAAGGAATATGGGGAGCTTATTTTCATCGCCGTGGTGACGGGTTGTACTTAACTTTCAAGCTGACTCGTTGTTGAGAAGGTACTAGGGCTTCTTGATATAGATTTTCATGGACCGATGATGCCTTGTTTCTACTTGCCTCTGTCATGGTTGGGGAGTAGATGAGTATAAAGGGTTTTTGTGAGGGTTGTTTGGTGGTTTTTTGTTCTCTACTGCTTTTTTTGTCAAGCCTCCCCTTCAGATAATTTAGTATACTTTTGGTTGCCTTCTGGCCATTTTTCCTCGATCTATATCGCCTTTCACCGATCAAAAAAAAAAAAAATTGTGAATTTCCCCGTTAAGATTAACTTTGGCCCAGCGGATCTTATGATTATCTTTTTCCCCTCAGTTCAGCCTTTTCTTCACATATAGAAGGCATTGTCGCTGAAAAGAGGTTCATTATGGAGCTATGCTACATCGGAGTTGGTAATGTTGGTATTCTAAAAGGAAACATATAATAATAATAATAATGATACTAATAGTGGACTAGGGATGGCATCGTCTGATTTGGGAAAATTCATGAAACGACGAGGATTTCATATTAACATGCTTTTATTCTTCATGCAATTATGCTATCATCGCCTAATGCATCATCAAAAGTTCGACATGCCTGCATGCATATCGCAACATTAATCATTATTTGGTACGTTTTAAAATCGATTGTGATTGAATCGAAAAGTTACCTGCCATTTGGCTTAGTGGATCGAAATGTCACCGATCGACAATCCATCTGGCCACCGGGCCGGCCTTGTCCGGGCTTTAAAACATTGATTATTTATTTGTAAGGGCAAGGGATTAGCATATTCTGAAGACATCGATGACCATCGTAGGTTAATGCGGTCGGATCTGCGGTGTCATTTGCCGTGAGAAGATGCATGCTCCGATCTTACTGCTATAAACACATCTTCTCGCTAAGACCGCATCCGAGTGGTTAGTTTCTTGTCTCCTCGTTTAATTGGGTTGTCTTCTGTTTTCTGTATGAAATTTGGAGTTGGTAGTGATGCTGAAGTCATTTGTTTTTTTTTTTTTTTATAAATTTTATTTATGAGGATTCTTGGTTGAATAACCATTTATGGTAGGGTGATTTTATTTAAATGACCTTCAAACTGATTTTGATGGAATTTGGACCCTTCAATAATTTTTTGGCCTTATTTGACAAAAATGCCCATCTTGTTTTCTCTTGCAAAGATAAACTCTTTTCTTTTAAGAGACAATGTAAATATATGAAATGTAAAAGGGCATTTTTGTCCTAAATGGGTTATCTTTCAAGAAAAAACATGGGAGAGGTTAGATTCACAAATTCATAGAGATTTATTTTAACCAAATATTTCTTATAAGTAAACAACAATTGTGAACCATGAGGAATAGTTTCTGTTAGTTGGGACTTCGTTAGCTTTCCAAAGGTCATTAGTTCGAGTCTCTTTAAGGCCATTGAGGATTCACTCAACCGTGAATCTCATGGTTTTGTGGGATTAGTTGAGGTGTGCGTAAAATGACCCGACACCCACAATTATAAAAAAAAAAAAAGAAAAAATTTGTGAAAAAGCTTGACAATAAAAACACTGTTTTTCCCACGTAATCACAATCAAGATGCCCATCATCCAACGAAGATCCAATTTTAATCCTTCCGAGTTTATGTTGTTTAGGGCATTGAACAAAATCGTTGTACTTCATATTTTTGACCTGGACACCCATGACTATAATAAAAAGGACAAAAAAATTCAAAAAGCTTATCTAGACACTATGATTTTATCCGGTCGTTAACTTCACAATTTTATCGATTTGGTCGAGGTGAGTAAACTGATCCAACACCTATGATTATAAAAAAAGTGATAAAGCTTGACTATGAAACCCGTTTTTTTCACCTAATAATGCTAAGATGCCGTGTCATCCTACAAAGATCCAATTTTTAACTTTCTTCGGAAGTTTATGTTGTTGGGGGCATTAATCATAATCGTCAGACTTCATATTTCTGTAGTATGGTGTATGTTTTCATAGAAGTATTGTCCTTTGTTGTTGTGCCTGATATCTGCCATGAAAAAATAGTTAGACGGAATTAAAGTTGTGCCAATATCTACATGAATAAAAGTTATGTCGATATCTACATGAAAATAGTTAGAAGGGAATAAAAGTTGTGTCAATATATCTACATGAATATAGTTAGAAGGGAATAAAAGTTGTGTCGGTATCTACATGAAAATAGTTAGAAGGGAATAAAAGTTGTGTCGATATATCTACATGAAAATGGTTAGAAAAGTTGTGTCGATATATCTACATGAAAATAGTTAGAAAAGTTGTGTCGATATATCTACATGAAAATAATTAGAAGGGAATAAAAGTTGTTTATTATATATCTACATGAAAATAGTTAGAAGGGAATAAAAGTTGTGTCGATATATCTACATGAAAATGGTTAGAAGGGAATAAAAGTTGTGTCGATATATCTACATGAAAATAGTTAGAAGGGAATAAAACTGTTAATTTATCAAAAATGAAATTTGCTTTTTTTTTTTTCTTTTCTTTTCATGTTATTTTCTCAGTTCACAATATGTTTTCATCATAGATCTCAAGCAATTAGAGACTGAATCTTCACATTTTCCCAAATGTAGGATTTGTGTGTTGATGAGAGATTTTTTTATTCCCCTTTAACATGTAAATTGTCAAGGTGGCAAACAGGTTTGAAGTAGGGGTGTAATCGAGTCGAGCTCGAAGATCGAACTCAATCGAGCTTTTTTTTTTTTAGATGTTTGAAACTCGAATCGAAAAATGGTGGAGCTACTCGAACTTGACTCGAGTTCGACTTGATTAATAAAATAGTAAAGCTTGATTGGCCCGAGCGCCTAGTTGGGTATTGTGATATTCGAATCCTATTCGATTAACTGAAGATTTTTTACCCGCCGAGCTCGAGTAGGTTGACTCGTTAACTGAAATACTTGCCTTCAAATGCAGTCGATTTTGTGTTGGATAACCGATATTCTACTTTGGCTTCAGGTTCGAAAGGGAACGGACGCGTTCAAGCAGTGGTGGCTTCTGTGAAGCCGGCGGATCTCAGATCGCTCGGGTGACGGATTCATCAGCCTCTTTTTCCAGCTATTCTAAAAACAGAAACTAAACAGTTTTTCTGCGTTGAAGAAGAAGGAAGAAGCTCGTAAAAATCCTCGTCGGAGAGGACGGGATTTGAACTGTATTTTTGTCGCCTCCTCTTGTTCTTCATGGAGCTGCTGTTGGAAATCATACCAGATTAGAATGAAGATATGAATACTTATGACGATGAAGTTGAGAATCTGTTGTTGATAGGTTTTGTATTGAAAAAGGTTGAAATGTAACATCCTTATAATGTATGTAATTGTCATTTTAAGGTACAGAAAAAGAGTTGATCTTAAAGCTCTAACCATTTACACAACTGTTAATTTGTTAGAAATGAAATTTACCTTTTTTTTTTTTTTTTTAATCATTTTTTTATGTTATTTTCTCAGTTAATAATGTGTTTCTAAATATAGGATTTGTGTTTTTGATGAGGGTTGTTTTTTTTTTTTTCCATAACATGTAAATTATTAAGATGGTAAATAGGTTTGAAGTGTAGGACTATAACGTGCCAGAGCCAGGTTCAGCTCGATTCGATTGAGTTTTTTTTTTTTTTTTTGTTTAGATAATGAACTCATCTCGAAAAATAGACATTTGAATCGACTCGATAAACCTCGACTGATTAAAAATAAATAAATTATTGTACTCAAACTTGACCCGAGTTTGACTCGTTAATAAATAGTAAGTTCGATTGGGTTTGCAGCCAGCTCGAATAAGATCGCGATATTCGAATCGATTTCCTCATAAGTTATTCGAACTCGACTTAATTAATTTCAATCGACCAGATTTTATTTAATCTTAACATTTTCCAAATGCGATAAAAGGACGGTCTTGTTACATATAAATTCTTAGGGAAAGAAGGGTTTGTTTCGTTACACATAAATTCTTAGGGAAAACGTGAATAAATGCCTTCGACTCATGCCCCGTAAGTCTAATTTTGTTCATGATTTTTTTTATTTTTATCCACATTGCACTGGTTTCAAATGTCAGAAATATCTATGCTTTTGTTATCACGACTTGGCATGTACGGGACAAACGGAAATTGCCCACGCGCAGAAGATGTTTTAGTGTCCGTTATTCATCTACAAGCCTCCCATAAGTGCAAGGACATGAATAGTTTGTTTCACGGCACTCAAACATCGAGGACATGAGTGGACCGAAAAAAAATCGGGGGCAAAATCGAACTTATGACATAAAGTGAGGGGCATTTATGCTAATTTTATGTTGAAGTCTACTTAGATTGTAGAGAGACAAAAGAGGGCTTTAGTTATGGATTGCATAGATTCTGAATGAAATATTTGGTTAAAAGACATCAATAGGCTTAAATTTGCGAATTTAACATCTCCTATGTTTTTTTTCTTTGAAAAATACTATCTTCGACAAAAATACCCTCCTTCATTTCATATATTTACATTGTTTAAAATAGGAGGTTATTTTTACAAGAAAAACAAAAGATATTGTCAAAACAGAAAGAGTCAAATTTCCAAATTTTGGTTTTGGAAAAGAGAGCGTTTTATTTATTTATTTTTTGTGTGTGGAAATATTCATGTTGGGGAAATTTTCATATGCAAATTAAAGAAGTATGAAATTCAGAAATAAACTGTGAATTTCAAATTTTGAATGGAAATTCATTTAATTGTAAAATAATTAATGATTCCTATTAAACAACAGTGATATAAAGTAGAAAAATATTAAAATATTAATTATTTTTAGTGTTGTATTTCAAATTTTTTGACATGGATAATCAATTAATTAATAATTGTTATAAATAATTCATTAAGAAATGTGAATGACCATATATTTATCGGTGAATAATTATGAATGTACTTATTACCGTATTAATGAAGACTTATATATATATATATATATATATATATATATATGAGATCCCCGATAATTAAAACATATATAAAGGATCTTTATATTATCTCTGCTCTCGTAGCTTCCTCTTCCTTTCTTCATTCTTTGTAACACGCTGTTATCATGATTTGAGATTAGACAGCATGTCACAAACCAATACAGATTCTCGAAGATGATTTTCATTTTTCTTTATAAAGAAAATTTTATAGCCGTAGTGCCTATAAACTAGACGTTATTCATAACACATGAAGTTATGAAATCTAAGTTGATAAAGATTTCTTCGCTATCGATTCATAACTCCAAGATATGCACTCTTCTATGTGATAGAATGAAGAAATTTGAACTATAGCCCTCAAGTTCTCATTTAAAGAATTACCACTTGAGCTCGTATATATGATATTAATTTTGCTATTAAGTTATAATTTTCTTATATTTTCACTTTATTC
>JAEQBH010005222.1:75000-164131 GCA_016808115.1 Tetrastigma voinierianum | reverse complement strand
AGCCCGTGATCAATTTAAGTCTCTAAAGTAGGTATTGATCTTCTTTTATAGTTGCTTAAGAGGCTTAAGCCAACTTTGTTAACAGTCTGATTCTCATGATCACAAATCATAGTGAATATAATTATATTTTAAATCAAGATGAGTTTTTAGAGTCTAATACACCTCAAAGTGACAATCTTACAAGAAGCCCATGATCAATGTAAGTCTTTAAGGTAGGTATTGATCTTTTATGGTTGCATAAGGAAAATTTTGAGCCAATTTTGTTAGCTCAATGATTCTCATGATCACAAATTATAGTAAATATACTAATACTTTTAAATCAAAATGAGTTTCAAGTTCAATTTGGAAGCAAATGAAGATAGTCATCAAAGATAAACATATAAGATAATCATTAAGGATCAAAAGAAGGGCAAATTTGAGTTTGCGCTAAACTCTTCTATAAAAAAATTGGCATAAAAAAACCTTCTAGAATCACTATTTTTATCTTGAAAAATGCAGAAGAATTCTTCTAAAGCGTTAATATTATGATGTTTATATTATTAGTAAGGTTAGAGTTTTAAGGACAATATTTTTTATCAATATTTTCAAATTTATATTATTGTATATAGTATTTATATATTAAACTTTTAAAATTAATCATAAAACAAAATGATTAATTGTTATATTATATATGGGTTTGTATCAGGAAGGGTGGGTCTTTTTCACACTCCTTGAAACATATCTCTTTTACTCTTTCCTAAAAGTAAATGTCAATATGCAACCCTCCCCTAAATTTGATATCTTGGTCTCTTTTTTCAATTTATTTGAAAGTATAAAAATAAAAAACAAATTTACAAATATTTTGGATAATGGGACAGTTGGTTGATGGGTACGGACATAGTGGTGGGTGGTTACTGGTTAGGGACCTAGGGTTTGAGGTGGGAATTGATCTAAAAAAATTCATGGAGGCCCATTAGTATTCAATGTGGAACATTTTCATTTGTCTACCTTCTTATGGGCCTATTGCTTCATGCTTGTCATCATGACACTTTCACAACTGATTCTTCAAATCATTTTTTTTTTTACAAGACATACTACCCAGATTTTACTCAATTTTGGTAATCATATGATGTATCTTAGTTGTTGATAAAACATAGTAAGAAGTGATTGTTTGATCTCTAATAGGAAGGTGGTGGATGGTTATTCCTCCATTCCAAATAGAAGCAAGGAAAGAGTTCTCCCTATTTCTATTTTCTTGCCTATTTATCCTAAAAAATGTTATCGAATGTCATAATAAGCAGTGATATCTTGTTTGCTTGATAGGCAAACAAGCAAAATATATTGATAGAAAACCAATGAACCCAAAGTACATAGGAGGTATACTAAAGCTCCAAAGAGCCCAAAAACAAAATATTACCATAATATAAACTTTAATCCAAATACTTATTACTTGCATGTTTGGATTAAGTAATTCTTATTGATTAAACATTTTGGATTTTCTAGGATATAAACTTTTATGATGTTGGTTAATTACAAAATATTACCATATTGATTGTAGCATCCATGAATGTAGTTTAAATTATATAGATAATAACCTCTCATATTATTTAATTTATTGGGACTATTTTGTATAGGTTAATTATGTTTGTGTCCACTATTCTTGTGATATGTTATTACAATGGGAATCTACTGAGGACTAAAATGGATGTCAAATATGTCAGGAACAAAGCTGTCATTGTGACTTTGGATGTAGCGATTGATTGCACGTTTGAACAGTTGGATGATATGATATATTCAAGGACAACCATTGACAAACAAAGGTTCAAATTAGTCCTCAATTGTAAGTACCCCCTAAAAAGTGGAAATAGGTTCCAATCTTTTCCAATATGAGATGATAGTAGTGTGTAACGAATATTGAACATGGTTAATACAACTGGAATGGAGGAAATTGAATTGTATACATGAGGTGGATTCAAGTCAATCCACAAGTTAATCCAATCTATGGGTGGCTTTATACAAAATTTATTTGTTCTCAAAATTATTATGTTGCAGGAATTTGACTATGGTTATGGACCTGAAGTAGGGTCCGGCCACCGGATCTTGACAAATATGGAGTATATGCAAATGATAGAGACTACGAAGATATAATGTAATGAAGATAGCGTTGAATCACATTAGAAGATGTTGATGATGAATCTACTTGAACTTAGATGTACAAGTGATGGACATGTATCATCCTTCAAACTTTCAACAAAGTTTTGGAGAATGAGCAAAGATGTGTCTCTGTGATATCGAGGACCTTCAAAATAACCAGATAAGATGGATGATCATCCTTGTTTCATTATCACTTACTACTATAACCTGAATTTGAACATGTTCAAAACTTTGATAATGCTATTTCAAGTGATTAGACTCCATAGGTGCAACATATTACCGAAAACTAAAGTAGAGATTTTGTAGTTTGCCAAGTTTTTAATTCCATATTTGATTTGCAAGAGGCTGAAAAGATTCACTCGATTAAAGCACACCAAGATTTTGTGGTTGTTGCATTGTGAGACCCCAGAAAATTCCAATTTTCGAAATGGTAAAATCGTAATTTTGGTCAAAACCCGAAATTTTAGATCTCGGATGGCGAAAGCAGTTTCATCGTTGGAATCATCTCATGAAATCTAGCTACCACGTTGAATTTTCAAATTGAGACGGTCGAAATTTACTTGCCGCGTTCTTGAGCCTTAGAGTAGCAGGTGTAGTAAAGCGAAAATGTGGTGACAAAAGTCACCTATAACATGTCTTTAAGTGTGGCGTGTGTTGCATGAGTAGAGAGAGGATGGAAATGGATGGTCGAGATAGTGCCACATGTTGAAAATTCAAGCTTAGGGACACAAATGGCATTTTTGAATTCTTAATGAGATAAAGACAAAATAGCCAACAGTGTTGTCTTCTTCATTTATGAGCCAAAAAGAGACCAAATGTGAAGCAAAGGGAAATGGGAGATGCAGTAGGTGAGATTTGTGATTTTTAATGAGAGAGTAAGGGACTTCTCTCTAGATTTGGTAATCAATGAGTCAGTTTCTTTGGAGCAAGAAGGAGAGTCGTTCTACGTGGCGAGGGCAACGCGTAGGTACCAGTTTTAAGGAGTTTCGACAAACTCCATGAGGTAGGGGTTTTATCCTACTTGAAGTTACACTTTGTTTAAGTGTTTTGTAGATGATTGAGTTGGTTGAGGCCTTGAACGGCCGTTTGATTGGTCCCAAATTTTGGAACCGAGGTGTGGAAGTTTTAGAAACCCATTTGGACAGTCCGTGACTGTCCACGGACTATTTGGGTTGTTCATGGTATAATTTGTGCTATAAATTGTATTGTGGTGTGTATAAGGCCGAAAATGGCCATGGATTTCGGGTTCACAATGTGGAACCGATGTTGGATGATTGGCCGTGAACAGTAACCCGAGGGTTTCACTGTTCATGTGAATAGTGTTCACAAAATATTTTGGGTGTAATGTATTGAGAATTTATATAACATGTTGTTGTGATTTAAATTATGTAAATATATGCATGATGATATATCTGCATGTGTTATATAAATTGTGCTGAAATGTCATAATACATTACATATGCACCGGGGTAACCTAGAAATTAGGTGTGTGTGCATGACATGAAAAATTGAAAGAAAACGAACATGGTTGCGAAAGGAATTTCACAGGATGATTTTCCGTAGAATGGTGTTGGGAAATGGTCCTACAATTACACGTCGGAAGAGCCCATGTATTGTTTGGAAGGTTATCCAACACATTCACCTCGAAGGAGTAGTCCATATTTTATAGGCACGTCGATAGTGTATTTTCGAGAACAACAAGTTTTGTTTTGAAAATGGTATTTTCTCATACATGGCTTAGGCAAGTGTGAGGGAATCGGTGAGGACTTGGGACATGGGTTGGTCATGTAGACATTCAAGTAGGATCACGCATTTACTTAAGTGTGTGTTTACATTGGATCATTGCATATGCACTTAGGTGGGGAGTAATCCATTTAGGGTGATTCCACTACTGGGCATTAGCTCACTTACAATCGAGGAATATATTGTTCGGGTACAAGGGCGTCACGAGAGACGGCTCATCTTAGAGGCCGATTTTTGAAGAAAGCGGGTTGTGGCTTGATGGTTTTATATTAACATGATGTATTAGAGATTCTAGAATTTTTTAATAGATGTTATATAAAAAGTAAATTGTTAACTCTTGAAACTATGGCATATGGTTAGTGTATATTGATGAGTATTGTTGTATGGGCCCAAGTGGCCGTTTTACTCATGTATATGTCTTATGATGTTGTTTGGGACAGGTTATGTACTTTGGATAGAACTCCCCGTACGAAGGAGACTCTGCCCGATTTTCGTGAGTGGTGTCGGGTTACCCGACATTCACGAGTATTCACGGGTTGACCGGTTGTCAACGGACCCCCGGGTTTTGGGGCGTCACATGCATCCTCAAAAAAATTGTTAGTTTTAAGATGTAAGAAGGCCGAAGAATGCCAATGTCCATGGAAGATGCGTGTCATGCTTGTGAAAGACACTTGTTTATTTGTTATCAACAAATATAAAAAGGTTGCATACTTGTGTCAATTCTTGCTTGAATCGGGACCATCATCAATTGGACTCAAACTTGGTTGCTACTCATATCAAGGGAATTATTAAAGCACAATTCACATTATCTGTAGCTGTTATTCAAGCAAGTGTGATGGAGAAATGGAGATATGAAATATCATACAAAAAGGCGTTGGATGGAAAGCATAAGGCACTTAGACATCTATTTAGTAACTTTACTTAATCACATACAAAGCTACCACATTTGTTCTTACAGCTAGCCGGCAAGCCAAATCATGGATATGTTGTAATTTGGAAAACATTTGATAGTAATATGCCAAACACTGAGATATTTCAACGTGTTTTCTGGTCATTCAAGCCATCTATTGAAGGGTTCGAACATTGTCGTCCCGTACTAAGTATTGATAGTACACATTTGTATGGGAAGTATAAAGGCACGTTATTGATTGCTATGGGGTGTGACGGAAATAATCAGTTGTTTCCATTGGAATTTGCTATTACAAAAGGCGAAAATATTGATAGCTAGGGATGGTTCTTGGCATGTATCAAAAACAAAGTAACTAAACGGATGGGAATTTGTGTTATATCTGATAGACATCCAAGTATTATGGCAACAATGAGCGATCCTCATCTTGGTTAGGAATTTGCATCATACACTTTATCACTTTGGATTGCATGCATCATCTTGCAAGCAATTTTGCTTGACCCACTCCCGAAGATAAACTCTTGAAGAATTTGGTATCTTGGGGATTCTTTAGTGACTACAGCGCAAATTGATAGAATATGGCTACAATTGGGAGAATTAATTCCGAAGCACAACACTGGTTTGAGGCGATCCCTCTTGAGTTATAGGCACTTTCACATGATGGAGGTTGAAGATATGGGATCATGAAAACCAACATGTCCAAGGTATTTAACAGTGTTCTTCAAGGAGCTCGTAACTTACCAATCACTACATTAGTTGAGTTAACCTTTTTCCGCCTTAATAGCTACTTTGTTGCAAGAATGGAACAAGGTGCTAACAGATTGGCATCTAATGAAGCGATCACCTCATATGTTGATGCTCATATTAAGGCAGAGTGTGGTTAGGCTGGATCGATGGAAATTGTTCTCTCTGATCATCCGGGGGCGATTTCATATGAAGTCAAGGAATGGTCGAACAAAGCGCCTCAACTTACATGACCTGAATTGCCCATGTGGTAAGACACTGATATATGAATTTCCACATAGCCATATCATAGCAGCATGTCATCATCGATGTGTTGATTTTCAATCATTTGTTCAAAGCTACTACACTATGCAGTCATACTATGATACTTGGGTAAGCTTGTTTCATCCCATATTCAATGAAGATGAGTGGCCTCTTTATGATGGTCCTATGATTGTACCTCCTAAGTCAATGAAACGCATAGTCAGTGGACGTCCTAAATCAACCTGTTTGCATAATGAAATGGACGTTAGGGAGGGAAAAATTACTATCACATGTGGGTTGTGCAAACAACAGGGTCACAATCGGAGGTCTTGTAATAATAGAAATCAAGTTCAGTGAAAGATGTGCACTAACTCAGTTTTTTTTTTTTTTTTTTGTAAGGTTATTGCCTATCATGTTTGTAGTTGCTTTGTACAAGACTTATGTACGAATGTGTATTTCTTGGACTATAAAATACTTGTGTACCTTATGCAAGTAAATGATACATCATTGTTATACATGGTTTTTTTGTTCATTGCCTTAGTAATTAGTTATTTCATTCATGATTGCGTCACCCGGTATCTCAATGTTTTTTTAATAATTATCACCCAGAGATGGTGTTATACATTCTGAATGGCATTCAAACCACTTCATGATCACGGATCAGCCATATCCATGTATTGGTATTGCAGGATAGACACAGGTCGCACTTAATAGATACAGATGAGGTATGTATTTTATTAAATATCAAATATTATTACATATTGTAACATGTAATTCATATATAATCAATTATAAAATTGGTTTATTCATTACTTATAGTTCCAGGAAGTACTCCACCCTCGCCCGGCGGATGAAAGCCTTCCATTGGTAGCGGATGATGGATCCATGTATTAGATCCATCGTGATCCGGCGCGATTCTATGAGTATATACCGCCCAGGCCACATCATGATCGATTGGCCACTTATCACTTGTCGTCGAGAGATGGCGGCTGAGACACCGCGTTTCATGTACGGAGTCGGAGGAATGGCGATCAACGTTCTGAGGATGTTGCTATCATTCTTGGGCTCCGTATCCACGGACCAGCAATCACCGGGACATGTGTGTTCGATGTGGAGGAGTTGTGTGGGGAGCTACTCAGTATCACCCCACCCACAGATGCTCTAAGAGGATCCTCTATCTCTATACGATGGTTATATGACCAGTTATCCACGCTAGCACCTGACGCAAATGAGGTCACTTTAGAGCAGAGTGCGCGTGGTTTCATCTATGCGCTAATGGGATCCTTTTTGTTTGCGAACAAGAAGGGAGTGTAATGCATCTGTGCTCTCCCTGCACTTTCTGAGTTTGGCGCGGTGTGGCTTATAGTTGGGGTGGTGCAGTAGTAGCTAGTACATATCGAGATTTATGCTAAGCCATCTCGGATCGTCGACATGGTATTAACGGTTGTATTACACTATTACAGGTATCCATAACTTTATTTTATTACATACACAGTCATATACAAAGCACATCATTAGTTTGCTTACTTTTTGTTTATTTTTTATTCAGCTATGGTCTTAAGAGAGACTTTACGTGGGGCGACCCAATTTTGGGTGACCAACAACATATCCAGCACCTCCATTTGCTCATGCCTTACATGATGATGACGCCAATGTCGTCGATGGAGTCGTAGCTGAGGTTGTCCATGATGGCTTCATTGGGGTGTAGGTGGAGAGTACCTTTAACACGGGTCCATAACCAATACAATGTACTCCTCCTATATTGAGATCAGCTAGATGCACAGAATCTTGACCAGGTAATGATATATGTAAAAGTATATGGTTATAGTAATTTCATTCATATCTCGACCATACGTTAGTGACGTCATGTGTAAATGTGCCCAGGTTTTATAGAGCGACCATGCGTCGGAGAGTTAAGTTATTAATTTACCGGATATCTCTTATCTGTCGGGAGATCTAGCAAACAATGTCACCATATATGTTTGGGACTGGTGAGTAAGCGTGTCGAGAAATGAGTCTTGCGCGATTTAAAAACTCTGTGAGAGATACCTCAACGATGCTCTTATGAACACTTGACTACATAGAGTGGATGCACATGGATGAACTCAAGAGACTAAAGGGACTTATCGAGGCTCCCGTCACATTGCCTTATGGGATACATGAGCAGGCCGGATCATCACTGCACCCCCTATGGTGGGTATTATGGACTTCCATGATCCATATATGTAATGGTATTGTCGTATTACACAACGTTTTATGACACCACCACTCCATAGGGATGATATGAGGTTCCATACTACAGTCGGTACTACTCAGGCTTTAGTAACTTACAGTCCTATGTTTCTAAAGTGTTTTTCAAATTTCAATTAAAAGATTATGTATTTATAATTGTTTGGTTGGTTCTTTTAGATCTCTGTCATAGTTGACATAGCTAGTCACTCGTGTGGGGCTACCACCGATTTGGTGTACAACTTACATCATATCGTTAGATCAGTGTTACACCAGATCAAAGAGGAGCATCACATGTATTTACGATCAAGAGACATCTATTTCACATGAGCCATCATTTAGACCTCCGGTGTCATCCACTCCAGTTTGTATGCAGCCCATTCGAGGTATTGGTAGAGGGAGAGTTGATCGGCGAGGTCATGGTCAAGATAGTGGAGCAGGTGTTGATTGAGATGATGGGGGTCGTGGTACAGTGGAGCATTGCCTACTTCCATTACCCCCGTACTTACCCATCTTGAAATACTTCCATACTTCCTCATACTTACCCATCACGAATGCTTTTTATGCCCCACTAACCTGCACATCACCTTCCATACCCCCAAACACTTACACATCTTTACCATCTCCGGTGTCGCCAGAGCGAGCCTTCATAGCAGTAGATATCACCTTATCATCCCACCCTTTATCATCCCCTACATTGCCTCCCATCGATGAGACCATGGTTGACCTTGTATTAGAGTTGGGTGCACTTCCCGGCCTCTGCGACCTCACGGCTCCACGTATCGTAATCTTTCCGTCCATCCAACTCCCTCGCTCCATCGGCTCCCTTGACTTCATCAGCTCCATCAGCTTCGTCAACTCTGTTTGAGATTGCACATGACCCTATAGATCAACTAGTTGTGTATTCTAGGCATCGTCTTAAGATAAATATAAAGACTCCATCTTTTGAGACTCATTGATATATGTTGATATTTGTATACAATTTTTTATATATTTCTATGTTAAAATGATAATATACACAACTGGATATAACTTGTTAGTGTAAAAAATAAAGCACAAATATTTTAAATAAAACTTGTAAGAGTTTATTGGGTTAAGAGCTACCTTGGATGTGCCTATTGTGAAAATTTAAAAATATTTACAAATATGTGTTCGAATCCATCACTTGATGTAATTTATTCAATAGTAAATATTTTCATTTCAATAATTTTTAAATAAGTTGATGTACAAAAGAATTTCAATAATTTTTAAATAAGCTAATGTACAAAAGAATAATAATAATTTTGGGGATCATATGGATAGTGTGAATAAACTTAAAGGATAATATCATGCCATGGCGTGACAAATTAATGAAGGTGAAATTAGATTTGTCCATGATAGCGGCAATTCAAGCTTTGTTAAGCCCGGGTTATCATGGCTGATGACAATTGCCTGTATGCGCGTGGCCAAGAAGCCTTCTTTGAGTAATACTTTGGCTAAGCCCAATTTTGTATTTTTTTTTTTTTTTTTGAAAAACCTATTTTTAATCCAAAACTCCACAAACTCTGTGTTAATCTTCATATGCTGTACCGATTTTGATGTCCATCTGGTTGATAGCTTTTAGTTGGACCAATATTCTAAGACTTTTCATGATCAGTATAGCATCAAATGTCAAGTCTCCATAAGTCATTCTCCTAAACACTTGAAATCCTACCAAAATTCGCTCTAACCAATTTGTATTAGAATGATCCTTTCCCATTAGAAATGGGTTTGAAATGTGGCTTTTAATCTAATAGTAAATTTTCATGCTTTTCATTGACTTGTCTTATCAATTTGTTATCCGGTGGGAATCCTAAGAACAATACACCCAACCTTCATATATTTTCTTGCAAGTCTTGTATGTCTAAATCCCCCTAATTTTTTTTTTCCTCCTTAGAGCTCTTATCGACCCTCTCTTATTCTCTTTTTCATACCCTTAGTTGTTATGATGGGTGATTTTTTTATTATTCTTAGCCTAAAATCACCATTTCATCGTTCTTCTTCATATCTGAGTTTTCTTTTCTAATAAAGCGCTTTCTTCTACACCGATATGTTTTTCCTTTGTTTTTTTGTGTTTTTTTTTTTTTTCTTTTGTCATCTACCTGTTGCGGTATGTTTTATCTCCGACTTATTCTGACAAATGGTATTATTAAATGACAATTAGCGCAAGCTTCTTCTTGGGTTTTCGCATTGATAATTCAAATGACAAAGTTTTGATCCAGAGTTATCATATATCAAATCATGTTCGTCAGAATACTATAAATTTAGAATCTTAAGTATTCAAGGTATTTTTGAATTATCAAATATGGGTAGCCCGAGCCAATTCTTTAGTCGATGTTCCTATCAATTGTATTGCTAACTTAAATCAATAAATTTATCCCTTTTCAAAAAAAAATATCCCTCCCCAAAGTCTTCCTTTGCCTCTTCAGCATTCATGTTTACACCATTCTAAAATTCAAGCGTTGCTTCAGAGCTTTACCTAAATGATGCTATTTGTTCTGTATTTCATTTTTTTCAAAAAATATAATTACTTGTGCTCAAAAGTACAGGCTTATTTTATATATATATATATATATATATATATATATATATATAAAAGTTACGAAATACTAAGGCTAAGTTTGATTCCAAAATTTGAGAATATAAAAAAAAGAAAAATGAGATATGTTTTCTTTCTTTAGTTAACACTTTTTTGAGAACCTAACATCTAAATGTTATATAAAATATTTCTTTTGAACCCTAGAAAGATAATGTTAAAGAGATTCCAATCACATCCCTTAACCTAAATAGTGCAAGTTTGAAAAATATCAAGATTGCAAGAGTGAAGTCCCTCATGTTTTATAAGAGTAGAAAATATCAACACCTTTGAAATTCAATCCAGTAGTCAATTCATAACTTTATGACACAATTCTATTTAGCATATTAGATCAAGATTGCAAAAAGTCAAAAATTCCTCATGTTCTATAAGAGGAGAAAAATCATGCTAATTCATAACTTACCACACAATTCTAGTACGTTTAATTAAATCAAGATAATAAGAAGTCAGAGGGACCGTTTTATAAGAGACAAAAACAGGAAAACACAATCATGTTACAAAAGTTGTAGATGGAAAGTGACTATTAGTGACCATCTCGCCCATTTTATCAATAGAGTGTCTGGTACTATTAGTGCTATAACACTTCCTCACCCTTGGCCGAAACATAGAGCTTAGCATATTCACTAAACCCTCCTCACTATAAATATTCACATACTTGCTCCCATCTTGTTCAATCAAATCCCCATATTTATGAATATAGCTCTTATACACAGGCACAATTTTATCAACCACAAGCTTGCATATCCTCTTCCTTAGGCTTTCGTCAGCCACGACCCAATTCGATTGCTTCTTATAGGTTCCATCTAAGACTTCATGGAATGCCTTCATCTTCTTCTTCACTTGTCTTTCGTTAGAGAATAAGGTCTCATCCTCATGACCTAACAAGCTTGGCAGGAATCCCCAATTCTCCCTCAGGTAGATCGACGTGTAATGGTCCTTGTTCTTCTCGTGCTCTCGCAATTGTGATTCACCTACAAGATCCCCAAGGCTTGTCCCCTTCAGAGCCTTGTACAAGTGTGAGTGATTGTTGATCAAGAAAATGTACGATAGTGAGGTATCCTCATAAGATTTGGACCATGCATCAATGTTCAGTCTAATCGCCTCCATAATGTTGCAGACCTCCTCCCTCAAGATTCCCTCCCGGAATCTTTGGTGTTGCCAGTTCTGGTGAATCTCCAGGACCTGGATCATGGTTGGCCTGAAGTCGTCTTCTAGCAGCTGATTGCAGTACACATGAACGAAACTCACCAATCTCGGGACGCCGCCATTGGGAGGCGGAGAGGTCCCCCTATGAACCTCCACCTGCGGTAGAATCTCCCAGAATATCTCGCAGGCGCCATGAATGACCTTCTTGACTAGATTCCTCGTCGGGGTTTGAATTCCATTACAAGATTTTCCCCAAACAGACGGTTGAAATCCAGTCTCAGCTCATTCAAGGTATGGAAGATTTTCAATAGCTTAAACAGCTTGACTGCATCTTTCTTTCTCTCCACCTTAATGTTTAAACCGAATAAAATCCAGAAATCCAGATTCTGTGGCGATCCTCACAAAACAATCGACAGAAACATTCGATCCATTGTTCTTGAAAACCTCATCGCAGAGTTCATACTCGATCTCCAGCAGATTATTCATGTAGTACGTCAAATCCTTGCTCCACTTATCTATACGACTATCATTCTCCTCCAGATTATCAAACTCGAACACAGACATCTCAAGGTAGTCCAAACCGAGAGGTTCTAAACATTCTCTAACATTCGAAGTACGAACATCAATATAAGTAGAAACGCAGCTTTCAAGCCTATTATTAGCATAACCCTCTCGACCCTTACGCCTGCCTTCTGAATAACGAAACTGAAAACGATGATGTAGCAACAATGGAGGATTCGGAAGAAACGATGGGAAGAGGAAGACTATGTTCTCGCAGGATCCGCGAATTCGGCTTCCGAAAACGTCGTATGCAACACTCCAAGTCCCTCCATCGAGACGGGCGCGCTCCTCGTTTGCCTGCAACTCCTTGAGAATCTTCGTGCACTTAATCACATTGGAGAGATACCGGTCGTCATCCCCGACGACGACGGCGGCCGCGGCGTTATCTTTATCTTTATCTTTCAAGAATTCAACCACATCCTCCAGCCATTTTATCGCCAACCCACAATTCTCCGCCAGAAACCTGAAGGCCTCCTCCAGCTGTTTAACGGCTAGCAGGTAGCCATGGAGGTCCGAGCTCGGGTCACGCCGGAGCGACTTCTCGAGGCCGTGGATGGCGTCAAACACCTTCAGAACGGCGGTGGCGGGGCCGACAGCGCGGCTAATGTGGCCTCCGACGGCGGAGATACACCATTTCCGTGCCCGAAGCGGATGAACAGCCGCCTCCAATGACGGCAGTCTTTGTTTGATCTCCTCCAGCCTCGGCCCGGTTTTCTCGAGAGCAGAAGCCAGGGTTATTGATTTCTCCAGGCTTGTTCTCAACAGCGTCCTTGCAGCGACCAGATTCTGAAAGCTGTCTGTATCAGCCATGGCCGGAAAGCTTGGAACATATTGGAAATGAAGTTAAGCTAAATAATGTAGATTGGATTGTCGGATGTGTGAAGAAACTTCTTTCTTACCAAACTCACCAAAAGAAGGAGAAAGAAGAGTACCAATATCAAACCAAACGTGACTGTTAAAATTAATCAACCTCAACCACCATACTTGTCAGGAATCCATAATCTGGAACTATAAGACTCTCCCTGACACCACCCACCCCAGCCCATAAAGTTTCCTTGGTGGCTGAGCCCAGTTCAAATGAATTTTGGGCGCCTTGCCTAGTCATGACATGAGCACAATTTTCTTTAGTATAGCTTAAGATATATTTGGTTAAAAAAGACCTGAAGAGGCCAGTCAATTTTGTAGTTAACAATTTTAAAATTTTTTTCTTACAAAATGACTTATTGTGTACAAAAAAATAAAGCTGAGATGTTAAAATAGAAAAATTAAAAAAGTTTACATATTTGATTGAACAAAAATAAAGTTGTGATACTAAAATAGAAAAAATAAAAAAGTTTAGACCCTTAACAAAACAAAAATAAAATTGATATCCCAAAATAGAAAAAATAAAAAAGTGTAGACACTTAATTGAACAAAAATAAACTTGAGACACCAAAATAGAAAAAATTGAAAAGTTTAGACACCATTTATATAATAAACCCTTTTATAAATAATGAAGATATTTTTATTACAATAATATCAAATATTGATAAAAGATAGGATTTCCAAAATTAAGTTTTCAAATGATCTTTAATTAGATTACGAAAAAAAAAACCTTTACCGAAAAGTTTAATATATGATCTATGTCAAAAATAGGGCATCTTTGGACTTAAGAAAACAATGGATGGTGAGGTTGATAAATTAATTGTCTTTTTATCCCGTTCAATTAAATAAACTTTTTTTTTTTAATTTCTAAACTCTAGCTTCATTTTCTCTCAATTATTTTCTACTAACATCTTTTCTTTATGCTAAAGGTGATTTTTTTGTCATTCTTAGCCTAAATCACCCATCTACACCTTTTTTCTATTTTTTTTTCTCAATAAAGTGGTTCTTCCATACAGATCTAGGTTTTTATATGTTTTTTCGTGATTTAGTCGTCGTCTTGATGCGCGTATGATTGTTGTCACCTTCGTGCGCATGTGATTGTCGTCGTCTTGAGTGCAGCCAGTAGTTGTATCGATGCCAATACAACTTTTATTTTTGTTGTCATGAATTAAGCATTTATTTGTGTTTAGGCGATTCGAACAAACAAAGTATATATGTTCAAAGATAATAAAATATAATCAATGGTCATCAGTATGCTATAAAACTAGAGTTAAAGGTATTCTAGTCACAATAGTAATATCAAATATGTAAACTCAAAGATCAAATATATAAGAGAACTTTACAGGTCGTTTAGATCCCTATCTTTATTAAATACAGACGTTGTTTCATTAAGGTTTTATTTAGAACCCGAAAAGTACAGGAAAGAAAAAAATTATAAGGAAAATAATTTTCTCATTTTTGGTTTCATGGTGGAAAATATAAAAGAAAATTAAATATAATCAAAATTCTTCAAAATTTTAAATATTTTTAAATTTCTTAGTCTATAGGGAGAAACAAATATAATGAGTTTGAATAAAACATATAGAATTAATTTATTAAGTTTAAACTTATTTTATATTTTCCTCTAAAAAAAAATTTCTTCCACTTTTTCTCTCTATTATCCTCACTATGTTCTTTCCTTAGTATATTCCAGGTTCCAAACGGAGTCATACAATTTATTTATTTAGTTTAAATCTATTTTTTTCTTTTGCTCCAAATTTTCTTTCCTTATGCTTTTCCTCTTTAGTTTTCTCTCTCTATTTTCTTTTCTTAATACCTTTCAGGTCCAAACATAACCTTCCTTTCTTAGTACTTTTGGGTCCAAACGGGAGTTTTGGACAAATATACATTATTTGAAAAAAAATTACTAAAATAAGTAGAAAATCAAAATAATGTCCAAACTAACAAATATACATTATTTTAAAAAAAATAGTAAAATAAGTAGAAAATCAAAATAATGTCCAAACTAATGCGTCATAGCCATGTAGGCATACACATTAAGCGTCTTTGCAATCATTGCGGCATTGTAATTTAGTCAATTCATGGAGTCAAAAAAATTACAATGTCGCAACTTATGTCACAACATTATTTTGATTGTCCCGACCTTCCCTTCCAATCTTGTGTCTTCAAAGTCCGTCGTGATACTGTCCTCCTGATGTACAATTGTCAACTTCTTGAATGACTGTCGTGATACCAATACGTTTGTCACGAAACTATAATTTGGTAGTTGGTCTTCAAGGGTGTCGTGACATTCCTGCTCGACACTCCTTTTGGATGAATAGCACGACAAGTTTGTGAGTGTCACGACATTGTTCTGTTGTTTCTCTAGGGACTCATCACGTTTGTGTTGCGACATAAGTTTCAATGTTGCGACACAAATTATGTCATATGGCCTTCTATTATGTCACGACATATGTTGAGGTGTTGTGACCTTCCTTGCTTCCTGTCTTAGTCAATTAAGCATCTTTTCTTGCTCTTTTTGCTTCTTTTGATATTGATTTATGCAAAATAGTAGTTTTGATGTAAATTCCATAATTTTTCATTAAATTAAGCATTAAAGCCTCAAATATGTATGCAAAAATGGACTTAAAGTTATATGAGTTTCATACTCATCAATTAATGACTGTGGCATTGCTTTTTTTGTTAGAATTGGAATTTTAAGTTACAAATAATTGCCTAAATTACAATCTATTACATCTATCCAAAAATACAGCAATTCATCACGCATTACAGAGCAGATTCATCGAATTAACATAGGTTTAGATGAATTGTTTGTAATGCGGTGATGTAATTGTTATGTTTGGATAGATAATAGGTTGTAATTTAGGCAATTATTGCAACTAAATTCTCAATATAACAAAAAAAAAAAAAAAAAAGCAATGTTGTAGTCACTGAGGTAGGAAGCAAGGAAGGTTGTGACACCTCAACATATGTCGAGACATAATAGAAGGCCGGATGACATATCATGTCGCGACACCTCAACATATGTCAGAGCATAACAAATACCAAATGACATAAGTTATGTCGCGACATTTACAGCTTATGTCGCGACAAAGATCAAATGACATAAATTGTGTCGCGACATTGAAACTTATGTCGCAATACAAACTTGAAGAATCCCTGGAGAAACAACTGAACAATGTTGTGACATTCATCCGAAATGAGTGTTGAGTAGGAATGTCACGACAATATCTGTCACACTGACGAAGCCGACCAAGCTCATAATGTCGCTGACAAGCGTATTGGTGTCACGACAAAGCGTGGTGGTGTCGCGATATTCATTCGGAGAATTCGGCCAGTTTGTAAATCGGGAGGGGCGGTGTCGCGATAGACCTTGAAGACCGCAAAAGATTGGAAGAGAAGATGTGACATAAGTTTAACATTGTTTTTCTTTGCGGTATTGACTAAAAAATATTCTGATATCGCGATGAAGTAACTATGTAATTGATTTAAAAAAATTATATCTGGTAGTGGTGTTTAGCCATTCTTGATGTGTATGTCAACGTGATTAAGACGTACTAGTTTGGACATTATTTTAATTTTCGACTTATTTTAGTTTTTTTTTTTTAAATAACATTTATTTGTCCAAAACTCTCCAAATGGAGTCTATGAAACGTTAGAAATAATGTTTGAGGGAAAATTTATGCATTCTTAGCACTTGGAAAATGATGAATCTGTACGGGAAAGTGTGATTAGGATGTCTTCACCAGAATTCAAATCTGTTTGGTTGAAAAGAAAACGAAAAAATAAGTTGTACAGCTTTCATGATAGGCTGTCTTTTCACGTAAGACAACAAATACAAAACAACAACGAAAAAGAAGGTTTATTATTTAAGTTGGTTGGTGACTTTAAGGTGAAGAACATACAATTATAACCTAAAGAAAAAAAAATTGTATCGACCACTCTTTTTCCCAACTACGAAGCTTAGACGTTCTATGCTGACCACCACACCTCAATCATCCTTAGAGAATTTATAATGGGAAAATGTTCCATTATATATATATATATATATATATATATATATATATATATATATATATATATATATATATATATATATATATATATATATATATATTTATTTATTTATTTATATGGCTGAATATTCGTTGTTAATTATACTTAAAAGAAAGTGCTTCCTAACACTTGGAAGCTGCTTTTTTTTAATTCTAATTACTTTTGCATATTATTCATTCGATCATGATTTTTTCGTATGCCCAACATATCCTTTTACCATTTGAGCCAAACCTCATAAGCTAACACTTCAAAGTTGTTAAGAATAATGTGTTAACTAGTTATTAGCTATTCTATAAAATGTGATCTTATATGATTGTTTGATTAAGCATCCAAAATTTTTATGTTATAAGATAAGTTATGAAAGGAGTTAATATTCATTTTATGAATATAATGTTACCAACTCTGCTCCATCATTATAGGATTCATTGTGTTTCATAATGCATATGAGTGATAGAATAAATATAATCTTTGAAATTTATGATACACATAATGAATAGGATAAATGAATGAGATTTAATATATATGCATAATGCATTATAATGGATGATGAATGCATAACCTATGAAATTTAAGTGTATGCATTCAAAGTTGTAACCCACCATTACAAATTAATTGCACATATTGATAAAGAATGAAGGTGTAACTCCCATATGGTCTTAGATGGGAAGATAAAGAGTTTTCTTTTCTTTAAGTAAATGGTTAAGGTCTAGAATCCTCTCAAGTTTTATATCATTTGGTTGTTTACTTACAATTACACATAACACAAGTGACCCATCTACTTTTGAGAGTTGTGAGTTAAAGGCTTTAGCTATGAAAGATTCACAAGGTAATCAGCTCATTTCCGTGTCATTCTCTCTCATGGATCCAAGGTATGGAGATCACCATTCTTTTATCTTTTCTTAAGGATTTGATGTATACCTCAAATTATACTATAGTAGTTACTACAATTTAAAATAATAAAAGTAAAATTTGTATTTTTCCGGAATTTAAGTGCTAAATGTGAAAAATGACATAACCGGGATTTCTAAAGAAGTAAAGGTGATAATAGTAAAATGTCAAATTAAGGACTGAAAAGTCATTAAGCTAAAAGATTATGTGTTATTATAGAATTTGAATAAGTTGACTTGCAAATTAATGGGAATTAAAGGACTAAAATGCAAGGGCCAAAATATGAGTTAAAAGAGGTAAAGCCAAACATGGCCTTATAACAAATGAGATAAGACCAAAACTTGTCTTTGAATGAGGGAGGATTTCATTTTGGGCAAAGTGAGAGCTAGGGCATCCGTTGGAGGAGAAAAATGCCTTTTTTTTTTTTTTTTTTTTGTGTTTGTTCTCCATTTCAAGGTTCCACTTGTTCAAGTAAAGTGAAGAAAGGAAGAAGAAGAAGTGAAGAGAAAGAAGAATCAAGGTTGGAAAAGCCTAACTCTCACATCTTTGATTTTTGGTTGGTTTGAGGTTGTTTTGATGGTACTTTGGGTTGTTTTGGAAGTGTTTATGGTTAAAGACCAAGAAGTGTAAAAAGATATGCATAGGTTTTAAGGGATTTGCTATCAAAAGTCCTCCTAAAATCTCTGTTTTGTGTTTTGGCCATAATTTGGCCTACAGATCTCTAAATTGGATAATTCCAATTGGAGATGGTGTGTAAGACTCATGGCTGAAAATGTCTAGAAGAAACAGAGACCTAAATCAGTCCAGAAATAGTAGTATTTTTGGTGTTTCAGAGATGGACCAAAACGGAGTAAAAAACAGGAAATTTCTAGGTTGTCATGGTTTTGTTTTGGCCATAACTTGGCCATTAGACTTCCAAATTGGTGACTCGATTTCATAGTAACTAATCTAGACTTCTTGTAGAATAACTCCAAGAAGAAAGTGAAAAATGGGTTTAGGCATAATAAATTAGCTATATTTGTTTAAAACTAAAATGGGTCCTCTAGACTCTTTGTAGTGGAGTCACATGGGAATGTGTTCTCATCACGTGGGAGATGAAGATTATATATTGAGTTCTTCAAAACCGTGGGAGTGAATTAGAAATTGCTTCTAAACATCACCACTTGAAAATGGTAACAAAAGCTTTAAGCTTGTGAAAAAGCTTGTGTCCCACATCGGATAGAACAAGACTTTTAAAGAGTATATATACACCTACCTTGTAGTTGGGTTTGGGCCCCAAGGGGCACCCCAGTTTTGTGGAA
This sequence comes from Tetrastigma voinierianum, assembly GCA_016808115.1. Classification (NCBI taxonomy): domain Eukaryota; kingdom Viridiplantae; phylum Streptophyta; class Magnoliopsida; order Vitales; family Vitaceae; genus Tetrastigma; species Tetrastigma voinierianum. The sequence continues at coordinate 144,702 of JAEQBH010005222.1, read as the reverse complement.
GGGGGAGGACTTAGCACATGCTTGGTTCACCACACACACGTGCGCGCCGCCGCCGCCGCCGCCCCGCCCTCACCGAACCTGGCCAGGCTCGGGTTTCGAGGTTGGATGTGTATACATATCCTTAAGTTCCTTTTTAAGACCTCAATCATTACCATTGGAAGTTTAAACGCTGTCGTTTTGGAATTTGACTGAATGGGCGTCTTCTCCTATGAGCCTTTGTGTGTCTGTTAATATGAATAAAACAGACACGACCCATCCCAGGCTTCATACATGTAGAACAATCGTAGGCTAGTCTATAAATAGGACACACCATCAAGCATTTTAGAAATATAGAAACAGTGTCTCTGTTCATTATTTTAAGAGATGAGTTACGCAAATGTTACGCAGTTCGGCGGCCAACCTTAGGAAGTGCTTCTTTTTGTGTTGGGAGATCATTTATTCTGGGGAACAAATTGCCCGAGAGCTCGAAAGCACCACGAGAGGCGATTTCAAGAACTCGAAGCACCACTGAGAGGGCAATATATTGTCTTAAGGAAATTGTGTCCAACACAAGACTTGATCAGTTTCTGATTTCTACAAACAGGTTCCATTTTATTGCATTATAGTTCTGTTCATCTTTTTTTTTTTGTGTTATGTTCTAATAGTCATACTGATATTTATATATAGCAGAAAGTGTAATCAAATTAAATTTTATGGTGCCCAAAAAATTCTGGAACCTGAATTTAAGCTCAAAGGTAAGCTTCTAGGTTTATTCTCTGATTTTGGTACGGTCTTGGTGTTGTTTAGGTCATAAATTAAAGTTTTACTCATTCAAATTGAGTGTTTCAAATTTATGTGTAATTTATACTTATGGGAGAACAACTTTCATGAAGAAAATATTCTTAAGGAAATTGTGTCCAACACAAGACTTTATCGATTCGATTCACGCAAGCGAGGTTCTATTTTATTGCATTATAGTTCTGTTCATCATTTTTTTTTTGTTCTGTTCTCATAGTCATACTGATATTTATATATAACAGAAAGTGCAACCAAATTCGGCCCTTATGGTGCCCAGAAAATTCTGGAACCTGAATCAAAGCTTAAAGGTAAGTTTCTGGGTTTATCCTCTGATTTTGGTACAGTCTTGGTGTTTAGGTCATAAGTCAAGTTTTAATCATTCAAATTGAGTGTTTCAAATTTTTGTGTAATCTATACTTCTAGGAGAACAACTTTCATTAAGAAAATATTGCAAAATTGTGTTGGAAGTGTCCCTTGCTAAGGACCATTTTGTGTAAAATGGATATGATATAATTTTAGGGGAAATGCTGTCAAAATTTCCCCATAACCCATTTTCTTGTACTGGTCATAACTTGGCCTCTTGACCTCCAAATTGGATGATTTTAGTTGGAGAAGAACCCTAAGAGGTAGACCTACAAAAATATAGAAGGTGCGAGAAAGCTGATTACGCCCTAATTTTTAAAACTGAGTGAAGATAAAGGGTTTGATTTCTTAACTTAGGTAGGTTACGTATTTCCATAAGTTAAGTTATAAAGATCAAAATGAGATGATTCTAATTTCTAAAAATAAGTTTTGGTAAATATGTCTTGTTTGTGCCCAGAATTTGTGCAAGTGAAGGTGAAAAATCACATTTCGGTTAGGAAGAACTTTCAATAATTTGGCCTCTTTGGCAAAATACATTGTTAATGCATGATAGTAATATGACTTGAACATGTTGATATGCATGAAGAAATTATGGTCATAAGAATTGACTTGGAAAATAATATGACTGAGGTTAGATTGTGTAAAATGTTCTGAATCACATATAATTGTATGCTTGCTTAAGACCGAATCGTGAATAAATAGGGACTAGTGCTACGGCACTCCTAATTAGTGCTACGACACTCCTAATTAGTGCTACGACACTCCTAATTAGTGCTACGGCATTCCTGTTTAGTGCTTGGCACTCTGTTTAATTCTTACATTACTCTTGATTAGTCTTCTGACACTCATGTTTAGTGCTTGACCTCTAGTGGTGTTATGACACTCTGATAGGTGCTTTGCTTTCATGTCTTTGTACTTGTAACACCCTAAATTATACCCTAAGAGTTTTATAACATGTTTAGGGTATAATAAAAGTCAAATTATATTTTTTCGGAATAAAATAAAGATAAAAAGAAAATAAGCAAGAACTTGGAATTAATAAAAAGTTAAGGGTAAATTAATAATTTACCAATTCGAAGGACTTAAGGTCGTAATTTAATAAGTTCATATGCCAAAGTAGGATTTTGATAAATTGAATTGAGAATAAAAATGAAATTGAGGAACAAAGAGTAATAAAAGAAAAATATTACAAAAATCAAATAAGCAAATAATGAAAAAAATTGTGGAAGAGACAAGTGGCTTGAAGGAAAAAGTGAGGAGGTTTCCTCCTTTGACTGGATGGTCAAGGATGCTTCAAAAGAGAGAGAAAGTGAAATAAAAAGGGGGATAAGACCAAAATAAATATCTCATTTTGGTGGAAAAGAGAGCAAAAAGGATAGAGAAAGAAAGAGAAGGCGGAAGAAGAAGAAGAAGAGAAGAGAAGAAAGAAGGAAAGGAAAAAGAAGATCACAGGTATGGAACTATGAATATTTGTATGGAACTATGAGTATTTGTATGGAAACTATGGGTGTATGGAATGCTATGATTTTGTATAGAAAAGTATGGAACTTGTTTAGTTATGTATGGAAAAGTATCGATTTTTGTACACTAGTATAGAAAACTATGTGTATAAATCTAGTTTTAGTCTAGAAAGTTTAGATACATGGTTTGGAACCCTTTATTTTGTGTATGGTTTAGGTTTGGAAACTCCAAACTCATTTCTTGTTAAGGGTTGAGTTGAGAGAAAGAGCTCTAAAGGCTCCTATATATATAATTTTGGGAAGAGTCTAGTTGCAATTTGAACGAAAATTTCCTATTTTTATCACACATTATCCGGACCTTAGAACTGATTTTTTTTAGTAGAAATAAAGGGATTTGGTAGTAAGGTGCTTCTGGTAAATTGTAGCCACATCAATGAACTTGATGTTAGGCTTTTTAATTTTTCAATTCGGACCTCTGTAGACCAAGTTATGATCCTTTTACCGAGGTCAGGTCAGCTTGGCCAGTTCAGGTCAGCTCGGCTGGGTGTGACTACTTGTGACCTCCAACTTCAGAAGGTCATAACTTTTTCGTACGAACTCCGTTTCGGGTGTTCTTGGACTCTATGGAAAGCCCATTGAGTAAGCTCATTTCCTTATACCTGTTAGAGGATATTAGGTGTCAGACCAAGCTCAGTCAGGTCAGGTCAGCTCGGCCAATTCAGGTCAGCTCGGCTGGGTGTGACTACGTGTGACCTCCAACTTCGGAAGGTCATAACTTCTTCGTCCGAACTCCGTTTTGGGTGTTCTTGGACTCTATGGAAAGCCCATTGAGTCAAGATTCCATTTATATGCCTTTGGAGGACATTATGTGTCAATACGAGCTTGTCTAGGTTAGGTCAGCTCGGCCAGTTCAGGTCAACTCGGCTGGGTGTGAATACATGTGACCTCCAATTTCGGAAGGTCATAACTTCTTCGTCCGAACTCCGTTTCAGGTGTTCTTGGACTCTATGGAAAGCCCATTGAGTCAAGAAGCCATTCATATGCCTGTGGAGGATAATAGGTGATCTTAGATAGGTTATCGGAGCTCATCTAGGTCAGGTCAGCTCGGCCAAAGCAGGTCAGCTCGGCTGGGTTTGACTATGTGTGACCTCCAACATCGGAAGGTTGTAACTTTTTCGTCCGAACTCCGTTTCAGGTGTTCTTAGACTCTATGGAAAGCCCATTGACTCAAGAAGCCATTCATATGCCTGTGAAGGATAATAGGTGAGGTCAGACAGGTCATCACGGCTCGGCTGGGTCGGGTCGGCTCTCAGCCCGAAGCGAGGGTCGGCTCGGCAGTTCGGCTATGTGTGACCTCCAACGGAAGGTCATAACTTTTCGTCAAACTCCGTTTGGTGTTCTTAGACTCTATGGAAAGCCCATTGAGTCAAAAAGAATCCCATCCATACATAGTATGATAAAAGTGAAACTCATATTAGGTCCAGAAATAAGGAAAAACAATAAGCAGATATGATAATCATAGTTATTCATGCATAATATAAGATAGATACAAGTATAAAATAGATAGAAGTACAAGTACGTGTATAAGTACCTTTGTATAGGTATAAGTTCTGTAACTCTTACTGGAGATCGGAACAAGTATAAGTTTGATATAAGTACAAATATGTATATAAGTTTGTTATATGTGATGAGATGTAAATAGTGACAAGTACATGTTGATATGAACAAGAAGAAAAATGTAAATGACCTTAAATGAACCATGATATGATAAGAAAGTATAAGATTGTATATGCACATGTAAATTATATGTATAGAACATATATGAGCATGGGTATATGACAAGTATAAATATGACATAAGGATATGATATGTTATATGTATATGTAAATGTGTAAAGTGAGATGAGATATATGAAAAATGCAAAGGTCGAATAAATGATTGGCACATCTCGCATATGATTACCGGATGGCCATAATTATTCGGAAATATGAGGTATGTACTGAACATAAAATACACATGGATTGGCTGTTTAGAACCTGGTAGAGGGATAGATAGGCATGTCTATTAGGGAAAAACAAGTCTGCAGCATACTGATCAGTTGGCCCCGTTTGGGTCATTATAGCGTATTTAGGCCCTTATAGATGGTCATTGTCTCATACAATGATAATAGCGCCTTCGAGCCCTTATAGATGGTCATTGTCTTGCATAATGATAACAGTGTCTTCGGGCCCTTATGATACTTGTTCGCCTGGTGATGGGTGCCGGGCCCTTATAGTTTCCTTTATCTGCTTAGGTTTATCTGAGACATGAAACATAAAAGAAAATGACAAGTATATGCAAATGAAATGTAAAGAATATATGACATAATATGCGAAGCATAGCATTGCTATGTGATGACAAGTATACAAGTATAAGAAGTGAAGTGTCAATGACACGAAATGTATATGATAGATAAAGTATATGAAAAGCATATGAAAGTATAGTATATGAAAATCATAGGAAAGTATAGTATATGAAAATTACAAGATGAAAATATAGGAAAGTACAAGAATATAGATGAAAGTATATGACAAAATATGAGAGTACATGAAATCACATTGCTACTAAATGACAAACAAGACGAGATTCCCTCTTGGATAAATATTGAATATCAATTCTATAGTCATAGTGAATCATATCCGTTAAATGTGAGATCACATTGCTACTGAATGACAAATAGGACGAGATTCCCTCTCGAATTTGTCGTGAATGTCAATTCTATAGTCAAAGTGAATCATCTTATTAAATAAATCCACGTACTCTTGAATGAAAAAAACGGGACTGATGTTCCCTTTCAAATCTATCATGTATGCCAATTCTATAGTCAGAGAGAAAACACAAATGCAAAGTATATGACAATACAAGATTGTATAAGAAAGGTATATGAAAACTATAGTATATGAAAGCACATGAAAGTATATGTGAAAACCTATGACGATATATGATATGATAGTAAAGTATAAGCTTTAAACTCTAAGGGAGATATGGTGATAAAATTCACATAAATACAAAAGAAATGATAGGATATGGAAAGCAATAAGTTATAGAATGAATATGGAATATGCAAAGTATAGAAAGCGAAATACGATAAAGTATAGATAGAAAGATATGCAAAGACATAGAACATGTAGCATAAGTATAAGTAAATACAGTAAAAGTATAGATAGAAGATATGTCAAAGACATAGAACATGTAACAAAAAATATTGACATGCAATAGGAATGTAAAGATGATAAGTAATAAAAGTTATATGAACATGTATAGATATATGAAATGCATATGTATAAGCTTGTGGCGGTCGCCATTGGTGGTTGTCTATGCTTATGTTCCCACTAAGCGTAAAGCTTAGCATGGGTGTTATTCCAATCGTGTGAGTGCGAAGAGGAGGCAAGAGGACGGGACATTCCAGCGGCCCGATCTGGTCATCTCGGAGATAGGTGCTCATCGACCACCTTCGCGATCTCGTGTTTTGTGTTAGATATGTATATGTATAAGTGTTTGTATAAGATGTAAACTCGATGAAGGAGTATGATTATATTTTGTATTCCCGCACCACAAAATATATTCAATAGAAAATGTACATGTAAAAGTAAATGGGACTCAGTATATGTGTATAGGTTTTGATGGACACCACTCCTGTGGTAGTGCTTTTGTATATGTAAATGATTTTTGTTATTATAGAAATTGTTTGTATACCCACAAGTATAAGTTCAGCTCTGATAAAGAACAGATCAATGAGTCCCAATATATAGTCTTGCGCCCCAGACTTGGTTCAGATCCGCCATTTGGGTGGACCCGGGATCCGCGTGACGATCTTTGGCCACTGCGGGTACCCTCACGTGCCGATGTACCTATTATTCATTCTTATTGGTCTATGCAGGCAAACATTTATGAGTACATGAATAAGGACCAGTATGCTTATGAAAATAAGAATTTATAATGCATCAACATACTTTTTGTCTTAATCTTTGTAGTATACCCCTTGGGGTACATACATTCGAATTGTATGATATTATACTCCTACGAGAGAGATAGATATGATGACATAAAATCCCGAACATTTATATATATATATATATATATATATATATATATATATATATATATATATATATATATATATATATATATATATATATATATATATATACACACACACACATATATATGAACCTGATAAGCATGAAAATGGTTAAATGTAATTATCTGAAATAATATTGCATGCTTGTTTACTATATTTGAGAATAGTTATAAGTGGATTTGTTTTTATGTATTTTCCTCACTAAGCTATAAGCTTAGCATGGGTGTTTAATCCATGTAGGTGCTAAAGAAGTTGTCAGGGACACCCCACGTTCGTCCAGGCCAACACAGCCTTAGGAGTCCCCCTTCGTAGGACCTTATTCTTTTTGTAATAGAAGTGGCAGTGTAATATCTTTTTTCTTTTTTTTTGTTATAGTGAAATTTTTATTTATACAATTTTTTTTAAACTCAAGCATATGTACAAAACTTTTTAAACACCACTATGGTGGTAGTTTTACTTGGTTATATATATTTTGTAATCTTGAATTTTTATAATTCAGACTTTTGAAGTATGATTATGTCATTTATTATTTTTTTCTTGAGTTGTTCTCAATTATTTTCCAAAGGCAAGCTTATAGGTCTCAACTCTGTGTGGTGTCCCATCACTTTCCATAATTATGGGGTAAGGGCGTTACATTTGACCTAATGTGTTTTTATGCATCTAAAATTGGTTTTAAGAATAAAGTTGTTTTTGCATAAGTTTTCTAACAACATGATATTCATATTAAACCAAATCTTACAAGTTTGAACTTTTAGGAAAGTTTTTCGTTTAACATGGTATCTGATGATGCCTTTTTTTCAACCGGAACTGGGCTGGAGCGTGTAGGGGTCGTTGGGCCGGACCTGGATGGCTGATGGGTTGATTGCGGCGCCGGGATCGCACAGGCGTAAAGTAGGATCGACTGCAAAAAACAAGAAAGAAGGAAGTCGGGAACTCTCGAAGTAGCGCTCAGATGCTAAGTCGATTTCTTACGAGAAAATATGTTTTATGCGGCGAATATATTTACTGCGTGCCGGTGTGGCGTTAGTTCTTGCGTACCTTTCAGATGGGGTGGCCTTGTATTTATAGTAGATGTTGACAGTTGGATGGTGACTATGATTCGTTCCATTGGATGAGATATTTTTGTTATTATCGGGTATATGATTTTGTAAAAGGATAAAGCCACTTCGGTTTATTTGGGATAATCTTCCCTTTGCCATTGGGGGATCCCGATTTGATTCTTGAGAATAACATATTATCGGGGGTTATTCTATTTTACGCCTATGGGAGAACTTCCCATAATCGGTCTTTGGGCCAAGTGGGTTGGACCCTCATTAAATTTGGCACAAGGCTTGAAGCATTGCAATGGGCATACCCTCTCCTTTGGGGTTTAGAATGGGCTGAATGTTTCATTGGGCCAGAGTCTCTTTCTTGGGCACAGTTAAAGACTGTGAGCCTTTATTTTTGTACACCACTATCGGTTGCCCCAGCCCTTGTGTCACAGGCGTACGTGGGCAAGGAGTTATCGCGTCCTCTAACCAGTTGCCAATTCCCGTATCTGCTGGGGACAGTTAGTTAGGGGCTTGGTAGCCTTCATTTGTCTTATGATAATGATGACTCTTCGGTTTTCGCGCTCATTTCTCCCACTCCTTTGATTTCCTTTTGTTTCTTTCGCCAAACATCCTCATCTGTGTGCCTACGCTCACCGGGACCTTTTCTTTGCCCCAGCGAGTTCGAGACTTCCTTCTCTCTTAGTCTTACGTAAGGCCCTTTTTGTGAATCTTTCTGCAGTGTCTTTCTTAGGATAGCCTTTTACGTTGTGTTTAAGGTCCTTTGCGTCTTTGTCTTCTTGGTCTTTTTTCGGGCGATACGACGAGGCGCTAGGAGTTCAGTTGTTGGGGTACCATTTTCATCAATAGGTGGGGTGATTCTTCTCTTGCATATCGATGGTGACTCTTCGGTGTGCTTCGGTTGCAGACGAAGCGGCGGTGTCTTCAATCGGCTCGACGGGGTTGAACTTGAGATGCCCAGAGGTGCCTCCTCTTCCTTGGACAGGAGTAAGGGAAAAGTGGTGATTAAATACCACAGAGTGGAATACTGAATCTGTGGATTCGACGTAGCTGTAGTGGGACCTAGCAAGTCGGTCCTTCATATGGGGCCACCTTTGCGGGCGTTATCGGTCTCTCTTTGGCGTTCAGGTGTAGTCCCTAGCGTTTTGACCCTCATGTATGGTCTACGTGCGGGAATGGTGTGCTTCTTAGTGACCTTGATGCGGTCTTCGTTTCCCTCTGCATCCACTTCATAAAGGGTTTCTGACACTTCAATGTCTGTCCTTCTCAACTCGCCCGATGGTTGGGGTATCTTGGTTGGTTACATTTGGTTTCTTTGGGACAGGGGCTCGGTGTCCACTAGCATAGCCTTGCTCCTTTACCTTTTAGCTCGAAGGAGACATCAGGGGCTTTCTTTATTTTCTAGGCGTTACGGCTCTCCTGGTATTCAGATCTTCCCTCCTCCCACGGCATTTGTGGAAGGGGCGCTACTTCTTCGTTGACCATGGTGGGAATATGACCCTCGACAAAAACGATACCACAGGCGTTAAGTTTGCTTGGACCACTGAGAATCTTAGTGAGTGTTCGATTCGGTTTTGGTTAAAACTTGTCAGTGATGTGGGTATCTCTGATTAATGCTGTGCACATGTTTCTCGGTTGCTCGCGGATTGATCTCGTGGCTGAGAATACTTGCCATAAGCTGGCATTAGTGAATCTCCTGTGCTCGTCCTTACAGCGGATGATCAAGTCGGATGTTCTGATCGCCGAGTTCGAGTCTCATCGCTCTGCTCTGAGGCCTTCTCACCATTATGAAATCCTCTCGTTGGGCCCCTCATTGCATGGCCCACTAGGGAGGAACTGTTGGCCCATTTGGATATGGTGTCTCGGAAGCCTTGGAGCGGGAAACGAAAAATCTCAGACTCCGATGAAAAAGATGGGCCGGCTTTGGTCAAAGTTCCGAAGTTGGGGGCATCTTCATCTTCCCCGTCTACTCGTGTCCATAAGGAGCGGGTCACGATCGCCTCACAGTTAAAGGCTCCTATAGTCATGAGTTAGCGGTCCCATTGCAGGTCTGCTGCGGAAGCGAAGGTCCCTCGGGTGGGAGCCGTTGGCCAGTAGTTGGCGGTCGCGCCATCAAGTGCGGAATCCTCCAACGAAGAGGGTTAGGTCACCTTCTCGAAGGGGCGGAAGGCGGAGGAAAGATCAGGGAATCAAAATTAGCGGTGTGGGACTCTTTGCTTCGCAAATCTAGAACTCGCGGCGAGGCCTTGATCCTCGATCCGTTCTTAAGAGTTAGATCTTAAGAGGTCGGTTGCGCTGCCCGTCGATGAGGCTTTGGCCTTATCTCTCCAGGTCGCCTCAGTGAGTTCAAGTACCTTGTCATAATTGGTTCATTTTGGTTTGAGTTAGACTTGTTGCAGATGTTGATCTATCTTTGGGTGTGCGAGTTACTACTCATTTGAAGGGTTTGGCCGAAGGCGAGCTAAGCGAGGCTGCCACCCAGCGGCTCGGGCCTTATAAGGCGAGGTGGCTTCCCTCACATCCAGCGTTTGAAATTTGCGAGGTGGTGTATATGATGAAACGGTGAAACGTCAGATTGAAACACACCATTTATTTCGTGCTCGGTAGGAGTAAAGAGAAAACGAGGTAGAAATAGCTTGAGGCGTGAAGGTGAACCCGGGAGGCTCGGGATGATTTGAGGGTTGCGCGGAACGACTTGATGGAGGCTAAAGGGAGCGGAGTGCGGTCGCGGTGTGATCTTCATATGGTTAGGATGACTTCTCGGCCAAGGTGAGCGAGTGCAGGAAGAGCGGCGTGCGATCGAAGGCGATCTACGTGATAAGGCGGCTTGGTGGGCCAGGGCTCGTCAGAGGCTAACAGGCGGATCAGCTCGGTGGAGCACGGCCAGGAGTGTCGGGGGCTGCGTGGGGATCTTCGTGACCGTGCTTTGGTTGCTCCAGCGGGACGAAAGTTATTGGAAGGCCAAGGGCGAGGCACATCTAATCGATGGGTTACGGGTGGCTTGCGCTTAGAAGGCTATCGATGCCTATTCAGGCTGGATTTCAACGACCTTCCCGGTGATGAGGAGGATGAGGGTCCTTCTCTGCGATTATCTGGAAGACAGGGCACCCTCGGCCCAGGAGCCCATTCATACACGTCGCTTCTCCCTTACGATGCTTGATCTCCCATTGCCGTCTTGCTGCTGATCTTAGAAGCACATACTTTTCTTTTCTTTTCTTTTCTTTTCTTTTTTTTTATGTATTTTGGTTGGGACTGGGACCCAAGACATACGTTGCCTTGTCCTTAATGAATACTCATTTTTCCTCTTTACTTCTTTCGCCTCTACTTGTGCTCTTCGACGATTACGCATGAATCGAATGGCACGAATTGGCGTGCGAGTTGAAGTAAATAGGCTCTTAAAAGCTGAATGCGGCCCCGAGGCTTAAATCAGTTAATACTTTGGCCCCGAGTTGATTCAGCAGGTTGCGTGCTTTGAATCAAGTAGTTGAGCCCTTCAAACCGGGTTGCTGGGCTCCGTGGGCTGCGTGCGAAATTTGGATGACTCCTGGGCGCCTTATATTTCATTGAGATACTCTTGGGCATGGCTGTGCGAGTGGTTGAGCTCGTTAGTGTGAGCTGCTGGGTTCCGTCGACTGATTTGCTTGAGTCCAACTGATTCCTAAGTTGCATGCTTGGGTAGAATGGTTGAGGCGAGTGATGCATGTTGCTAGGCTCGTCGGTTGATTTGCTGAGTCGAGGCCCGAGTCTGGCTACACTGGCACATTGTAGAGATGGTTGAGCGATCAATGTGAGTTGCTAGGCTCATTGTGATTTGATTACAGATTCGAACTAATTCCTAGGTATGGCACAATGTAGAATCAAGTTGAGCCCGTCGATGTGAAATTTCTTCCGGAGCTCCAGTCGGTGATTTTACTACGTCAGGCTGATTCCTAGGAGCTGCGTAGCTGTCGCCCAGTCAGTTGAGGCGTCGTCGTAGCTGGCGCTGGCTCCATCGGGCTGATTTACTGCGTCAGGCCCAGTTCCTGGTACATGGCACAGTGGCAAATAGTTGAGTCGAGTCAATGTGTTCTTTGGGCTCCGTCGGTTGTTGCGAGATTAATTGGATTCCTAGGCTATGGCTGTGTAGAATGGTTGGGCGAAATCCCGATGTGAGGTACTTGAGCTCAGTGATAATTTGCACAGGTGGCCAGGTTCTGTTTTTGTAGCTGTGTAGAATGGTTGAGCGTCGATGTGGTGTTGGGCTCACGTCGGTGATTTACTGCGTCGAATGATTCTGGTGCATGGCTGTGTAGAATAGTTGGGCGAATCAATGTGGTTCTTGGGCTCGTCGGCTGATTTGTCTGGGTCGAACTGATTCCTAGGCTGCATGGCATGTGTAGAATGGTTGAGCCCGTCAATGTGAGCTGTTGGGCTCCGTCGGCTGATTTGCACAATTCGGCCCGAGTTCCTAATGCGCATAGCACAGTGTAGAGATAGTTGAGCCAGATCAATGTGAGCTGGCGGGCTCCGTCGGGTGGTTGCCCAGAGTCAGGCCCGATTCCTGGCTCCATGGCTGTCTGGAGTAGACCCAGACTCGTCAAAGTGTTTCTTTGGGCTCGGTATTTGTGTGCAGTGGCGATATAGCTGGTGATCGGCTCTCGGGTGTGACTGTGCGAGTGGGCGAACTCGTCGAGTGAACTGGCGGGCTCGGCTGTGGCCAGTGGCGATATAGCTGAGCTGATCGATCTCGGGTGGCGCGTTTGTGTCTGATGTGAACTGTCAGGTGGTTCTTTGGGCTCGGGTTGTGGCCAGTGGCGATATAGCTGGTACGATCGGTGACTTCTTAGGTAAGCGTGAGCACAATGCGAGTGTTAAACCAGACTTTCGTCAAAGTGAGCTGTGACTCCGTCGGTGGTTACTGGTTGGGCTGGTTCTCTGGCTGTGGCACGTGCGGAGTAGACGAACTGCGTGAAATTGAGATTTCTTGTGGGCTCGACGTATGGTGAGTGGGCGATATAGCTGGTGATCGACTCCTGGAGTAAGCGTGGCTGTGAGTAGACGAACTGATGAGTGGTTCTTTGAAACAAAGACTCACATGGCGAGTGGCGGTGATATAACGTGATCAAACTCTCAGTAGCAGCGCAGGCGATAAACGGCTTCGTCAAAGTGTCTTTGGGCTCGGGCGCTATGGCCAGAAGTGGCGATATAACTGGTGATCGACTCCTCGGTAGCGTGGCGTATCAGATGCAGGCGAACTTCGTCAAGTGATTCTTGGGCTCCGGCGTTGTGGCCGAAGTGGCGCGATATAGCACAGTGATCGACTTCTTAAATGCGTGACCTATAAAGTAAAAACTGAACTCGTCAAAAGTGTAGAGCTCTTTGGAGCTCATTTGTATGGCCTGCAGTGGCAATATAACTGGTGATCGACTCCTCGAGTAAGCGTGACTGTGCGGAGTAGACGAACGCTTCGTTAAAGTGAAATTTCGCTAGCGTGTGGCCATTCGACTTCTGATTTTCTCGGAAAGGTGTGGGCATCTTTAATCCTGATTTATGGAGAATTTGAAACGTTTGTGCGACTTTTTGAGTGCTTTGGCCTTCTTATAAATGGCGGCTTTGTTGCTATGGAGTTTATACTTTGGATATTACGTCTCTTACGATGCATGGCGAAATCTATACGAGATGAAGCGTCGAAGTGCGGCCGTCTTGGTGAGATCCACGAAGATTGATTAGTTCTATTGGACTTAACGTGGGAGTTGTGTGTTTTCCTAGTCTCCTCTTTATAAGTCATGTTATTCCCTAGCCGTGCTAGGGAATGTAATCGAAGGGCGGCGCATTTCTTGCATCGCCTTCTCCATTTACTTTCCTGCTTTCTCTTCCTTTCTCCTTTCTCCTTCTCCTTCTTTTTCATCTTTTTCTTCACATCTCATTACTCCACTTTTTTTCTTTTATTTTTCTTTTTTTTTTTCACATCATTTCTCCTCTTTGCACAAACTCCTTCCATCCCTTTCTTCTTCTCCTCTTTTCCACCTTCCAGGCCTTCCCCTCCGTTATTCCCGTCTCGTTTCTTTTCCTTTTTTTCTTCCTAAGTTTTTTTGAGGCGCTTGTCTTGAGTGCTTCCAAGGTGTAATCGATGACACCACTGATTGTAACTGAATGTAATCTGATTGGAATAAAGAGAGACTTTTCCTTTTATGTCTATGAGCTTTCTCATTCTATTGCATGTAATTTTTCTGAGCATTATATGTATGAGTTGCTTGTGACGTCTTAACAAAATAACCAGTAAATGGTCGAATCATTAACTGAAAATTGATAAATCTCCATTTAAGATTATAAATGAGTCTCTTGATAAACGTTTAAGATGTTCCGCGTTGGGCATGCTATAAAATTACCTCTCTGTTTGGGCTCGTAATTGCTGATGCGGCTGACTCGAGATATGATGTAGGGGCCTTCCCGGTCAAGGGCCCAATTTCCCGGTAATCTGGATTCTTCCCTTCTTGTGATAAGCTTTTTTGATTCAATCTGGCATATAGCTCCACGGGTTTGACTTTTGGTTGTAGTACCTGCCGTCTTCCTTTGGTAGTCTTAAATGCGCCTTAGTACTTGCTCGCGTTTTTCATCTAAGAAGTCGAATTTAGGCGAACCTCGTCATTGTATCTTTCCACTTGTTGCTAATTCGATCCTTGAGGACTTTGTCAGGCCTCGACAAGGGCTACCGCCCGGTCTTAGAGTTAGAGGCGAATGGGGTTTCTCGGGTTCTTTGACTTACGTGTGAGTCCTGTGAAGCCCATGTAGCACCTCGAGGAATTACTCTGCCCACTTTCCTTAAGATCTTCAATTTGGTCTTCAAGCGGCCTTAAGGGTTGATGGTGACTTGACCTAGCAGTTAAAGCTGGATGCGGCGGAGATGGTAGTAGTTCTTAATTCCGAGCTCGGCATAGAAATCTCTGAATTTGGCATTGTCAAATTGTTTTCCATTGTCTGACACCAGGGCTCTTGGGATACCAAACCTGCATATGATAGCTCGTCACACAAAATTGTGTATCTTAATTACGTGATTGTGGTAAAGGCTCGACCTCGGCCCACTTGGTGAAGTAATCTGCTGACGATGATGAACTTGCTTTGGCCTTTCCCAAGGCGAGGTCAGTATGTCCAAACCCCATTGTTGGAAAGGCCAAGGGCTTGTGATTGACGTCAAGGGCTCTGATGGGAGGCGTGAGATCTTGGCGTCCTCCTGGCAGATCTTGCACTTCTTAACTAGGTCGGTTGCGTCTTTGAGTATTGTAGGCCAATAGTATCCTTGTCTCAGAGACCTTCTCACCGCCAATGCTCGAGCTCGGAGTATGATTTGTATATACCCTCATTAATACTTCTCATATGCGTATTGATGTTTTTCAGCGTCATGGGATAGGTGTGAAGAAACCTCGCTTGTATAGGCTTCCCTTATGATTAGTGAACCTGGCGGACCTTGTCCTTATTTTGGTTGCTTCTTTCGGTCGTCGGTGGGCGCCGTCTGTGCCTGTAATCCCAAATGGTCCATCAACTCGGCTCGGACTCGACTGGCTGACCTCCACGCGTCGCGAGATCGATAGAGACTCTGCCAGTATTAAACCCAGTGTCGACCTAGCGAGTCTTCTGTAAGAGTACATTGCTAACTGCCAAGGCGTCGGCTCGGGAGTTCCTTTCTGGGGACATGTCGAGCTGAACACACGCGAATTTTTATATCAATCATTACCTTTTGGAATATCGGATCCCATCCTTCCACTTTTGCTCGTAGAGTGTCTTCTATTTGTCTTAAAAATGGATGAGAGTTTTTGAGGTTTTATATAACCAGGCGATGGCCGAGATGTTCGAGTCGTCGTCGAGCAATTACGGTTCCGAGTTCTTCGAGAGCAGGTCGAGTGAGTACCTAAATCACGCATGTCGAGCTCGTCAAGTATATGTTGTCGGCCGTTTTTGTTTCATGGATCTTTGAGTAACATTCACTGCAATGTTTCGTTGATCTCGCCGGCGAATTCGCAGTCCGTTTCACGGTAGGGGTGATAAATCAAATGTGATATGCGGAAGGGATGGCTTTTATTGCATTGAAGTGCGCGCGTAGCATGTTATAGGCGGACGGGGCGTCTGACGAGGAATCTTCTGTGTGTCGCTGGCATGGGGGATCTCCCGAGGTGAGTACCAATTGTATTGAGCCTAGGTAGCCTTTGAAGACCCATGGGTGGGTGTTGACGGGTTCTAGTTTCTCCCTTCCGATGCCATTTTATCAAAGGCTGACGCGAAGATGATGTCGGCTGAACTCCCGTTGTCAATTAGGACCCGATGAACTATTTTGTTGGCCCACTGACTACGAACTACAGTGGTCGTCGCAGGAGAGTTGGCATCCCTCAAATCGAGTCGAGAATGTGATGGATGTGTCGGCGTGAGTAGTTTAGACCTTTGCTTGAATTTTCGCTATCTCTGTCGACGTCTTTGCGTGAATGGAGCCTTCGAGTATTGGATTCCCCTCCTCCCTCTGAATCCTCCACGAGATTACACGAATTTCGCCGGGGTTGTTGGTCTTTGAGTCGTCGATGCAGCCGAGGTGGTGGTTCTTTGAGGCGGGGCTGGTTCGAGGCTTGATTCGGCCCGGTTCGGGGATATAGGCGTCGGTACCGGCGCCGTGTCGAAATACTCTATTTCTCTCTTGAGTTGTATGCAGTCGTCCATGCGGTGTCCGTAGTCCCTATGGAACTCGCGATTGCTGATTGTCTCTTGTTGCGGGGTCGGCTTCATTTAGTTAGCCACCTTAAGGCCCCATTCGTTTCGTACTTAGCGCGAGCACAGTGATCTGCGAGGGTTTGATGGGGGTGGCTTATTTGAGGCGAATAAGCGTCGTCGTCTTTCGGTTACGGTGGACGAGGCGATCTGCGGATCCCACGCCTTTGGGGGATCGTTCTCCGTTTTCTTTGGAGATCCTTTCACAGTCGCTTTGTTTTTGGGGCTTCGTCCTCGTCGTTTTATTACGTCGCTTTTCTTTATAGTGGAAGAGCTCTCTTTCTTGGATGCTGGGGGCTTCTTCCAGCGATAATATACTTCTCTACTTTTGCGAGCACCTCAGCCATGCTTGTTTGGGGATTTTGGAGATGGAAAACATGAGTCTTTATTTGAATCCTAAGTCGGCAGAATGAAGACTCCCGGTGATCTCGAACTACAAATCCGGGTATATCTACCTTTAGAGATTTCGGCATTGAATCGTTGGACATAAGACCTCGGGCTTTCTTGCAGGCCTGCTTGATGGTCGATGGTATTAACGAAACTCTATCGTCGTCACCCCAGCAGAGTGAGAGGCGAATGCAATGGATAGCTCTCTGGACAAGGGAGATTGGCGGCGGTGGAAGTCTATTGAACCATGCCAAAATGAGGGCCTTTTAAGGGTGATAGCGAAAGCTCTGCATCGCACTTAGGATCTTGATACCCATGTAGTTCCATTTGGTTTTGTAAGTGTTGGAGATGATCGGCCAGGGATCCCTAGTTCCTTGAGCCTTCTGTGGCATTACGAACTTGGGTACGGAAGGGGAAGTGGAGTACCTGTTGTGTAAGGGTGGCTGGAGTTTGTTGTACCAAGTATCCATAGTGTCGGGAGCGGCGTCCACTCCTTTACCTCCCTTGCGGTGTTGAGCTCTTGTTGGAGGCTCTTGAACCTCTGTTCCCATGATTGTTCTCTGCTCGGTGAGGTGGTTGTGATTCTTCGTTCCCAGACGTGCTCTCTAAGTGTTTAGCCGTTGCCTTCCCCTCCGGGGCGGCTAGATGTGGTCAGAGTGCCCGGGCTCGGCTGGATTCCTATACGCCCCGGCTCCACGGAGCGCCAATGTTGTCATTATCCTTCATGAGGGAATGTGTAGCCTTCGTCTGTCGCGTCTCCAGTGGTCGTCGCATCTTTACGGTGAGTTGTTCGCTCTTCTATTAGACCGATTGGTGGGGGGCGGAGTGCCTCCACCTCGTCCGTGTTGGCCTGCATTGTTTCTAATGCACCGGGAGGTCGGCTATCTGCGTTGCCTGGTTGGTCTTGCATCCTTGGAGGATTAGCGTTGCTCCTGCTTGTGTTCCGAGTCGATACCATCAGTAACTGAGAAATCAGTTATACTTATAAAGGCCCATCGTTACGGTGTGTACGGCCCGGTGATCCTTTTTCAGCGGGCCCGAGTTTGGAGTGTGGGGGTCGTTGGAGCTTTCGGACACGGATGGCTGATAAGGTTCAGATTGCAAGCCGGGATCCTACAGGCTGAAGTAGGATCATTTGCAAAAACAAGAAAGAAGGGGGTCGGCGAGGGGCTTCGCCGGGTGTGGCTCCCGTGCCTAAGTCAGTTTCTTCTGAGGAAAAGATGGGCCCCTTGGGGGGGGGGGGGGGAGGGGCGAATGGCGCCGCCTTATGCGTGTCGGTATTGGCGTTAGTTCTTGCGTACCTTTCACCGATGGGGTGGCCTTGTATTTATAGTAGATGTTCAACCAGTTGGATGGTGACTATGATTCGTTACCATTGGATGAGATATTTTTTGTTATTATCGGTATCTGATTTTGTAAAGGATATAGAAATAGCAGTTTATTTGGGATAATCTTCCTTCCTTATTGGGGGATCCGATTTGATTTGAGGAATAATATATTATCAGGGATTATTCTATTTTTTGTACCTATGGGAGACTTCCCATAATAGGTCTTTAGGCCAAGCGGGTTGGACCCTCGTGCAGGTTGGCACCAAAGGCTTGAATCTTCACTTGATAGGCATACCTCTCCTTTGGGGTTTTAGCGAATGGGCCTTAATGTTTGTTGGACGGTCTCTTTCTTAGTCTGGCTAAAGGGCTGTAGGCCTTATTTTTGTACCCTACTCCCGGTATCAAAGTTTGATTTGACAAGAGGTCTTGGGTTCAAGTCACCACTATGCAATTTGAACATTTGATCCCTATTTATGTATTTGAAAGTTCATAGTGGACATTATGGTTTGTTTGACTCTCTATGTGCATAGGTATGAGGACGTATGCATGTGAGGGAAGGTGTTAAGAAGCATGACATTCATATTAAAGCCAAATTCGTTTGAGCTTTTAAGAGAGTTGGTCGTTTAATAGAAGCATTTTTACTCCCTCCCAAATCTACCATGAAAACGTCCCGACTTAGCTTTAAAATATAATGCCTAAAGTATCGTGCTCAAACATGATCAGTTCTATAACAATTTGTGACCTTTCATTGCCAAATCATCTAACTATCCATGCTCAAATAGGATCGGTTCTATAACATTTGTGACAACTCATACCCAATCATGTAACTAACTATCCATGCTCAAACATGATCGGTTCTATAACAATTTGTGAGAGCTCATATTCAACCATGTCAATATTGATCACTTTAGATTCAAGAGACCTTCACAATTTTAAAATGTATTTATTAGATTAAGAAAAGTTCATACTTATATAATATTGGAGTTTTCTTCCCTTTCCAACGTAGGTGAGTTATGAACTATCAACATATATCAAATTCATGCTCAATTTGAGTTTCCATGTATTCTTACCTTGTGTAAATCTTGCTATTGAATAAAATTTTCAAATTAAATGTCTCAAAATCTTAAAATATGCTCAATTTTGATTTCACATAAAAAAAATAATGATGAACCAACTTAATGATTTAAAGTGAATTAGCAATTTAATTTAAGTTATTACATAAGTTAGGTACATTTGATAACATGAGTTAATGATGTGACTTAAAAGTAAAAAACAAAATCAAGTAATAAATGAAAATAATCAATTTATTTTTGAATTTATATCTTCATTTTACTTTTTTCCTTTATCTGCCCTAAATTTTTTCATAATATCCTTTAATATTCCACAAGGTCGATATGTTGTACATCTTTTGTTCTAATCATTATTTACAAGAATAAATATATTAATTTAATTGCCTATAATGGTTATCTCATATGTTAGAGTGATCAACTTTTCATAAAGGCAAGAAAAGGAAGGGTTCGGATTCAAGTTCCATAAAGTGTTTAGCTATAAAAAAAAGTATATTAATTTAATTATTTAAAACAAATTATAAGCAATATTTAAATAAAAATTTACAATCTAAATATTGTTTAGCAAAATTAAATTAACTAATAAGTATTAAGGAATTGTTAGTGAACACTCTTTCTAATCAAAATTTAACATTCTAAAATAATTTTAATATTCAAGAAAAAGTGGCAAACCTATTAATTTAATACTGATTTAAAAAATAGTAAAATTATAAACTAGATAATAAATACAACTTATTTTAATCTTTCGGATTATAAAAAAAAAAAATTATACATAATATTTTAAATATCCTCAATCCCATTACATTTTATGTCAAAAAATTTCCTACTCTTTCTTAATACTTAGCATATTAATTTATTTTATTTTTGAAAATGCATATTAATTTTATTTAATATATCTCATGCTATTGAATTCTTTGGGGGGAATAAATCCACACTAGAAAACATACAATTTCAAAAGCTAAAGACTGTAGTTGATGAGAATTTTTTTTTTTAGAATAAACAATCGACCCTATCTCCAAAAAAATAAAAATAAAATGAATAAATCAATCATCATGCATAATTCAAGTGATAGAGTGATTACCAATGGGGAGCTAGGATCCAGTCTTAGTGGAGGCAAAATTAAATAAGATAAATTTTACAATATTTCATTGGGATCAAAGTATAACACTTGAGCTCAAATACCCTTCAATACAATAAAAAAAAATTTCAAAAAAAATTGAGTAGGGGCAAGTGCCCCCACTGGGCACTAGGTAAATCTGTCCTTGGTGATTACGGTTTCAAATAGGCATAAGGCATTGAGAGAAGGTCCTCGAATCCTAATAGAAACGGTTTATTATCTTAAAACTAAAATGTATTAAAACAAAAAACAAAAAAACATGTTTTACAAAAAAAAATGATTTTTTTTCTAATCATAAGAATAAAAAATAAAATAAAAGATTGTTGTAAAATAAAGAAAAAAAAGGGAATTGATATATTTGAGGAAGAAAGAAATGTAGACGGGAAAATTGTATTTCTTCGTGTTATGCTAGAGGCGTAAGTAAGGTCCTTTAATAGGCTTCTGATACATGGATCTAAGAAAGCTGAAAGGTCCTTCATAATGGTCACCATAAAACAACCATAATGACCATTATTAGGAAAGCTTAAAAGTTTTTCATAATGGTTTTCAGCTTTCCATAATGGTCAACATAATGACCATGATCTATGAAAACTAAAAAGTCCTTCATAGTAGCAACCATAAGGACCATTATATATAGGTTCACGAATCTTCCCAGTACATCAAATGAATTACGAACTTCAAGATACATCAAGTGAATGATACACGAATTTTCAAGTTACGTCGAATGAATTTTCAAGATTCATTGGATGAAACATGGACCTTCGATTGAAAAGTCTCTTCCACATTCATGAATCTATTTAATAATGTCCAAACTTTTATATTTACAACACTCCCCCTTGGACATTATTACGTGATGCACATGCCTCATTAAAAACCTTGCTAGAAAAACCTAGTGGGAAAAAACCAATCTAGGAAAAGAGTACATGACAAACGTGTTTTTATGTGTTGCACTAGCTGCCTCGTTAAAAAACCTTTAAATAGAAAAACCCAGTGGGAAAAAACTAGTCAAGGAAAAAGAGTACAATCAATGGTCTTCAGAACCTAATCCTCATGATTGTTTTGAAGTTATCGCTCCCCCCGAAGACAACAGTCTTCCAAGCCTATGCATTCCAATACCATGAACATATTTTTCAAAAGTAGATATAGAAAAGGACTTAGTGAATGAATTGGTCAAATTGTCACTAGACGAACTTTCTCTACAATAATCACATCGTCTATCTAAAGTTCATGCGGATAAAAGAATTTGGGTGCAATATGTTTTTTCAAGTTGCCTTTAACATACCCATTGCTCATTTGTGTAACACATGTTGCATTATCCTAAATAAGGGCGCAGGGATATATAATTTGTCGTTATGCCACACAAACCACGAATATGTTGTACCAATGGTCGTAACCATACTCATTCTCGTGAAGCCTCATATAAAACTATAATCTCTAAGTGGTTTGAAGAAGTGATAATCATATTCTGTTTAATAGACCTCCTTGAAATTACAATACCACCACAGAGAAAAACATAACTAGTATGGGACTTGGCATTTTAGGGATCATACATATAGCCAGCATTCGAGTAGCCCACCAATGTCAGATCTTGATTTCTTGTATAAAGGAAAATAAGATCTTGTGAACCTTGAAGATACAGAAAAATATGTTTAATGCCATTCCATTACCTCCTTATAGGAGAAGCACTATACCTTGCTAGCAAGTTTACTGCTAATGCAATATCAGGCCTAGTGTAATTTGCGAGATAAAGTAATGCTCCAGTGCTTTTCAGAGTAGT
Source organism: Tetrastigma voinierianum (assembly GCA_016808115.1). Classification (NCBI taxonomy): domain Eukaryota; kingdom Viridiplantae; phylum Streptophyta; class Magnoliopsida; order Vitales; family Vitaceae; genus Tetrastigma; species Tetrastigma voinierianum. The sequence continues at coordinate 122,527 of JAEQBH010005222.1, read as the reverse complement.
GTAACTTACGGTCCTAAAATATCTTAGGTGTCTTCTTTAGGTCTAAATGGGTCCTTATCCACTTCAAGGAATCAGCCAAACCCATTGGTGTGCTAAAGTGGATAAGGTTATCCACTCTCTAATCTCTCCAAACCTTCTTAGTAAGGTTGGCGATGTACGAAAATTCCTTCGGGAGGTGCTCGTCGTAGCCAAAAATGATACTTAGTTTTGCACAAGTCTTTCATTTCAAACTCGTCTTTAAGCATGAGCTTGCTTCCTCATTTCCTTACGTGTTCCAATAATGTTTATGTCATCAACATAAGCCAGGAATATCTGAAAGCCATTCAGGGACTTCTTTATGAACACACAAGGATATGCATCATTATTTATATATTCCTTTTTAAGGAGGAATTCACTCAGTCGGTTGTTCCACATCCGACACGACTGTTTTAGACCATATAATGACCTTTGCAATTTAACACTATACATGTTGCGATTTTCATTTTCTTTGATCTGAGATACAAATCCGTGAGGATTTTCATGTAAATATAGTGTCTAATGACCCGTATAAATACGAGTTCTGCGTCCATTAACAACATCTAAATTCATGATCGCTACGGAGATGTGTGCGAAGCGTGATATCCATAGCGAGAGAATATGTTTTGATCAAAATCAATGCAGGTCTCTGTGTGAAAACCCCTGAGCAACTAATCTCGCTTTATCTCAACACCTCGGTATTCTCATTTCTCTTTAAAGTATGAACACCCATTTATATCCCACTTTGGGATAACATTTTTGAAAGTGTATGCTACAAAGCCAAAACTTTTCTTTTATTTAAGCGAGTCAAGCTCTGACCTGCATGAAAAGTACCATTTCTGGGGGTCAGTTGTGTCGTCAGTGAAAAACTCGTGAATGTCGGGTGGCTGAGCCTGACTCACTAATCGTGATTTCCCTTGTATGGGGAGCTCTACCCCGAAACCACCTATCGATCATCAACATTAGAATATATACATGAATAAAAAGCGATACCCAGGCCCGTACAACAATACTCATCAACATACCAACTATATACCATAGTTTCAAGAGTTAAAGTTTTACTCTTATACAACATATATTAAAATCTAAAATTCTAATACATGTATATATCATAAAAACCCTCAAAGCCACAACCCGGCTTTCTTCAAAATCGGCCTCTAAGATGAGTCGTCTCCTCGTACACTCCCTGTACCTGAAATAATATAATTCCCTCGACAGGGTGAGCTAATGCTCAGTAGTGGAATCACACAAGTGGGATTTACTCTCCGCTAAGTGCATATACAATGCTCAGAAGTAATCACACATTCAAGCAAATTCGTGATCCTACTTGGATGTCTAAATGGCCAACCCACATCGAGTCCTCACCCGACTCCCTCACACTTGTCTAAGCCATGTATGAAAACATAATCATTTTCAAAATAATTCTTGTTGTTTTGAAACTATACTATCGAAGTATCAGTGAAATATGGGAGGCCTCCCTCCGGCGAATGTGTTGGAGAACCTTCGAAGCAGTCATGGTTCTCATCAGAAATGATCTGTTGGACGTCTCAGCCCATTCTCGGAAATTCATCTGTGAAATTCCTTTCCAAAAAAACGTTTTCGTTTTCTTTTTCAATTTCGTATCGTGCATTTCACTTTTTAATTTATAGAAATTTCTGCGATGCATATGAAATACATTATACCATTTCACACACAATATATATATATATATATATATATATATATACACAATACAATAAATATATCATTATGTATTTACATAATTTATATCACACAAAACTATTTATGCACATTCATCATCAATTTCACCAAAATTAGCTTACATGGGCTAATTTATAACTCTGACGGTCGATTTGAATTACTCGACCACACACATTATTTCACAAAATGTTCGTGAAAACTATTCACATGAATAAGTCCTTTATTCACGGCCAATCACTGTCTCAGTTCCGCCATGAACGAATTTCGTAGCCTTTCCAGCCTCATACCACGTCAAAACATGATTTATTACGCCATCCAAACACGCTAACAGCCAAATGGCCCCTCTGGCTGCTGTTTATGCAGACGGGCTCAAAATTCTAACATTTTCGGTCCCGAAGATTTGGGACCGGGTAAGCAACCCCTCACGGCCTCAGAATCAACCAAAACATCCCTGAAACACTTAAAAGCGAAGTGTAACTTCAGTAGGATGAAACCCCTACTCACGGAGTTTGTAAAACTCCTCAAATCTAGATACCACGAAGCCTGCTGCGTAGAACCACTTTGCTTCTTGTTCAGAAAATTTCGTGATTGGATCTCCCCAAAAAAACTAGAGAAAATCTCCCTCTCTCACTCTAAAACCACACCATTTTAGCCAGCATGGAGATGCGCGCCCAGCACGTTTTGCCTCCTTTCATCTTTGAGAAGAGACACTATTTATATTTTGTTTTATCTAACTTAGAATTCCTAAAATGACATCTATGTCCTCCAAGCTTTGGATTTTCAACATTTCTGGCACTATCTCGAATCCATTTTACATCATTTTCTCTACTCATGCAACATGTGTCACGTGATACATGTTATATATGAATTTTGTCACATCAAATATCGTTTTACGGCACTCGACACTCGGTGCCTCGCTTTATGCAAACTCATTGTCTCGAATTTGGCCAAAAGTCGACGTGTTAGCTAGATTTGAGGCGATTCCAGCGGTGAAATCCAGTTTGTCATCGAGATCTAGAAAAATTTCGGATTTTGACGAGAAATTATGATTTACCGCTTTTCCAAAGTGGAATTTTCTGGATTACAACCCGATTGCTTGTTTTCCATCTTACACAGTTTGGCGCCCGACACTGTTGTGCTTAAATTACGGATCAGTTATCATTTGAGATAGTAAGGCGGTTAGCAGAAACCAAATGTGAATCGATGACTATAATATGTTTCTCCCGTATTCACGAAATTCATGGCAACTTCTATATTTACATCAACCAAATCCTCATCATTTCCCAAAATATTTTGATTTGGCCGTTCTACAATCCCATTATTATGATTATTTAGGGCACATGAAAATGTACTAAGATTGTCGCAACCGGAATGATCCTCTTGAAGGTTCTAGAAGTGATAAAGTTTCTTTCTTAGATTTTGTTTTCCACAGATTCTTATCTTTCGCACCGATAGGTCTCCCAAGCTTCTAGCACTGAGGAGCATTTATAGATATATTCGATCCCTTGAGGACCTCCACTCTTTATGGTGTGTTTACAATAGGTATATGAGATTTAGTCACTCCTTTATGGTCAATAAATGCATATGGCAGATTACTTGTTAAATATTGCAAGTTAATTATCTTCTCAACTTCCAGTTCAGTCTAAGTAGGGCATGGATCTAAATATTGAAGATCTTTTACATTCCATGAAATTTCTTAGCATTTTTTAATTTTTGGTTTTATCTCCCTAATGTCGGAAATGATCTTCATCAAATATACAATCAGCGCCAGCGAGTTGTAAATTGATCCCTTGTAATGGGTTAGTTGTTATGAATGAAGACGGAGATTCATAGCTAATATATATACCTACCTTTCTTTGAGGACCCATATAGGTACACTGTGGTGGTGATATAGAAACATAGACGACACATCCAAAGATTCACAGATGGGAAATATTTGGTTCTTTGCCACGCACTATTTGTAAGGGGGAATAATCATGATATGCAACATGCTAGATTTGAATTAGAGCAGCAACGTGCAAAATAGCAGGCCCCCTAACAAGAGATAGGTAAGTCGGAATGTTATAACACCAATCTAGCAATTAATTTGATGCGCTTAATCAAGGACTCAGCTAGACCATTCTAGGTGTGGACATTAGGAACCGAATGCTCCACTTTGATACCTAATGTCATACAATAATCATCGAATGCTTTCAATGTGAATTCAACGACATTATCCATTTGGATGGATTTAATTGGATAATTAAGGAATTAGGCCCTAAGTTCAATAAGTTTAGCAATAAACTTGGCAAATGAATTCTTTTGTGTGGATAATAAAAACACATGAATCCATCGAGTGGAAGCATCAATTAGGACCATGAAATATCGAAATGGTCCTAATGTTGGATGAATTGGTCCACATATATCTCCATGAATCCATTCAAGGAAAATATAAGATTCTATTCTAACTTTAGTACAAGAAGGTCATACTATGAGTTTTCCTTAACAGCTTCACAAAATAAAATTTATTTATAGAATGGATTCTGCTTGGCATATTATGCCCAATAAAATTAGTCAAAATCCGACACATCATGTTTTGCCCAGGATGACCCAATTGCTTATGCCATAATCGCTCGTGCTGATAACGTGTTGTAAAATAAAGAAAAAAAATGGACAAAGCTATTTTAGAAAGAAAGAAATATAGATGAGAGAATTGTATTTCTTGGGTTATTTTAAGTGTAAGTGATGCCACATAAAAACGAATGTGTAATATTATCTAGGAAAATTTGAAGGTCCTTCATAATGGTCACCATTGGCAATCGTAATGTGCCATTATTCTGAAGTTAATGTAAAACCTGAGAAAATTCAAATTTTCTGAAAAAGGGTAAAATTGTAATTTCGGTCAAAATCCGGAATTTTTCTAGATCTCGGATGATGAAATGGACTTCACTGTCAGAATTGTCTCACGAAATCTAGCTACCACGTCGAATTTTGTCGAATTTCGAGACAATCGAAATTTCACGTTTTCTTCGGACAAACGGGGTAGTGCGGGACACTGGCACGGTTGAGGTGGCTCGCGGTGTGCCGCGTGTCGGTGCGGGAATTAGTCAAACCCCGGGAGGCCAAGTGGGGCCCACGTGGACATGTGGCATCTCCTAATTGGATGGAAATCCAAAGTAGATGGATAAAGAGGATAAGGTGTAATCCTGAGTCAATAGTAGGCTGACATGTGGTAAGAGGAGTACTCTCCCACCAACTTGACCCAATCGTTTGAGTGGGGGAAAAGAGAGAATTTTTAGAGAGAGAAAAGGGAAGAAAGATAAAGGAAGAGATTTTAGAGAGAGAGGCTCCATCTTCTCTCTAAAATTTTTCGTGTTGGACCTTCGAGTTCTGACAGACGAGAGGCAAAATTCAACCTGCATTTTGTAAAATTTGCAGCGTGGGCACCGGTTTGTGGAGTTTCAACAACTTCAGGAGGTAGGGGTCTTCTCCTACTTGGTTTATTTTTGGCTTAAAAGCCATTAAAATGGTTTGGATGGTATGAGGCATTGAGTGGTCATTTGGTCAGTCCCAAAGAATTGGGGTACTATCTTTAAAGAATTTTAGGACCTTGTTTTAAGACGATCCGGATGGATCTCGGCCCGAAAATAGTCCTTATTATTGCCTCCTTATATATTATGCCTGTTGTATTATTTATGACTTGATATTTGAATAACATACAAATTGTGGTTTTAGGTGTCGTGAGGCCGAGAAATGGTCGTGATTTCGGTTCCCGAAGAAGTGGGCAGATGCTTGATAAGGGGCTGTGTCCATGAACTGACCGTATCTGTTGGAGACTATTAAAGCAGTTTTGGGTTGATGGATTGGATTAGAAATTATCCATGTGTGTTGTTTACATAATATTGCTTAAATTGTTTATTAGTAGCCCATGTGAGCTAATTTTGATGTTATTATTATGAATAAATAACATGTGGTTAGTATGTGAATTTTGTAACACCCAGAAATATACCATAGTAGTTTTGAACATGTTTGAGGTATAAAATAAGTTAAAATTGTATTCGTTGAAAAACTATTATTTTATGAAAAATGGCAAAAGCGGTAAATTTTATTAAGCTTTGGAAAATTCTGTTTCGAGATCTCGGATGTGAAACAAACATCAGATTTGGAATCGTCTCGTGAAATCTAGTCACCCATGCGGGTGTTGAATTCGAAGCCGATTGGATTTTGGCGATTTGAGGCGTCGAGTGGACCACAGCGAGTTTTTAGAAAAATCCCGAAAATGTCGGAGAAAATAGTTAAAGAATGTCCATTTAAGATAAATAGAAATTTAGTCAGACGAAATAAATTGTTTCGAAATTTGAAAAACGGAAAAGATGGAAAAATAGGACATATGGGTCCCACCTTAAATTTAATATAAAAGAAAAATGAAATGAAATGAAAAGAAAGAAGCAAGCGTGAGAGAGTTTATTTTATTTTAATTTTTATAAAACCTATAACATTCGTATTTGGGTTTGATCATTAGACCAGTGGACCCCGAGAATGAAAGTTAAATCTCTTCGACGAAGTGCGCGTGGGAACCAAAAACACGGGATTTCGCCGAGATTTCAAGTAAAAGTTCGAAAAATCCTATGTTTCTGTTTTTCTTAGATCTACGGCGTTCTGACGGTCAGAATTTGTCGGACCAAGAGTTAAAGTTGCTCTGTGTGTAGAGCTACGTGAGTCTTGAAATCCTGAGGTTCGCTAAGGTTTGGATTTTCACATGAATAGTACTATGAATAGTGAATACGTAAATGAATAGTGAATACGTAAATGAATAGTACTATAAATAGTGAATATGTAAAGGAATAGATGTATACATAATAGAAATACATGAGAGACATGTATAGATACATATATGATAGAAATATAGGAAGTAGATAGATAAAGATATGGCCAGAATACATGAAATGATATGAATATATGAATGCATGAATGAATAGATGCACAAATGATAAGAAAAGCAGGTTACATGTATGGAAAGTATAGAATTAGTATGATTTTGGTATTTATTGATTGTAGGATGGTTTTATGCCGTGTTTTGGCATGTTTGGTACGTATTGGCGGCATGTTTGTGGCCTCAATTGGGAGGATAATGTGGCCGGTGGACAAGGGCTGTTCCGGGATGGTTTCGGGTCAAAAACTGGGGTGTACCGGAGTTGCCAAGGAGCTCTCTGGCACGCCGGTGAGCTCTCTGGCACGCCGGTGCGTGGAAGCCACGCTATTGCGTGGCTGGGTGATCCTCGGGTACGCTATTGCGTGGGTTTCCCACGCAATTGCTTAGCCCCTGCACAATGTCAAACCCCCAACTTCGGACTGCCATAACTTCTTCATCCGAACTCCGTTTTGGGTGTTCTTGGACTCTATGGAAAGCCCTTTGAGTCTAGAATCCATCCATATATAGCTTGATACAATCTTGAGCTTATAATAAGTCCGAAAATGACAAAATAGTGGCTACTACTACTATTGTAGGTGCTGCAAGTTGCTGATTTTCTTCACGGCTTGCAATGTGCATAACTCCTTCGTTAGGACTCTGTTTTGGGTGTTCTTGGACTCTATGGAAAGCCCGTTGAGTCTAGAATTCATCCATATATAGATTGATACAATATTGAGCTTATAATAAGTCAGAAAATGACAAAAGACAGTGGATGCTGCTGCTACTGCAGGTGATGCAAGTTGCTGATTTTCTTCACGGCTTGCAATGTGCATAACTCCTTCGTTAGGACTCCGTTTTGGGTGTTCTTGGATATGACTCATTAGTCTAGAATCTAACCATATGCTATTTAATGGCATTCAAATCCACATCTGAACATTTGATTGTTGTACCAAGTGTACTAATAAGCTTGGTTAAGTCGATTGGAATACATGATAAGAAAAGAGATAGATATAACAAGAAATAGCAATATCATTAGATTTGATATGGAGTATAGAAGAAAAGAATAAAATGATAAGCTCAGAGAACACGTATAATTGTATGACTGCCTAAGACCGGATATTGAATGACAAGACATATATGATTAGTGTAGACATACGCTAGTCTTTATGACGCCATTGCGTGGCGAGGCGCGTTCCTAATCAGTCAGCGGCCTTTCCTGCTTGAGTCTTCGAGCGTATTACGTGGGCGAGGCGCGTTCTGATTGGTGCCCCGACCTCCTGCTAATGCTTCGACATATTGCGTGGCGAGACACATTGTCGGTGCCGGCATCTGCTAGTCTTCTGACACTTACATTGCGTGGGCAGGCACGTATCCGTTCAGTACTATACCATACCTTCGGGTTCTTGGTGTACTGTGTCCATCTCATTCATGGTTTCCGGTCTAGGTAAACAACTATAGATATGTATATAAAAAGTACATGAATAAGACCCAGTATGCTTAGCATACTTTTGTACCGTACTGTGTACCCTTGGGTATCATACGTTCCGATTTGTAGAACAAAGTCATGAAACATGTAAAAGAAAGAGACGAATCAGATACCTTGACATGAATATGTATAAGTCTGAATATGATTCTGATATAAACCTATAAATCTATTTGTTTTTGGATATGTTCATAATCTGTATGAACTTGGTATATGTATTTGATGTGATCTGTACCTATTACGGACTAATGTCCGTATCTGCATAAGTCTGATCTGACCTTGTATGTATTTGATATAATTTTTATATGTTCCGACTTATAGTATCTACGAGTACCTTTGTATAAGAATAAGTCCGAATAAGTTCTGTAATACAAGTATAAGATCAGAAATACAAGAATAAGTTCCGAAATACAAGAATAAGATCCGAAATACAAGCATAAGCTCCGTAATACAAGATAAGATCCGAAATACAAGCATAAGCTCAGTAATACAAGTATAAGATCCGAAATACAAGAAATCCGAAATATAAGCATAAGCTCTTATGTCTGAGTAAGAGGATCCCTTATTCTAAGTATAAGATCCTAAATACGAATAATCTACGTAATATAAATTATAAGATCAGTAAAGACAGTATATGCTCAGTAATACAAGTATAAGATCAGAAATTACAGTATAAGTTTGCGGTACCTCACGGGTTACCCAGTAAAGGTCTAATACATGCTCTTCGATTTGGATAAGTATATTAATTCGACAGAGTTCAAGTATATATCCTTTGGGAGATAAGTATAAATATGTGTCCTACGGGAGATCGGAATAAGAATAAATCTGCTATAAGTGTAAGTTCTGAGTAAGTATGAGATTGCTATAAGTATAAGTTCAGTACCGTATACGAGAGATCGGAACAAGCATATGTTGGTTACAAGGATAATTATGTATGTAAATGTGTTATATGAATTCATGAAGATTATGATATTTGCTACTGTTATATGTTTATTATGATTCGGTATAAATGCATGTGTACCAGTATAAGTTATAAAATACGTTTCCCACTAAGCGTAAAGCTTAGCACGGGTTTTTAATCCGTGTAGGTACAAAGGAAGACATCTGCGATATTCAGCATCTGGTGGGCGGCCTTAGTAGGGTTCATCAGTATCTCGGCGCTTTGATTTGTAAATGTAAATCTGGAGTTTTTTGTATATGTAAAGTAGGTTTCTGTATAATGTATAGATTTTGATGGACATCCTCCGGTGGTAGTTCTTTGTATATTTAAAAGCGATTTTTGTTATTACATAAATTGTTTGTATACCTGGTATGAGATTTAGCTCTACTTGGTGAGAGTCTCAGTATATAGTCTTGCGCCCCGAACTCGGTTCGGATCCGCCATTCGGGTCCGACTGGGAATCGGGGTGTGACAAATTTTGTTAATATATACATGTTTGATATATTAACATGTGTTGTATGGAAATGGCATATTGCATTTCATATGCACCGGGGCACCCCTAGAATAATAGGTGTGAGTGCATGACAAATAAAATCGGAGGGTTGTCCAAACAGTGAATTCTTTTGTAAAATTATTAAAAATAATAATTTTATCGAAAAGTTGTCCGAAGAATTGTGTTGGGAAAATTGTCCAACAATTCACGTCGAAGGGGCCCATGAATTTCTTTCAGAGAGTTACCTAACAAATTCACCTCGGAGGATTGTCCAATGTATTTATATCGGAGGGTTGCCCCCAATTAAAACAAATATTTTTATTTGGAAACGATTTTCATACATGGCATAAGCATGTGTGAGGGAGTCGGTGAGGACTCGAGACATGGGATTGGGCATGTAGATCTTTAAGTAGGATCATGCATTTGCTTGAATGTGTTTGGTTGCCATTACATGTGCACTTAGGTGGGGAGTAGCGTGAAATTCAACTCGCGGGCATTACTCACCTTGTCGAGGAAAAATTATTTCAGGTACAGGGAGTGTTCGGGAAGACGACGCTCATTAGAGGCCGCTTTTAAGAAGAAAGCGGGATTGTGGCTTTGATATATATTTTGTAAAACATGTATTAGAAATTTTAATTTTAATATATGTTCGTATTAAGAGTGATGTAATAACTCGGAAACTATGAAGTAGCCTGTTAAAGTTATATTTTGGTAAATATGATGTGTAGGTCAATGTGACCATTTTACTCATGCTATGGGTCTCATGATGAGACACCCGAGGTTTTCCGCGGGGTTGACGGTGGTCAAACGGAAGGATTTGAAATGGGCGTCATAATTTGAAATGTAAAACCTGGGAAAAATTGAAATTTTCTGAAAAAAAAAAGGCAAAATAGTGATTTGTGGATATGTACAAGTTGAAAACTTGAAATTTTTCTAGATATCGGATGACGAAACGGACCTCACCGTTGGGTTCATCATGCAAAATTTTATTGTCCAAGAGAATTTCTTTGAATTCCGAGATAGTCGGAATTTCACGATTTTCGAGACAACATGTGTCGGGCGACACATGGTGAAGCCATGTGAGTGGCACACGGCAAGCCATGCAAGTGTCACAATGCAATGCACATGGAGAATGCTATAAATATGGTGTGGGAGCTGTTCGTAGAAGGAGGGAGAAGCAAGAAGGAAAAGGAAGGAAAAAAAAAAGGGAGAGGGAAAGAAAGGAAAGAAAGAGGGAAAGAAAGAGAGAAGGAAGAAAGGGAGAAAGAAAGAAGGAGAAAAGAGGCGGTGTTAGACGGTCAGATATCATCGGTTCAAGTAAATCCGTATATTCTCACGAGAAATTTGCACTCTAAGAGGTAAAGATTCTTCCTACGTTGGTTTCTTTCTATCATTTGAGCTATTGTTTTGGTATACTTTTAGGACCACGTTGTGCCATGTTTATAACATGTTTTGTGGTATTAATTGGAATATGGCTCATTTTGCGGTCTCAATTGAGACGGGGTTGTAACCGGTCTAAAGGGTTGCTTCGGGAGCAATTTAGGTTGGCTTGCATGTATGGGAATTTGCCAAATGTTCACGCAGCCCTTGGGCCACCTGTGCGTGGATTGGCGCAATAGTGTATATTACGATGTCTAACGGACGACCATATATTTATCGTCCGAACTCCGATTCACGCGTTCTTGGACTCTTTGAAAAGCTATTTGAGTCTAGAATTTGATCACATGCTAGGAAATGACATTTGGTGCTCACATAATTGTTGAAATTTTGATCAAAAGCACCAAGTGTACTAATTGCATGGCATGACATGCTTGTCTGATGAAATGTTGATATGTGTATTAATATAGTGACATGTGATGAATTGTATGTGTAGACATGACCATTACATGACATGTTGTAGGCTATTTTGTGGACATGTTATGTCGTAATTTAGCCTAGAGGATAAATGATTTGTAATGATTTGTATGTGTTGATATATGCTTGTGTGATACATTGACATGAATGAGTTAATGTAGGGAAATTATATGTATGTTTGATATAATTGCCTAGGATGCATCGGTGATATGCATGTTTAATAAAATTGTCCATATAGCATTCATCATATATGTGACATGATACAAATAGGCAATGACATATTGCATTGCATATGCACGGGGACGTCGCATTAAATGGGTGTGAGTGCATGGTTAATGAATCGACATTGCGTTTGGTGTTTGATTGGGTGGGCTCGATAAATAGGACAACATCCAACAGAGTCACACAATTGATTAAAATGGTAAATAAAATATGTGCCGGGTATCAGCAATAAGAGATAGATCCTCCCTCGGGTGAAAAGCTAGCAAATTATGGTCATACATAGTCCCTAGAGATGAAAGGTCGTAAAAGTGTCTAGGTTCTCGAATCCGTAGTGAGGCCTTAAAAATCCACGCTACCCATAAAAGGCTCATGATTTTGAATATAAAATGATCATTATGATATATCATCCAAAAAGCTTTTGGTTTATAAACAAACGAAATTGGTTTTGAAAATGATCATTGGATGTCATCCAGAATGACGGTTTTCGCACATACATGGCGTTGTGTGAAGTCGATAGGACTTCGGGTGCGTAGTGCATGATGAGTCATATCTCATTTATGGCATGTAAGTTCTGGTAGAAATTACATTTTACATGGAATGATTGTGGTGAGTGTCGCGGCCAATTCATGTGCGATTAAGGTGGGAAGTAGCCTCCCATGGGAGTTATCTCTGCGGGCGTGACTCGCTCTTTATGGGAAAAACATTTTAGTGCAAAGAGAGGCGGGACATCGGTGGACGGCGTTCATCCTAGGCCAGTAATTGTGAAAAGGCAGGTATGTGACATTAATATTCATTTTTATGGAAATATATTAGAACAAAATAGTTTTAATATATGATTTTTGTATAAGAGTGTTGTAATAAACTCTTAGGACTATTGTGACATAGTCTTAGGTAATATTTTGAGTATGGTTGAAAGGGCCGGTGAGACTACTTTTCTTCATCGTGAGTCTTGTGGTAGTAAGGGCGTGATAATGTGGTATCGAGATCACGATGCGGGTGTACCGTGGGTTGACGGTTGGTGGCGGGATCACGGGGTTTAGGCGTCGCGTGAAAGTCTTTCGCTAATGGTCACCGCGAAGTAAACATAATGACCATTACCTAGGAAAGTTGAAAAATCCTTCATAATAGCGGCCCGGAATGACCATTATGAATGGGTTGCGAATGCTCCGATCGTTAGATGAATCGCGAAGCAGAATCTTAGTGAATGATCACTTAGAATTTTAGTACGTCGATTAATGCTAGGTTCGTTGAATGAAGCTTGTGAAACTACCGAGATTGAAAAGTCTTTCACATTCGCCCAGATTTATTTAGTAATCATCGCACTTTTATATTTACAACAAAAATAACATTATTTAGTTATTTTAAATTGTTTTCCCTTTTTATAATAATTGTTTTAAAAAATTATATAAACATATGATACAAATAAAATATTAGATATAAAAGTTATTTTGGATTATGTTTAAAAATATTAAAAACAGGTTCAAAAAATTTTAGATGTCATACAAGTTTTTATTTTTATGAAGTATAAAATAACAATTTAAAAAATTATTATTGAAAAACAATTTCAATCAAACTCAGTAACTTGTTTGGTTATAACTTTTTTTACATTGGAAAGTTTTATTCTTTAACTTCAATACCCAATTAAATAACTCAAGGTGCGTAGCTTATGCTGTATAATGAAAAACATATGGAATAAATTTGTGGAAAAATCTTTAGAAAAAGCAATAATTTGATTAAAAACTTGTTTTTCAAAAGTAATAATTTTTTGACAAAATACCACTCAACTAAGGGTCCTGTAAGCTAGATAGAGGGTGGGGAATTCCTCTTTTGGCTCATATCTTCACACTGACGCCAGCTTCCACTGGCAACTGCAAATATTCTCTTCCTCAGAGATGCCCAAACCGCAGATCTGACGTCCACATTCGCCCACGCGTTCTCATCTCCGGCCTCGACGATGCGTACCGTCTCTGTGCTCGCGCACTCGTCTCTCTTCCCCTTCACGACGCCACAGAGGTGGCCCCACTTCTAATGCTCTCTGGAACTGCACTGCAGCAGCGGTCACCCGCTGTTATGAGAAACTCCAACCGTTGATTTCTGCCCAAAATTTCTGAACTGTGGCCTTTTTCAGAGGGTTTCTTTGAAATTGCGTCTGGAACTGAAGCTTTTCGGAGAGTTTTTCTTGTTGGGTTTTGCTCAAAACGTTGAACCCTTGAGTATTCAATTCCGACTTCTGCGTCTTTTTTTATTCTTTTCTGAGGTTTTTGTTGGTGGATTTTTCTTTAGAGGCTACACCCATGATGGGTTTTAGTGCTAACCTGAGCATCTTTTGAGAAGCTGTGGTCCCGTTTGATGTCTGCAGAATTTTTAAAGTTTAGCTCTGGGTTGTTTTTCTTGGAGACTTCTGCCCAGGCTGGGTTCATGAAGGATAAACGAAATTCAACAGCAGCTACTTTTTAGAGGTTTTTTTTTTTTTTTTTGTGAGCTCTCATTTGTTTTCTGCTGATATTTTATCTGAACTGAAGTTTTTTTGAGTTCTTCTTAGTTTGTTGTGTAATAAACTTTGAATCCATGTGGGGGTTTTGACAATTCAACTCCAAAAAATTCTTTCTTTTTCCTTTTTTGTGGAGTTTTTTCCTGGTTGGTGCCAGATGGTGGAGAGATTTTGAGAATTCAGCATCAAAGGAGCTCCTGTTGACGATGGAACCGGGTGTGGCGCTGACTCCGGCAACGGCGACGGTGGCGACCAAGAACCCCGATAAGAGCAAGAGAGACGAGTGGAGCGAGGGTGGGGTCACGAGCTTGCTGGATGTGTACGAATCCAAATGGTTTCTGCGAAAACGAGCGAAATTGAAGGGAACTGACTGGGAAGACATTGCCCAGCAAGTCTCCATAAGAGACAGCGGAACAAAGGCTCTGAAAACCCCCAATCAATGCAAGAACAAGATCGAGTCCATGAAGAAACGGTACCGTATCGAATCTTCGGTGAACGGTCCTGGTTCTTCATGGCAATTCTATGGAAGAGTGCACGGGCTGTTGAAAGGAACGTCCGTCCAAAACAGGGGCGGAGATGCTGGTTTTGGCAACGGGGTAGCGGAGGATGCGCCGGCGGCGCCACCGAAGGTGGTGGTGGATGATTCCGAGAACGACCCGAAGAGAATTCACCCTCAGGTTCTTGAAAAAGGCCGAAATTGCGAGACAGCCGATGTACAGGGAGAGAATCATGTATTGGGCAGTCATCAGAATGGCGGGTCGAACACTGTTGGAGATGACAGCGAATTCAGTGCCCCTAAGAGCAAAATAGGCAATTTGGGAGATGGGTCTCGAAAAATGAATCAGTTTAAGCGGAGGAAGGGATTGGGGAGCGAGGTTGCAGAGAGTATTAGGTTGTTGGCTCATTCCATGTTGAAGATTGAGCAGGCGCGGATGGAAATGTATAAGGATTCGGAACGGTTGCGGGTGGAGGCCGAGGTTAGGAGGGCTGAAATGGAGCTTAAGAGGACTGAGATAATTGCAAAAACTCAGCTACAGATTGCAAGACTTTTTGTCAAGAGACAGCGGAGGGAGGACAGCAAAAGTGGGACTTCTGCCATGGTTGCTGAACCGATGGCTTTAGTGGAGACTGAAGAAAAAAATGGTTAGTTATGTTCTTTTGTTTAAATGATCATTATTGTTTTTCTTTCTGTGTTTGCTTGGTTGGATTTTGCAATTTTATATGTTTATCGTTTTGTTGAATTATTTTGTTTCCAAGCAGTCAAAGTGCTGTTCTTTTTTTTTTTGATCAGTAAAGTAGAATATCTATTAAAAAAAAGAGGCTCAAAGCTCCCCCAAAGTACCTAAGAGAGATCTGGGAGAAGCCACCACTCCTGCCTATACCCTGACAAAGTTAAAAATCAACTAAAGAACTTAAGTTATCTCACTATACAACAGCCCAGAGACCATAAGGTGAACAAAAAAAGAGTTTCATCACGACGGAGGATCACACCGTGCTCAGCCGTCCTGTTCCTTTCGTGCATGTCCAAAATAAACTAAAGAGGGGCATGACCAAATACTTTTCCGTTTTACCAACTTTAGCACTTTCTTAAGCGGAGGAGAACTTGCCCGAACGTTAAAGAACCTTACGATTATAATCAGTAATGGCCCGAAAAAGGTTACTACTTGTCTTATTTGTCGAGCAAGTGGACCATGAGATAATTATTGTTTCATCACTCATCTTCACATAAAAACACTGTTTACAAGGGGTGATTCATCTTACTCTTTAATTGGTCGAGTAAGCACCCTTTACGGGAAGGCTTGTAGAAACCCACGTGCTGGGGGAACAATAAGTTCAAATGGAATGAGAGCTGTAGGGGAGAATGCGTGGCTTTCGTCGTAGGTTTGTGCGAAACCGTGGGACTTTGGTCACCGGCACAAAATAAGATAGTCTTCTTGGTGGCCCTGAATTTTCTTGTTGTGAAGAACAGAAGAACCTTTCCAACCTCCCATTTCTAATAATCATTAAAGAGTCTTTCAAAGACCAGGGGACCATCCCATCAACCCTTGAAGAGTCAGCCCATACGCTGCCCTTGCGTCTTTGTGGCTTGACCCAGGTGAGCAGTGGGGAGCGATACACACGGCGTAGCCTCCGCACGAGGATGCACCCGGAACCCTCGACCTCCGCCCATTGCCCAAGGACGATGTAGCGTTTTGAGAAAAGGTGATCCATTCTTTACTAATGTCTTTCCATAACCCAGTGCCATAACCTCCCCTAATGTCATTGGAATTCCAGCCTCCATCTCCCTCCCCAAATTTGGTGCTGATCACCAAACGCCAAAGAGAATCCCTCTCATTGGCGAACCGCCAACACCACTTACAAAAGCAGGCAATGTCGTCTTAGCAAGATACCAACGAGACCGCATCTTTTTCAAAATTATTGTTTTCCAATTGACAGGTGAGTTTTTTCTCTCCTAGGTGCCCCACCCCAGAGAAAGTCTCTCTGAATCTTCTCCAACCTTGAACAAACAATCTTTGGCATTACTTGGCGATAGAAAGTAAGCAGGGAAGGCTAGACAAAGTCTGAATGATGTGATCCTTCCTCCCTTTGAGATGTACTTTGTCTTTTCCAAGTTGCCAACCTTCTTCTAAATCTTTCTTCGATGGAATCCCAGACCCCTAAAGCCCTGTGAGGCGCCCCAAGAGGAAGACCCAAGTACGTTGAGGGAGGTTAACCTCTTAGCCAAGCTCAGTATCAACTCCTCCACATTCTCCACCCTACTGAGTATAATCGCACTTTTGATCCAAGTGCTGTTCTTGTTATGCTTTGTCACATTTGTTTCTTTTTTGTCTGACCAGTGGGGGTGGTTGGAAGTCTTATTTTGGAAAAAGAAAGGGTTAAATCAACCTCTAAGGTACAAGAAAGGAATTTGAAGGATTTTTAATGCCTAACACTTTATAATTGCAAGTTCTTTTTCATTTTAGTGTTGTTTTGAAGTATTGACTAAAGCTTCTAGAGGAAACCACTTTTACTTAGGCTATGTTTGGTTTCATGAAAAACATGAGGGAAACTATGTGGAAAAGAAATTAGAGCGAAGAAGTATAAGGAAATGTCTTTAAAATTATATCCTTTACTTCAGCTATGTCGTTTTCTTGTTCTTGAAGGTTTGGTGATGGTTTTTGACATTGACAATATTGTTTATAAACAATGCTCACATGAGCTATAATAGGTAATGGAGATGGATGAAATACTCAATTATTTATGTATCAATTCTTTGATAATTTACTTATTTACATATAAAAGCCAGTCCTTGGCTAAACGAATTGAAAATGGACAAGTTTTAGTAGATGGTCTTGCTACAATTTGTGAACTCACTGTGGGGGAAAAATGTATATATAGCTTATATTCCTAAGAAGATTGCAAATCTAAAGAAGTGTACTTATTCATGAGCTTTGCATGTATAGAGATATCTATTTTTTTGATGCATATGTATAAAGATTTTTATACGTTTTTCACATTTTAAAAAGTAGCTCATTTCTATGTGACAATTTAAGGTCAAAAGGATAATTTATGAAGCAATCCGTTGGGAAGCTGTTCTGATGTGATTTTTGTTAAGGCTAAATATTTCCACGAAGCATAAGCTAGAAAGCACAATGTGTCCTAGGCACACCATTAGAACTTCAAATATTCAAGAGTCATTATACTCCAGCTTAGGATACTTTGATCCTTCAAGTAATTATTCCTAAACCAGTTATAAATCGTTTAATAACATACCTTGACTGCCTATTAGATCAAGAATAAGGTTAAAGAGCCATCAGATTGATCCAATAACCAACTAACTTTGTGTGCATTATATAGACATAAATCAATTCCCAAAATCATTCCATATGTGTAATCCAAGGATCTTTAGTAGATAACTGCCTTACATGTAAAAAAGGAAAATCCTCTTAGACTTTAAAAGTTAGATTATACCCACTCCACTTGGCATTTAATGTCCACTTAAAAGTAAATTCACCTAACCCCACCTATAGGTGGCGTATGGTCTAGCTATTGATGGATGATGGATCTAGAGAAGTGGTGGTTCTACTCCATATTCTATAAAAGATTTTTCCCACTATTTTCATTCATGGGCAACTTGATTTTAAGTATTGGTTGTTAAAATTGGGTTCATTTCAAAGCTGCTTTCAAATGCACCATATCAGAAGAGCATCTCTTATAGGTTCTATAAGAGATGGATTTTTGAGTCTTGTAACTTAGTGGGTTTTGTTCCTTTTGATTACATCTAGGCTGTTTGGTGGGGCTGGTTTTTCTGGCTTCCTTCTCCTACGCCTTTTGTTTTTGTTCATTGGTTCTCTAGGCCGCGCGCCATCTGTATACTCTTTTGATTCACTTTTATGCCATATTTTCTGGCTTGCCTATCAAAAAAAAAAAAAAAAGAACTCTGATGGGTGCTCATTAGGTAAATCGGACATTATGGATGGATATATAACCTCTAAAGGGATGTATGGATCTTATTTAAACAAGCTAAAGAAGGTAGCTTTTGTGGATATTCCTGTCAATGCTTAATAACTTTACTGAGAATGGTTTGTAAATCAAAAGGGTTGAAAGAGAACTTGTTCCCTGTTAGGATTTATTTTGTGGTGGGTTCATTCGAGTTAAATCCTTATGATTGTGCATTAGGTAATCTAAGTCGTGGATTGGAGTGGTGATCAAAGTTCATAGTGCTTTAGGGGTGAGAGCTTTTTCAAAACCAGTAGTAGAAGATTTGGTCATTGAGGCAAAGATTTTAGCCCTTTTAGAGGACTTCTACCAGCCAGAGCTCATTACCTTTTAACTATGGCTAGAAGAGGATTATGCTATTTTCATATCTTAGTTGTCTAAATTAGAGGGAGGGCCTTGGATGTTTTGTCGATATCTCTAAAAAATTCTGGACAGAACCAAGGACGGTTTTTCCTTTTCATGATCTCCTCATTCAGCCAATATTTGGCAATCTTTTGTGACGCCCCAAAACCGGGGTGTCCATTGACAACCCGTCAACCCGTGGAAAATCTATACGTCTCGTATTACGAGACACATACATGAGGAAAAATGGCCACATTGGCCTATACGTCATACTCATCAAAACATATCCAACCAATTATATTACATGGTTTAAGAGTTGATTACACTCTTAATACAAACATATATTAAAATTGAGAATCCTAATACATTTTTTACATATATATTCAATCAAAGCCACAAGTCGACTTTCTTTTCAAAATGGCCTCTAATGAGTGCCGCCTTCCCGATCGCTTTCTGTACCTGAAATAATATTTCCTCGATAGGGTGAGCAATTGCCTAGTAGTGGAATTACCCTAAATGGGTTACTCCTACCCTAAGTCTTGCATCTGATAATGCATACAACATTCAATAACATCTTTAATATATCATTTCATGCATATATTAACAAAATTCATACACACTAATCCACATGTATCATTTATTCATAGCAATAACATAAGATTAGCTCACATAGGCTAACATACAACCGTGATTCATCTTGGAACTAACTTAATCATAATCGGCATGTTATTCACTCATGGAAATGAGACATCACCTGAAGCCACTGTGATGCGTGGATTGTCCAAAACCTCTAGGTTTTTTTTCCTTAACTCGGTCGAAACTTTGGGCGAAACCCTTTGCCATCTGGGCCTCGACAAATCCCTATCCATTAACATGACCCATGGCTAAAGAGTAAAAGCCAGTAAGAAAAACCCTCTTATTGGAGTTTGTCGAAACTCCTCAAAACCAGTACCCATGCGTAGCCCTTGCCTTGGGGAGCAACTTTTAGCTCTTACTCCGGAAAGCAAACGGTCAGATCTGCGGGAATTACAGAGAGAAGGTAGAACTACTGCAAAAATCTCTTCTCTCTCTGCTTTCTGCTTTTCTCTCTATTTTTAGCTACTCCCAAAGCCCAGGTTGGGAGAGCTTGGGTCAAGATTGGGGCAAGTGACTTGTCCTCTCATGCCACATGTCAAATTTTAAGTGGCTCATGGGATTACACCTTATCCATTATCCATCTAACTTAGATTTCCATCCACTCACAAGGTGCCATTTGTCACTCATGGGCCCCACTTGAGCTCATGTTTGACCCGATACGCCCGAGGACATGGCATCTCTGGCGCGCTTATAAAGTGTCGAAATTAATAAAAATCTCATACGTGTCTTGAAAAACGTGAAATTCCGACTGTCTCTGATTTCGACGAAATTCAACATGGTAGCTAGATTTCGCGAGACGATTCCAACGGTGATGTCCGTTTCGTCATCCGAGATCTAGAAAAATTCCGGATTTTGATCAAAATCACCATTTCGCCCTTTTTCATAAAATTAGATTTTCTCGGGGTTTCACATCTTTTGGCAAAAGAGAGGAGTAAAATATTTGGTTCCTTATGTAGGGGAATTTTTACCCCTCGAGGAGAGTGGAGACATTTTACTTTATACAAGATCTTGTGGATTTTGTACCCTGAAGCTCAATTGGTCCCGTCTTGGACTTGCTCCCCAATGGTTACCAATTCGAGTTCCTTCAGGGTCATTGGAGTTTTACCCCGCCGTTTAACTTTTGGGCTCCATGAGATTAGCTGAGATGTGCGCAAGCTGGCTTGGACATCCATGGTTATAAAAAAAAAAAAAAGATCTTGTGGATTTTGATCAAAATTTTGAAGGATTTATCATCCACCATTTGTACTTCAAACTTCTATCAGTGAATCAGTTTTGTATACCTAAGAAGAAAAAAAAAAACTTCTTTAGTGTTACTGTGCTACATCTAAATGGTCGTTAGTAAGATAATTTTTAACTGAGTTCTTCTATTCTAAAATCAAAGGTTTGACTGATAAAAAACACTCACATGCATACTTACACTTGTATACATTGATGGCCAAATCCAAGCATCATTAGTCTTGCTAATTTGTTCTTGATTGTGAATGAGAATCCTGGGGATTGGATTGAGGTCAGTGCAATGATAGATATGATTTATGGGGTGGGGGTATGTAAAGTTTCTCTTCTATGATTCATAGATCACTACCTTTTTTTTTCTTTTCTTTTTTATTTAAGTTTATGTTTTTTTTTTGATAAGTAAAAAGAGCATATACTGGAAAAGCGGCCCAAGGAAAACAAGAGAGAAAGCTTACCCCCCATACAAAAAGCTAACCAAAAAGGAGACAACACCCCTCAAAAATGGCAGAAGGCCTTGATAAAAAAAAATGAACAAGGCTCGCGGGGCCATCAACAAAATATATCTTGGTCTCCAACCAAAAAAGATGTACAGGACCCTTGTCATTGTACAGTGAAGGAAGAGGTGGTCCACAGTTTCTTCACTCTTATGACAAAGGGGACAATGGTTGGCAAGAGAGAAACCCCTTCTCTTCAATTGGGCAAAAGTTAGGATCTTTCCCCAAGAAGCCTTCCAAGTAAAGAAAGACACCTTTGGTTGAACACAATTCTTCCAAATACACTTCCAAGGAAATGAGATGGCGGATCTTTGTTGTAGCACGTTGTACATAGACGTAACGGAAAACATACCATTCTTAGCCCCTGTCCAACGAATTTTATTTTCCACTCCTCCAGTCACTCTTTTCTCCCCTCTTCGGCTTAAAAAACTGTCAACATCCTCCATCTCTCAATCATTAAAAGAACGAGAGCAAACGGGATTCCAACAACCTCCACCATATTCATGACTCAAAAAATCCCCTACCCAAGCCTCCTTTACCATAGCGTGAGAAAACAAATAGGGGAAAGCAACATCCAAAGGAAAATCACCACATAAGAAAAGCGATTGCGGCTCGCAGTAACCCCGACACCGGGAATTTTCCATGTGACCCCACCCCAAAACCTTCCCTTGGATTACAAGAAATGTGACGCCCCAAAATCCGGGGGTCCATGGATCACCCATTAACCCGCGGAATGCTGGTGGATATCTTGTAGCCGATCTGGCGCGCCGTTTATGATTTTGACTACCGGGATCCATAATTTAACAAAAAGTAGTGGATGAGTCTCGCTGTGCGGGGAACTATCGAATCCAACACTGATATACAATAACATGACCCATCCAAGAGACCCATTATAACACAATGACCGTATTGGGTGTTGTGAAAAAATTTACCACAGGGCCATTTATCACATTCATATAAAAACATGTAAGACTATAGTAAAATAGTTCATATGGGTTCAATTACAACTCTTTTTATAAAGGTACATGCGAAATTTATTTACTTCAAAAAATATTACAAAAATAATCGTAAAAAATACATAAAGCGGGCTTTTCCTTCATGACCACCGGATGAGGCAGCCCACTTGGCGCATGTCTGATGCACAGTATTTGACCTATCTTCATCACGAGGTGATCCACGCCTGGTAGAGTGAGCCCAAATTATAGAGAGCTACTCCCTACCTTAATTGCACATACAATGTTGACTTTTAGCTTTTCACATTCACATTAACAATTCCAAGCAAAGAATATACCCAATCTTATGTTTAGAAATTCCTTGCCATGCCATGAAATGAGATGAACTCACCTGTACCATACCCCGAGTCTTCTGAGCTCCACTTTGTATTTAATGTGTGATAAAATCCTTCATTGTTTATAAACAAAATTATTTGTTTATAAACCAAAAGCTTTTTGGATGTTAAACTCCAGATAATCATTTCATACAAACTATATGTTTTTTTCGTAGCGATGATTTTGAGTCTCTATAGTTTCTGCTTCCATGCTTTTGGACTTTATTGTTGGAGTGTGAGCGAGTATCGAGTTACTCACCCAGAGTGTCTAACCCCTTCTTCTTTATTACTTGACTAAGCTTTTTTCCATTTCATACCTTGATTTGACTGTTGGACTTACGTCGAGAATGGTATCGAGCCCACTCATTAATCACCAAATGCGGTGTTTGATTTCAACCATGCACTCACACCTATGGAATGTGATGTTCTCGTGCATATGCAATGTGATACGCCATTGCATGTCAATGTCACGTTACATATGTGATGAATGTCATATAGACAATTTAATTCATACATTTTACCATATATCATGGAACGATTTATACCACTTGCATGCCTCTCACAAAACGGACGTAGTTCAATGTCAGCGCCTTTTTATGCTATCAAGCATTTATCAAGTAACAATTAGCAAATCATGTTGGCCACAAAATCAAGTATGCTGCTTTAACTCTGAGCCAAATGTGACATAAAATGCTCTGCAGTCCACTGGCCAGGCCCTTAAATTGTATCAAAGCAGGCTGAGCAAGCCTTTGCAGTTTAGTTATTCTTTTAATCAAACAATCCCTAAGCAATTCTTGGGACATACTATACACAACCCACAAATCAATTCCCACCAAACCGACCACAAAGCTGGATTTGAAATGGCATTAAAATAGTTTAAAAGCGAATTCGAAACAACTCCCTTGCGGTCAGGATTATTTTTTTAATCAAACGGTCCCTTAAACAATTTTTTGGGACATATACACAACAAAATCAATTCACAAGCGTACAAGCAGTTACTTAAACGGTCATTAAAGTGTCGAGCATCCTTAACGATGCAGGATTAATTCTTTTAAGTCCAAAACGATTTATAATTTTGGGACTGCTTTGCTAACCTGAATCAATTCACAAGCGGCACAAACGGGCATGAAAGCTGACAGTCAAAGCCATTTTAAAGCGAACCAGAACAACCTCTTAGGGCATCAACACAACCAAACTCCCTTAAAACAACCTTAAGGTTGAAAATAAACCAAAGTAGGAAGAAGAACCCCTACCTCTTGGAGCGTAGTAGAATGGTAGGAGGTCTCGAGAACATCGCCTAAACCCGAAAACTTTGATTTCTCCAAATCATCTCCTTTGGATCTTCGGTGAAATCTCTCCTTTTTGGTACACACGCTTAGCCTTTATCGAATAGATGGACTTTAACTCTTGACTTGTGAGAATTCCATGAAGCCAGACTCAGTGGATCGTTGAAAGAAAGTTTGGAGCTCTCTTCTCCGCCTCTTTCTCTCTCTGTGTAAAGCCCGGAAAAATGGGATGTGTTATGCAATCCTTGCTTTTAACCTTATCCACTTATGTCGTGCCATGTGTTCACGACCTGTTCGGTCTTTTTCTTGAAACAATTTTATTTTTCCCTTGTTTGAGTTCAAATTATTTTAAATAAACTTTATTTAAATTGTTCCAAACTTTTAAGATTTTTCTCGAAAATCTCGTTTTGAGGTTGCAGACACCGTCGCCTCGAAAATTGTGAAAAAATCCGACTATCTCGGATTCGATGAAATTAGATGCAGGTAACCTTAGTTTATGAGACAAATCAGGTGAGGTCAGTTTAAATGCGTGAGATACAGAAAATTCGGTCTCGACCTATCTTGTGTGGCAATTTACTGTTGTATTTTGGAAAATTTAAATTTACACAGGTTTTACAAGAAACCCACCCCCTTCCCTCATTACCATATTTTCTCCTAATAACCTCAATCCACGAGCTTCCCTTTTTCGTTTGCAAACTACTAACTCCATTTTACAAAGAAAGAACTTGTTCACTTAAGTAGACAAGTTTTTCACTCCAAGACCCCCATTCCTCCTCTCGAACAAATAGTGTCCCACTTATTTAAGTGTGAGGTTCCCAGCTAAAGCTCCTCCACCCAACAGAAAATTCCTTTGGATCTGATCTAGCCTTAACCAATCTTGGCAATGGCAAAATGGACATAAGATAAAGAGGTAAGCTATATAGCGTGCTCTTAATTAACGTGATTCTTCCGCCCTTCCAAATATACTGTCTTTTCAATAAAGCCAGCTTCTTCCTGAAGCGCTCTTCCACGCCATCCCAAATAGTCATAAATTTACAATGAGTACCCCTAGATAGGTGGTGGGGAGATTACCAAATCTTACCTTGACTCATGACCAACACCTTTGCATTAGAGACCCTTCCCATTGGAGCTTGACGCTTTTCTCCATATTAATCTTTAAACAAGACAAAATACTCCCGAGCAACATTAACCTTGGCAAAAGATAGGTTGGTGATCTTGAGACGCCTCACAAAAAATCAAGGTGTCATCAACGAAAAGTAGATGAGAGACCTTCTCTCTCGTGCCTCCCTTTCCCCTACTTGACAAGTTGTCAAAAAACCTCCACTAACTATTTTCTCAATCATTTGACTAAAGGCTTCCATAAAATCACAAAGAGATAAAGGGAAAGTGGGATCCCACACCTCGAACCTCTTAGAGCTCCTAAAAAATTTGGGAGTGCCATTGATCCAACACGGAAGAAAACAGCGGTGGAGATGCCTTGATCTAACTTATCCACTTCCTACCAAAACCCATTTTCTCCATGACCCAACAAAGGAAAGACCAATCCACATGGTCATAAGCTTTCTCTATATCTAGCTTATAGAGGATGAAACCTTCATTGCTTCTTAGAATTGAATCAATAGCTTCATTGGCCACAAGCTTGCTTATCGAATAATACGCCTTCCACAGGCATTTTGGGTTTAAATTACCTTCATTGACACCTTACTTTGTTGCCCGGACTTTTATTGTCATTCTCTGAAACCCTGAGACTTATAGGTCTAAAGTCATTTAGATCTTCTTATATCTTCGGGATCCTAAACAACAAGGTAGCATTAATGCTTCTTAGAGCGGCCATGTTAAAAAAACATCTTTAAAAAAATCATAATCAGTTTAACAAAGCCCTGACTTTTGAGTCATAGAGAAACCATCGGGACCAGGGGCTTTATCACCACTAAACTCACCTAAAGCCGCGATATCTTCCTCCTCAGAAAAGGGTCTCTCTAACAAAGAGGCCTCAAAAAGGTCTAATCTCTCAAAAGATAAACCCATAAAACTATTTGCCCCCACTTTCGTTTGGGATGAGAGAGAGCAAACTGCTTGAAGGCCTTAACCACACGATCCTCTGTTGACACCCTCGATAGACGATCACCATTGATCTAACTTTGGACATATGATTTCTTCGTCTGTTTTGCATCTGCGGAAAAACCCAGCAGTATCCCCTCTTTCGCGGGCCTCTCTAGACTTTTGTCTCTAAGAGATCTCTTCAAGCAACACCCACTTTCTATACTCCCCCCTCGCTTCCTCCCTTTCTCCCAACTCAGACATTGTGAGAGGCGGTTATTCTCACTTTAATCAGCGACAATACGAGTTGAAACCCTTTTCTTTTGTTCAACATTTAAAACCTCATGATTCAATTTTAGCATCGGTTTGAGCATTAGTGTCTCAGATTGGGATAAAACTCGCAGAACCTTGGAAAGACCACCCTTCCCACGAATCCTGTAAAATGGACAATAACCCCTCCTCCTCCAACCACATATTTTTTAGATCTAAAAGAGGTTGGCCCTGCTACTCACTTTTCCATCAAGAAGAATAGGGTGATGATCGACGTAGGCCCCAGGAGTAAACTTTGAATCGAGCCATTGAGAAAGGTCCTCCCACTTCTTGATAAAAAGCAGTCAAATCTAGACTTCATTTGATTGTTTCAACCCCACTCAGCAATCCCACCTTGTAAAAGGCAAGTCCCTCAAATTCGGATCTCGAAAACCATAAACCTTCTCATAGCGCTGATTTGAGAACACTCCTTTCTGTTCTTTTGGGAACTTCTAATACAAGTTTAATCTGACCACACACCATGAGTTTAAAGTCCTTTGATTGCCCAAATTCCACCCACCAAACTATAAAATACAGACAAATATTATTCTCCACATTCTTGAAGTAGCCACGAAACAAAAAATTTTATGACTGATCTTGTAACTTGTTAGAGAAAAGATTTACGATTGATTCATTAATGTACAAAGGAAGAGAAATATACATATTTATACTCTAGTGTTAGGGCAAAAAAGCGAGTTAGAGAGTCTGACCCAGGAGACTAAAAAGAGAGAAGGAAAGAATCCTAAATGGATTAGGAGACTAAACCTTAATACTCCTTTTAATTTAGGAGCATATAGGTTAAAAGCACTTAGCTTGTCGCATATATACTTTATCTAGAGACCTTTAAGAGGCTTGAAGTGAGATGTCTACTGCTTTAGTTGGTGTTTAAGATTTTGACAAAACTAGTTGTCATGCATTTTCGATACAATATTTTCTCGATAAGTGGCAAATCCACTTCGATGTGTTTGGTCCTCTCATGGAAGCGGGTTAGATGAACATACAAGCTGACTTGATTATCACATATAAGTTTTATTTATTTTAATAACACAAATCTTAGATCTTGGAGGAATCTTCAGTAGTATGAGTTCGAGATATTCTTGAGCGCGGCTTGGTACTCGACTATTATTTGGATCAAAGCTGCATGCGACATGCTGGATTCGGGATATTAAGTTACCTCGAATGAACCGCGTACGTGTAGAGCGTCTATACGTGGGTGAGTCGGCCTTATTTGCATCTTCATGGCGAGCTCAACTTTGATATGACCTCTGTTTCTCCTTTAACACCCCTTGACTTGGTATTCGCTGATATAACGAGAGAATACAGCTACAGTATCAGATGTTTTATCACGAGGTGATTGGAATTGGCTAACTACGCTCCACGGAAATGAGATTCGGTAGTGATAGTGGGATCGTTCGGTTGCATAAGTCGTCGATATACTGCTTGGATCTCGTAGAAACTCTCCTTGACTTTATCTGAGTTTGATATTCGGATCCATAGGAGTGTACATGGAAACTGGGTCCGATATACCGGTGTGCAGTCGATATATCCAACGTGTACTTCCTCTGAGAAATAACCACTCCATAATTAGACTGAGTTATCTCAATGCTTAGAAAATACTTGAGTTTTTCGAGTTTTTGTGCGAAAATTAGTACGAAGAGGTGTTGTTTGAGTTTTTGAGTACCATCACGGTCCTTGTTTATGTGTGTCATCATCCCGTATAAACAATCAAGTAAATGCAACATCTAGTAGATGAATGATGATAAAAGCGGAATTGTGGTCTCTGCGCTTGAATCATGCGAAACTCTTGGTTCTCCCAGGCTAAGCCAGACTAAACCCAGTAAGGCTAAGCCAGAGCTAAACCAAGCTCGGGGCATTTAGGACCATATAAGGAACGACGTAGTTTTCATACCAAACCAGACTCCCCATATAAACCTCCTTGGTGAGATCACCATGAAGAAAGATATTCTTGATGTCCAAATGAAAAAGGGGCCATGAACGCATAATAGCCATAGAAAGAAGCAAGCGAACAAAGGCAATCTTGGCCATCGGAGAAGAAGTATCATAATAGTCTGAGCCATATTGCTGAGTGTACCTCTTGGCAACCAAACGGGCCTTATGCCTATTAATCTTGCCATCAAGTCCCACCTTCACTGTATAAACCCAACGACAATCAACAGGAGGCTTGCTAGGAGGAAGAGCGACAAGTTCCCATGTGTCATTGGAGTAAGAGCATCCATTTCCTCGGCCATTTGCACCATTCCGGCTTTGGATGAGAAGAACCTCCATTAGTCTTTTAGGGGTAGGAACGAGAAATAAGAAGGAAACAAAAGACAAAGTAGGGTAAAGATAAACGATGAAAAGCCCAAGAAAATTATAAATACAGGATCATGGGTTAAAGTAGGCGGAATTTTAACTAAGACTATGATAAGCTAGGGTCCAAATTTAAGAGCGGTTGTAAGAGAGCTGGGCGAGAGATGATTGCGACATAAGAGATGAGTCAACACGAGACCTGTGGGAGGGACGAGGGCGTGAGTATAGGCATTAGTAGTGAGTCACGACATGCAATAGGTGGAAGGAAGCGGAGTTGGTAAAAACAAGAAGAATAGATAAGACATACAGGAGCAATCACCTTGACTGAGAGGAGAAGAGGAGGGAATTCGAAAGAGGTGTGTGATGAGATAAAGTACTTGGTGTTCGGGAGAATAACAATGATAGCCCCTCTGAAGGCGAGAAAAACCTAAGAAGACACACTTCGTGGCTTTGGTTGAGAGTTTGTCTTGTCAAGGAATGAGAATATGAACAAAACAAATACAACCAAAGACACGAGGAGGGAGGTAAAAGAGAGGTTGAGTAGGTAATAAGATAGAATGAGAGATCTAATAATGCAAAATAGAGGAGGGCGTCGATTAATGAATAGTGTAATTGAGATAGCATCCTAGAAACGTTAAGGAACCTTATGATGGAGGTAGAGTACGGTTTGTCTCAACCTAAATAGCGGTTCTCACCTTTCAGCCATTCCATTATGTTGAGGTGTAAGCGCAAGATGATTGAGTGAAAGAATCCCATGGGAAGATATAAAGAGAGAATGATGTAGAGAAATATTCCTTTGGTATCTTCTTAAAATACGAATAAGTATTGAATTGAGTGTGAATTTCAACATAGAAATTTTTTGAAAGATAACTCAACTCAATTAGAAATTTCCATTAAAATAACAAGAATTACATTAGGAATGTCATCATAAAAGTAACAAAGTAACAAAATCCTAAAGTGAGGTAGACCTAGAAGGACCCGAAACATCGGTGTGAACAAGGTGAAAGGAGACTTTGTCAAGGTCTAGCGGCTTTGGGAGTAGACACGAGTATGTTTCCCAATTGTGGGACTCACCTCAGCCAAAAAGATAAAACTAGAAAATGAGGAACGACTTTCCAAAACTGGAGGCTTGGATGGCGAGGCAGTGGAGGAGAGGAGATTCGGGTGGAGGCTGCAAGCGGTGGAACAAAGGCGAGGCGAGGTGAAAGGGCCTTGTAACTCATGGAGTGCGATCGTCTTCCTGTACTACGGTCGCTTGCAAGGTTATAGGATTGTGTGAAAAGTAAGTACAATGGAGTTACGAGTCAACTTACTAATGGAAATAAGTTAAAAAAGAGAATTAGGAATATAAGTATAGAGGTAAGAGGTAGGTAGGAAGGAGGGACAAAGGCGAGCTGATACTTTTAGCTATGGTTTGAGAACTATTAGCT
Source organism: Tetrastigma voinierianum (assembly GCA_016808115.1). Classification (NCBI taxonomy): domain Eukaryota; kingdom Viridiplantae; phylum Streptophyta; class Magnoliopsida; order Vitales; family Vitaceae; genus Tetrastigma; species Tetrastigma voinierianum. The sequence goes on along the minus strand of JAEQBH010005222.1, from coordinate 92,551 downwards.
AAGGTAATTTTTAGGTAAAGGAGATGGGAAGGTAAGATAACAAGAGTCTTTATTATCGGAGATATGATCAAAGGCTCACAGTATCAAGGATCCGGAAGGAAGGTGCGGATGAATGTAAGGCAGAGTAGGGCATTCTGGAGTGCGGGAAGCGAGGCGTGGAGGAAGATTTGGGCTGGCAGGTGAGGCGAAGGTGCGCCGTATTACGCCGGTGTAGAATGACCACACTGAGGGGTGTGGATGAGCTCCTGAGACGGAACTTCGAACATCTTTGAATGATCGAGGGCCAAGCGAATGGCGGCCACGGGGAGATTGACCGTATGGCCCGATAGCATCGATCACGGGTGTGTGACCCATGATAATTATGTGCATTGAGGACTTTGTCCTCTACCTCGGTTGCTACCGTGTCCACCTTTAGAATCACTTCGAGAATGAGACTGAGAAACCATCACATTAGTATTCGGTGTAATCTTAGATCGCATGGATTGAGTGGCAGTGGAGGTGTGGCCAATGTAGAGCCAAGAGCCTCCATCAAAGTTGGAATACTTGCTCCAGGTGGTATCTGTTGTGGATATTTCCTCAAAATCTGGTCCGAGGTTAAATGAATGATCATGAGATTTGTTGATCCATCTTTGGGCTGGGAGTCTTAGTATTAAGTAGACTTTGGAAAAATAGAGATAAGTTCATCCTTAGCGGCGTCGTCCACGGCAGGAAAGATATATCCATACCTAGTTGTTTCAAATGGGCAATGAAGGATGTACGGTAGAGCCATTTGAATATCAGTGATGTAGCCTGGTTCCTTTGATTCTAGAGTGCCAGCAGTTTATAAACTGATATTATATAGAATCACCCAGGCATCAATAGATTGCCCGAGAAAAATGTTGCAAAGTAAGCATGGTTTTTTCCATTAGTATGTTTATCTTCAGGAATATTTGTGTCTGCAGTAGTAAGATGATCCTCTTATCCATTATCAATAAACCAAAGGTCCACCGAGTCTACCTATGACTAATAATTTTTACTCTTTGTGATTTTATCCAAGGTAATCATAGGAGTTCCAAATACAAAAGAATTAAAAGTCTGACCTTTTTCAGCCATAGAGACGTCTTTTTCAGCCATAAAGATGAGAAATTAGTAGGAATCAATAGAAACAACTCCCAAGGTCCTGAAGATGTCGTAGAGCTTCAGAAAACACAAAACCAATGGAGATTTAGGCGATAGAAAAACACAGAAACAGTGGCCAGAGAGAAAAAGTGAAAAAGAAGGGCTTTTCCGATGACGGCGGGGCACGTGGAGTGGATGGATGGGCTTGTCGGCGGCAGACACACCTATTAAAGGAGGCGTGTGTCAAAACAGTGTCACACGCGCTGGCACGCATCGACACGTGAATTTCAACGCCGGATTGGAGATCGGCGTGTGTGGGCACGTGGGAAGGTATTTTCCGGCGAGGCTTCCACCGGAAGGTAGATCGGAGGGAGGCGCTCCTGTTGGTGTACTATTCGGCCGGAGTGGAGGTCATCGAAAAATCTTGCCGGTGAAAGTTGCCGGCGGCAAGATGTTCCGACGATGGTTTGACTTATGTTAGGCTTCATGAAGACTATAGCAGGACCGGAGTGTGACACGATCTTTGGATGGGTTGTCGGAATTGACCACACGATGAAACCCTAACCCTAGTATTCTCAAACTCTTTTATGGATCTGATACCTTGTTGAGAGAAAAGGAACACATTGATTCTCATTAATGTACAAAAGGAGGAAACATACATATTTATACTCTAGTGTTAGGGCAAAAAAGGAAACAAAGTTAGAGTTTAATTAGGAGACTAAAGAGAGAAGGAAAAAAATCCTAAATGACTTAGGAGACTAAACCTTAACATAACTGAAGCACTTTGTTGTCCCAAAAACAAGCTACACGCGCCCCTTGAATTTAGATTCCCCCACTTTGAGAATCACACGACCCTGGCTATGCACACTACCCCGTCATAATTTTGGTCTCTTGCTAGGACTAAATCAACCTTGTTGTTGACTTGAAAGGCCTTTATCACCCTTTTTCTTTTGTCGCATCATTTTGCCCTCTCACATTCCAAGATAATCAGAAGCTTCATGGAGAAGAGAAAGTCCCCCTGGCCTTTTGGCCCTTTTAACCTTTCTCGCTATCGATCATTCAAACTCTTGATTCTCTATCATAGCAGAGAGAGGCTTGACTAGATCTTTTTCACAGCCTTTCCACTGTCATTTTTTCTTTCATTTTTCTTCATCGTCTTGATGCTCTCCTCCTTAAAACCCTTCGTTGACAAACCTAAACTTGACGGTAAAGTGCGCAAAATTTACCCTTGAGGTCATCCTCAAATTTATCTTCACGACAACTTTGGCAGCTCCATAACATAAATATGAGGCATTCCCGAACTATCCTCGATTGGTGCCAAATGACCCTCGATCCTTGAACGGTCATCGCAGGAGCGATTTGCAAGGAAGCAACATCCTCCCCTTCCTCGTCGCTTCTTAGTCCAGACACCACCATGGCCTTGGCATCCATAGAAAGAGTAGAATAAGAAGAAGCATCGACACCCCCAAGACAAGAACAAACGGGATTAGAATGGAACACGGATCCAGCTAGCCCTCTCACGATGTCAAAACCAAGCTCAAATCCTTTTGCGGTAGAGATCTCTTGTTCTAACTCCAAAGCACCACTCCCTCCGACCACTACTAGACTAAGAGCCCTATTGTCAGGAGGGGTTCTTTAAGAGCTTTAGGCTTGAGATAGAGAGTTGGGCTTCTTTGGGCATGGACTCTCTCCCTTGACTCACCAACATCAAACTTAAAGCTTGGTTAAAAAATAGTTGGCCCACCCAAAGAAGAAACAAATAAGGGACGAGCTTCACTTAACCTGGGTCTTTCATAGGATCCAATGAGCTCGAGAATCCATTAAGCTCTCGATCCCACAACCACCATCTTTGAGCCCCTCTCTTCCAAACTCTCAACCCCATAGTCTAAAGCATTTGATCCAACACCGAAGGTGGCCTTTGGCCCAATGAGCACATGAGCCCTAGCACCTACAATGAGCACATCAGTCCTGATTCTAGGGGACTGCACTCTATCTGTTCCTTGATTTTCCGTTGTTGCAGGCCTTACCTTGTAGTCCCTTTCATCTACCTCTCCCATCTTTTTAGGCTGCCCTTCATCATTATTTTTTCTCAGCGAAGACCACACGCGTTTGCTAGCGCGTGAAGGAACCTCATCTTCTTCCGCCCTCACTGCATACGAGTTCTTCTTCTAGCCCTTCGACGGAAAAACCCTTGTGCTCTTTATTTCTGACTCCACCAAATCTGCGAGTTCAAGCTCCTCACTCGGAATGTTGACAACGCTAGGTTTCATTGTCCCCTTTGCTTGCACTGGTATTTTGGCCCATAGAACTTCTGTTCTTATGGTTGTTGCCTTGTCGGTAGCTGGAACCCCCACAATTGTCCTGTCTTCTTCCAAAACCTCATGTCTACCACAAAGATGTGAGAGCGAGCCACCACCCCGATCCACGCTTCCTTTGCCTTCTCTACATTGCTTTTCACGTGACTAGATTATAGATTCCACCAATCTAAAGTGAGGGATCCTCCTTGAAGCCATCTTCTTCCCGACTCTAGGACCCATTCAACTTCATCCGAATTTGTAAACTCCATAAACATTAATTCTTGGTTCATAAAAGCCACCATTAGACTCCCTTTCAACCTCAAAGCTTTTTTTGCCTAGGCTTCCATCTCCATAGCTGACGGATAAGAATCAGGAGGTTTCTCCCACCTCTCGACCAGGAAAAACTTTAGTGTTCCCATTTCATCCCTTGACAAGCTTTCCCCCACTTCTGTCTCCATGCAGGTGTTGAGAGGCTAGGATCCTCTCAAACTCCACGACCTTCGCCGATGACCTTCCACGAGGGGGACTTCCTTGTTCCCATCTTCCACAACCTTGATCATCCTCACATCTCGTAGCTCATTTATCTCTCCAACGTTCCTCTTTATCTTGGTTTTGTTCTTGATGCCCAATTCTCTCAACTTGGCCGCCAAAAGATCCCATCCCTTTATCAACTCTCTACCTTCGGGTATGAATATCTTGTGTCTTTTACCTTCCTCGTCTATAACTAAGCATCTTAAGAACTTTCCTGGTTCATTTTTATGGCACTCCAATTTGTAAAGTCTTCCATTTTCCTTCCATTCCAAAAATCCTTTGGTCGTGCCTCCTTTCTTGCTGTAGGTTTCAGCACCCTTCAGGAGATTGTGTAACCCTTCTTCGCCAAACCGGACCCATGACACTGCTCCCTTTTTTCTTTCTGTAACAAAACCCTTAAGGGATCTTCCTTCTCCTTCCACTGTTATCTCGAAGGATTTGGAATCAATTGAGAACCAGTTCCTCAAGCCTCTCATCCTCAAAGTCATACTGGAATCTATTCCAGTTTTATACACAGAGACTCTGGTTTCTCCTCACAGCATCAATGAGAGGTTTCTAATTCTAAACCTATCCTTAAGATTTCTTCAGGTTGTGTCTGTTGGGATTATAATAAAGTGCGTGATGGAGGGTGCATGTTTTTCTCCGTTAGTTATCGGTGGTTGGCCCTTGTGTGGTTATTGGTACTCAATTAACGGCCTAATGGGTTGAAGAGGCCTGCTTCCTTTAGGAGGAGAATTAATTGTTGACATTCCAACTCATAAACTAAACTATAAGATTTTGATCCCATTTTTATCTTTTCAGATTGGATTTATTGGAAGAGGTCTGCGGGATTGTATGGGTGCTTTTACATATATTTTGCGTTGATTTGAAATCCAAAAGGGTGATGGCAATTGTGTGGTTAGAAAGAGAAATATATGCAGGAGTAAAGGCCTGATATTGGACCTGAAGATGCTAGTCATTTGGGAAAATTTCAAGCTTTGGCACAGATGGGACAAAGAAATTATTTTCAATTTGTAAGGAGGTTATAATAGTGACTGAGGTTGATAGAAGTAATATAAATAACATCTAAGTTATCGTTTCAGGCAGAAATTTCTGCAGACACTGGATGTCTTTGTTTTGTCATGGTTTCATTGAATTGTGTCTTTGATTTTATGAAACATGAGTTAGTGTAGTGTATATCATCAGAGCATATTCAGGTAACTTGGAATGATAGGTGATATTCCAATTTTCTGAATTGGAATAGTTCTAATCATTTCTCTGGGAGAGAAGCCATCTCTCGAGGCTATCAGGATTTCCTTGACACGTCAGATTTACTGTTAAGGATTAATTATTGATACTGCATAGGGTACCAATCTTCTTTATTTTCCATGCTCCCTGCTCCTATGGCTCACCACAACAATGCAGAGTCTCCCACATGCAACCTTTCTTCCTTAAGTAATTGTCCAGCTCATGATCCAGCTCCGGCCCAGAAACTTAGTTTAATGAACTGATGATGTTTTCCTGCCAACTGTTACAGAAATTCCAAGCATCCTTATATTCATTAAATGGCTTGATTGTGGTCCTTGGATTGAAGACTTTTCTTCCATACTCTTATGTTTCCTATTAAGAGATAATCGACACTGTCATTGAGGCTAGGCTCGAGTGGTTAAGGTTTGGGGTGGGCATAAGGAGGGGACAGGTTCGAGGTCTCGAGTGGGGACAAGAATGAAAAAAAACCTATAAAAAGGGATATAATCTGATCCACTGATTGAAGTTCTTGATACTCGTGTCAAGGAAAATATGGTGACATGCATTTGATCAAGGTTACACCATGGCACCCTAGACCAAGGGTCAAGTCTTCTTATAGGCATGCAATCTTCATGTTGTTGATGGCTAACAAGCTAGCAATCAAATTTGCTCTACTTCAGGAAAAATTGTCACTATATGGTAGCTTCAATATGGAATTTAGGTCTTCAGTTTTGAGCAACATTCTTTTTAATATTAGCTTTCTCTTGCCTATTAAAAAAAAAAAATGAATTTGGATTCTGAGAGGTTCCATGTAGCTATAAAAAAGTTTTTTAATTAAAGGAATTTTTAAAATCTTTCAGACCAAGTGTTTTGTACCCATTTGTTTCTCTAATAGAGGCATAGCATATGTTATTTTCCGTGTTCAGCTTAATATATCTTCATTTTAGATTACAAGAGCGTGCTTATAGATCCCTCATGGATATGTTGTAACATTTTTGCGTAACTCTGTCCTGTTTTTAATTTCTTGCTGTGCGAGACTATCCTTCAATTGTTGTCTGATATAGAGAAAGTACTTACCAAAAGATTGTGTTCATTTTCTAGATATGTCGGTGTACGGAAGAATATATTTCTTATTTGATATTTTGGGACTCATGAATTTCTTGGCTAGTTTGTGGGAATAAAAACTAATTCTTGGCCTTAAGAATGCATTTGGCTCATGGATCTCTTAACTAGGGAATGAATAACTAATTGTCCAATTACAAGATTATCATGTTATGGTACATATAACTTAGAGATTCTTAACACTTTCAATATGAGATTGCCTCAAATTTGGGGAAATCTTATACCCCATGGAACTTGATTTTATGTTCCTGTTCTTAGGAATAGAAGATGAAAGAAGAATTAAGCAACTTGATTCAGTGTTTGTAAATATTACTCAAAACCTTATTATATAAAGTTGATTGTTTATTCTGTATACATATAACTCACCTAATGGAATATTACTAGGGTTTCAAATTCCCAGTTTTAACCCAAATGTGGAAATGGAAATCTCGTATCAATTAGATAGTGGGAATTTTTTTCAGAGAAAAATGTGTTCCATTTCTACTTTAGTTCAGCAAACCCAAAAATGCACTCAGACAGCGCTTGTTGATTATTGTATACTAAGGAACATTACATCTATTCTCTGGATGTACCTTTCTATAACTTTTGGTACTTATGGATGACTAAAAGGTAAACTATCCAAACATTCTTTTGTAAGTTGAGGCATTAGAAAAAAACTGAAAAAAAGAAAGGGTTGAGCTACCTTGATACATCGTTTGTATACATGGATTGCCATAAACAAAAGGAAATGGAAAAAAGAAGAAAAATGAGGGGGGAAAATGGCGATTGTGCAAGTCCTAGAGCACCCTTTAACCACCAAAGAAATTTAGAAAGATAGAGCTCCCTTCTCAGCCAGACAAACAGAGATTTAGAAGAAAATGTCTTGCTGATTTAACTCCAACACTTTAAGCACCAAAACTGCCTCTACTTTCCCCAAAATGCCCAAACAGATCATGAGTCGTCATGCCCACTTTCTTTTACCTTTATCTATAATACAAATCACCGACTTTATTTATTTCCAGTTTTCTTTTTATTAAATCTCAGTATCTTCTGTTAGAACATGTCTCAAATTAATTTTATAATAAGACTATTTTGAAAGATATTTTACTCGAACTGAATAACACCTGTTATATTAAATGCTAATATTAGGATTACTTATAGAATAAGAGGAAAACTTTTTAGGAATATTCTTATAAATATTCTGGGTCACGAGGGAAAAAGTTATTAGAGAGATGGGCTTGTAATGTGACATCAAAACCAGGGGAGGTCAGTTGAATTTGCAGTTAACTCATGAGAATACTCGTGGATGTCGGGGTAACGACCATATTCAGCGAAAATCGGTGGAGTCTTCTTTGTGCGGGAGCTGCACTTGAGGTGCAATCTGTCCCCCGATTTTCTGGCGACCACCGGGTCCTTATAGGTTTAAAGTGAGTAAAAATGGCCCATGGGTCCATGTCAATACTCACAAAGTATATCAACTATATCTTTGCGATAGTTCGAGTTGATACATCACTCTTCAATACAAACATACATTAAAAATTAAGAATTTAATACATGTTTTACATAATCCATGTAGAAACCCGTAATAGAACTTTCTTACCAGCAAACCTACAGTGAATGCAGCCTTCACGATGGCTCCACCTTGCACGAGAAATAATATTCCTCGACGGATAAAGCAAGGCCCAGTAGTGGAATTACCTGCGGGTTCTTTCCACATAGCTAAGATCTGTATGTCATGTGAAACAATCAGTATTTCAAACGCGAGCAGTATCTACTCAGATATACAAATGCACATTCAATTATGCAGTCATATCAGGCTCCCTCATGCATGCCTAAGCCAATGTGAGAAAAACCTCCTTTTTATTTCTTTCATGCCATGCACTCATACCTAATTTTCTAGGTTGTCCCGGTGCATATGAAATGCAATATGCTATTTTCAAACCACTGGCGTGCCAATATGAACTATACATTATAATGAAATTTCGTAAATAAGAAATTTATTTGATTAGCACCCAAATAACGTAAATTAACTAAAGCCCAGGCTAATTACGATTCATTTCTAATGAAGCACATAATTATATTTTTATATAATTCCACAATAAGTAACTCACATTTAATTACATTGCATTAACATATTAATACTCACACAATTCAAGCCATTCATGTTAATATATATACATGCATGTATTAACTGATTAATTCCCATAATTCATATTATTGATTCTCGATCAATAGCCAAAATTAGCTCATGGTGGTGTACCAATCCAAGTAATTCATTTTGAATCACTTTCGACAACATAAAAATTCACACGAATCAAGCAACTATTCCGTGAGCGGTGAAACCCTCGGTTTGGCAGCGCTCCACGGCCCATGACAATGGAGATTTTTTGTTTGTGGGTTCAAGGCGCGGGGCCAGAATCACGAGTAGGTGAGGCGCGGGAACCATCGCGACAATTTCGTATTCTTAGCCAGACTAACACAGTAGGAAAGATCCACCACTCTTGGGTTGTCGAACTCCACCAAATCGGTGTCACGCATAGCCCTCGCGCTGGCCGATCGATTTCTTGCGCTCTTTCGAGGAATCGAAGGTCAGAGCAATAGAAAATCTAGAGAGAGAGCTCTCTCTCTCTACAAAACTTCAAAACCCAACCCTCTTTTGCATCCAAATTCCAACCAGCTACCGCGTTTTTCTTTGTGTTTAATGGAAGACAAGCTTATTTCTTTATTTTATGCTTGTCAAACCGACATTCATTAATTTCGATGTATTTTCTTGATTTTGACACATGGCTTAATCTAAGTCATCCATATCCTCCTCTCTCTACTCCTTGTCTGACATGTATCGCATAGTACATGTAGTAGGTGACTTTGTCACATCATATGTCTCTCAAACTGTTTTTCTGACACACGACACTCGGTCTTTCAGAAAAAGCGTGAAATTAAGAGCTATCCTCGAGATTAGGAGGCGAGAGGTCGGCAGTGGTAAGCTAGTTTTCGCTAGAGCCGATTCCAATGGTGAAGTTCATTAAACAGAATCTGAAAAATTTCTGGATTTTAGTAAGAGAGTACCATTTTGCCATTTTTTAGAAAATTAGATTTTCTCGAGGTTTCACATTAAATTTGAATTTTTCCGGGGTTTCACACAGAGATTTCGGATAGCTCCACGGGTCTCTTACATTTACACAGAAATTTGAGATAACTCCACGGGTCTCTTACACCCTGCAATCAGAATTTACGTATTGGTCTCAGAACTTCGGAAAGATATCAGAATTTAATGTGGGTGTAAGAGACTTCGTGAGTTATCCCCGAAATTTAAGTAGTGGGTGTAAGAGACAGTAGGATTATAGAAATTTAAACAGGTGTAAGGGCGGTAGGAGATGTCACGAGGCTATGTGTGGATGTAAGAGAGGCTCACGGTGTTGGTCGAAGGATTACGTTCGAGAGAGGAAACATGGCGGTCGTGGTATCACGGGCTTAGAGTTGGTGATGAGGGTTAGGAGTGGCCAGTTAAAGCAACGCGATCGTGGTTATGACGACCAGAGTTGAGTGATAAGTCGGGAGTGACTCGAAGTGAAAACACGGTCGTCATGGTTGTATGTAGACTTAGAGTTGTTGATAGGGTGGAGTGACTGAGATTGGATACTCATTCGTGCATTGGGTGTTGGCGAGCTAGCGAGGCTCGGTATATGGATGTCATTCATGACATGGATTGGAGTTGATGAGTCCGTTGGGTTGTTGGTGATTGTGGCCGGCAGGAGGTCGGCGTTGCAGCTAATCAAGGATTGTGTAGGGTTACACGTGGTTGGATGCGTATGTGGAATTTGGACGAAATTCTTTTAGAAGGGGGAGGAGAATGTGAGAGCCCAGAAAATCTAATTTTTACGAAAAATGGCAAAATGGTATTTCGATCCGGTCGAATTTTCTAGATCTCGGATGTGAAACGGACTTCAGATTTAAGATTAGTGCCATGAAATTTAATTCTGGCGTCCCGAATTTCGAGATAATCGGAATTTAAATGTTTTTTGAGAACACTTAGGGTGTTTGAGGTGCCGTAAAGCGGGTTTGTGACAAAGTTACCTCTTATGTACCCATGTGACACATGTTGCCTTAGTGAGAGAGGGATGAGATGGATGGGCAGATTGAAGCCGTGTCCAAAAATCAGAAAGGGACACGTGGGAATTAATGGAAATGTTAAGTGAATAAGATGAAAATAGCGAATAGTTGTGTACTCCATTAAAACACAAAGAAAGCGTCTCGCGATTGTTTGAGATTGGATCTGAGTGGGTTGGGTTTTGAAGAGTTTTAGAGAGAGAGAGCTTCCTTCTCTAGATTTCCCGGCCGTTCGGCTTTCGGTTACCGACGGACGAAGCGAAAGTCGATCTGCGGTGAGAGCTAGCGTGGACACCGATTTGATGAGTTCAGAAGTATTTCCGAGGTAGGAATATTTTTCTATTGTGTTATTCTTTGGCTGGAAACCATGCAAATGGACGAGGATTGAGGCTGAGTTAGCTGGGTGTCTTCGGTCTCAAAAGCTTTGAGCAGAGTGGAGAAAAATCCCGTTGTTGTGGTGGAAACAGGCGATTGCCAGCAGGGTTTCTTTGTTCACGTGAATGAATACGATGATTTTTGGTGAATTTTATGTTGTTGAGTGATTTAAAATGAATTGTTTGATTGATAAATTAAGCTCATGTGAAAGGCTTTAATTTTGGTGTTGAAAATGATTGAGAATCGAATAATATGAATTATGGGAATTAATTGTGTTAATACATGCATGTATATATATTAGCATGAATGGCTTGGAATTGTGTGAGAATTAATATGTTAATGTATGTAATTAAATATATTAACATGATGTGGAATTTTTTAAAAATATAATTGTGTGTAAGCCATTAGAAATGAATTGTAATTAGCTGAGTGAAATTTTGATGTTATTGATGTAGATTAAATAACATATGGCATGTAATGTAAATTTTGTTAATATGTAAGAAAGTGATATATTGGTATTTGTGGTTTGGAAATAGCATGTCGTTCCATATCTGTCGGGACAACCCTAAAATTAGGTGTGAGTGCATGGCATGGGAAAATGAAAGAATGTTTTCGCGTTGGGCAGGCGTGTGAAATTAAATTGAGGACTTGAGACATGGGAATGAGCATAGACATTCCAAAGTAGGACATGTTTTGCTTAGGTGTGATTGTTTGCCTATGTGCAGTTAGGTGGGAGTAGCCGTGGGGTGTCAGCCTATTGAAACGTCTCTTTGTACAATGAGGGAATGACGGCATTTGGTCTGAGGAGCGATGAGAAGGTGGCAGCTCATTCAAAGGCTATTTTGAAGAAAACAGACATGGCTTTGACATGGATTATGTAAGAAGCTTATGTATTAAATTCTTGAATTTTAATGTAGCTATGTTTGTATTAAGAGTGATGTATCGACTCTTGACTATTGGTATATAGTTGATAGGTAATTTTGTGAGTATTGATGCATGGGCCAAAGTGGCCATTTTTACTCACTTTAAAGCTATGGACTCGGTAATTCGTTTGTGAAAATTGGGACCGGTGTACCTTGGGTGAGAGCTCCCGATACAAGGAGACTTAGCCTGATTTTCGTGGTGGTGTCGTTCTGGCAATCCATGAAATCAAATCGCAGTTGACGGGTTGTCAACGGACCACAGGTTTTGGGGTGTCGCATGTAAAAGGCCCCATTCAGCGAACCGCAGAGATGTAAGAGTTTGAGATATTGAGAGTTTTGTGAGGTATTTTTTAGGTATTGTGGGCATCCTAAGGTTTTGTGATTTTGTCATTTTTCTTAGTCGTCGCAAGACTTTGATACTCCAGTCTTGTACTCTGTGTTTTCAAGAATAGTGGAAGATTCTTTCTTTTCCGTGGCTGTATGCATAGTTGTCCGAACCACGTTAAAACTCTCGTGCACCTTTACGTTGATTTATTTATCTTTGTGTTTTTGAATTCATATTTTTCTGCATCAAAACTTCTGCAATTTATAACATCTTCATATTTCTGGGTTTGGTTTAGCACCTTATGTTCTTTCTTATGCATTATTCCACACATGTGCAGAGGCTGAACCTCCTCTTGATTGGTGCACGAAATCATTTATATTTTGTTGGAAGCAAATCACATAATTCACCAAGATGCCACAAACCTGGTTTATCATTACATCATCATCATGGTTATTGCTGCTGTTGTTGTTGTAAAGCTTCGGTTGCTATTCGTGAACAGCTTGTGAAATCACTGACCTGCCATTTTCACTGTTTACTCGAATCTCATCTGCACTTCTGTGATATTGCTTTGGTCACTCATTTTGTTGTCATTGCTGTAAACCTTCAGTTAGTATGAAATATCATTATTGACGAGTTACTACTGCACAATTTCAGCTGTTCACTTTCCTATCTTCACTGTACTTCTGTATTTTACTTTGTTCACTCATTTTTGCAAATATTTGCTGAACTTTGGTTCATAAAAGGATACATGTCTGTTGGAAGAATCCCATAAATTGGAGTGTGAAGCCAATATAGATAATGCTTACACTTTATATCATTAGGTACGGGATGATTAAAGAAATATCAATGCTTGACTTGGTTGCTGACGTAGCAAAGAAGTGATACAACGCTTATTTTTCAACCACGAAACTCATACGGGTAAGATTTCTGGTATATGTAGATTCACTGATTGTTTTGTAGAAGATAGCATACGGGTATCTTGCATTTGATGATTGGACGATGTTATTTTTTTTTTTGAATGTAAGAACTTTGAAGATAACTTATAGTCAAAGGACCAAAGAAATAAGATCGGTATATCATTATCTTATTCTTCCCCAAGTCCCTGTCAATGGCATAATGAAACCTTTGTTCTTTCAGTAATATTAGCATGCGATCTATGAAATTTTTGAATGTTTTATGCTACAGAATAGTAGGAAGCTAGGCCACAACAAATAGTTCTGAATATCTAATTGCTTTTGGATAAGAGTTCAATTACTATTTATAATTAAATTCTCTAGTGATGAACATAATATTTTGTTATTTGAGTCAACCAAGAATGTACTTTGCAAATAAATATGGCAATGTATTTGTAGATAAATAGTCTATTAATGTGACGACGAGATGCATATATAGTAAATGTATATAATCAAGTCTATGATGGATGAGACATGAGTAGGACATAAATTATTGAAGGTGTTGTTTCATATCCAGTATCTTTATTCATGTCAGGAAGATCAAATATATGTAAAGTACAGTCAATAAATGAATTTGACTAACCATTTTTTAAATATTTTTCCTTCTTCTTTCCCTTTTAACCTTTTTTTTAAATTGATTGTTATCCTACTGACTGACTACTAGAACTTATTGAACAACTAATGACTGTAGCGATATTTTAATTTGACCACTTTGCAATGGAAACTAGAATCAAGTAAACAGTTTTCAGTAGAAATAGTTAGGTGCGTTGTTTTTGAACTTTGTAGAAATTTAAATAGCTTTCAAACGTCAATCCCTAATTATTTTTTAACTTTTCGACTTTATTATTAAAATTTTCTAAAAAAACTTCTGAATAGAAAAAATCAAAATACTTGGCTTTTTCTATTAAGAAAAATCATCTTCCCAAAACAAAGACACCTTTGCCCAACAAGGTTGAGAACTAGTAGCACTTTTGATTGTAAAAGAACCAAGCGACAATATTTTAATCTTATTAAAGTGCTTATTTGGCGTTAAGTTGAAAAAAAGTTCTATTCAGCATTAAGTAAAAAAAACAAACGCCGCTTTAATACTTAATACTATTAAATACTATTTAGCATTAAGTTGAAAAAAGTTTTATTTAGCATTAAGTAAAAAAAACAAGTGCCACCATAGTCTATAGTTAATTCAATGATTAGGTAAGTGGGTGTATTTCTTATCGCTGGGAACCAGCTGTATATTTGATTCATGAACTTCTTGCAATGTCTTTTGCCAGAAGAAGCTAAGGGTCTGCTTGGTTTTTATTTTTGAAAACTGTTTTTGTTTTCAAAAACAAGGAGAACAAGGAAAACAGGGAGAACAAGTTTGGTGCCCAGTTTTTAACTATTGGAAAACATAGAAAAAGAAAAATTTTCAGAGAACTTACAAATGGTGTTCTCTGTAATTTCTCAAAACTATTCTTTACATTATTATTCCCGGTTCAGCAGCTCCAGGGATTTGGCGAAGACTATCCTTTACATTGGTACGCCCTCCCTGCAGAACCCGACTTTTTATTTCCATTATGACTCCTTAAATAGTAATTATCATGGTATAAAATAGGTGTTGTGAACATTTGTTGTACCAATTAACCATGAAGACTATCATTATTTACAAACAATAATAATAATAATAAAGCTTCGAAGGTTCTTACTTAGAGCTTGCATATGGCCATTGTTTTTTCCATTTTTCTCAAATTTATCATTGCATACATCTTGCCCTTGAAAGGTTAATCAATGTTTGGCCAGTTTCTTTCATTTTATGTGTTTATTCCCTAGTGAGTGATGGTTCAAAAATTCTGTTCCATCCTGTTCTTGGAGCCTCAATTTTTATATATATCCTGTCCATCAAAAATTCAAACTAGCTTTTCTAATAATATTGAGTTCTAACTCTTGCCTATTTATTTATTGCCTGCAACACAGATTGTTTAAGGCATTCTTTAGTTGTACCAATGATATTCCTTTTTCCTTAACACATTACATGATTATTCTTGATTTATTTACTTGAAAAGATTGTCTTTTAACAACTTGTAGAACATTAGATTACAAAGAATCAAATCTATTTCTAAAGAAATTATTAATAATTATAAGTTATTAGTTTGTAAACTACTAGTGGTAAGGGTTGGATGATGGGGTTATGGAAGGTTCCAAGGTTCCTAGTCCCAATTAGTATGAATTCAGTCCACTTTTGATTTGTCATAAAGTTGTGCTTTCCAATTTAGTTTAGAACATGCAGTTGGATTGAAACTGCTTTGTGTCCAAATTTTTATTGGTAATGTTTTGTTTGCTTGTCCATCCTGCGTAGTTCATTATGGTAGAGCGCTTAATGTTTCAAAAAGGCAGGGCATAGGGAGGGGAGAGGTCCCGGGTTTGAGTCCTAGTGGGGACAGTTTACTACAATATAACTGAAGTGTTTAGTTGTCAAAAAAAAAAAAAAAAAAAACTAATTGGATCGATTGATGATTTGCCCCTCTTTTAAGTATAGACTCAGTCATTCTGGTTCAGGGTAGGTTCTATGAAGAGTTTCTAAATTGGCGTTAAATTGACACTTAACAAGCGTTCAAAGGATAGTTTAGATTTCTTTACCCATGCGGGTTTTAATCGAAGCACAAGAGCGTGACTGGATTCACATTTTGAAAAAATTCTTGAGAACGGGTTTGGTGTTCTCTTAAAGCTGTTCTTATTCTTTTAATTTAGCGTTCTGTGTTTCATAACAAAAAAAAAAAAAAAAAAATCTCCATGTTTTCCTTGTTTTCTTTGTTTTTAGAACAAACGGGTTCAAAAGCGAAACCAAATAAACCCTAAGGCTTTTGCGACTTCTAAAGACCGCATGTCAATACAAATGACACCTTAAAGCTATAGAAGACCTTGAGCAGGTTCGAAGTCATGTGTAGTATATTCTGTGTTTGGTGCGGTATGTTTATGGTATAAGAGTCATGTGTGGTATATTCTGTGTATGGTGCGGTATGTTCATGGTATAAGAGTATTTTTGTAATTTGATCATATTAAGGATTATTATAAATACCCTTTTACGTAACCCTATTTCAACGATAGTAAAAGTCTAATCACCATCAAGTTCTTGTTTTCTTTCTAAGTTTTAATCCATTGTTGCACAAATCACACCAGATACAAATCAGTGATGAGCAAATGACAAACAAACATTATTCTTCTCATAAAATCAAACACTCTTCAAAAAGAATTCATTGCACATGTCTATCTTTCCCACGAGCCAAACACTCAATCAGTTCATCCAAATTTCTATAAGAGGATCCGCCTTTCTTCTTCGCTTCCCTCGTCATTCTCTTCAACTCCATTGCTCTCTCCCTAGTCTTCCTCCCCTCCTTTCCTTCCATCATCTCCTTCACTCTATCTCAGATAATCTCACTTCCAACTATTCCAGTTCCCTCTCCACACCTCAGAGTTAATTTACCAGAGAATGATTCCAAAGCAGGTATGTCTCATTCTCAAAACCTCTTCAAAGGCTATTCACAGCCACCTCCCAGCTCTCCAGATCTGCTCTCAGCCTCCATTATCACTCCGGAAAGCAGATCCTTTGGCGTCGAGTATACGGGGACTATATAACATCTGACAGCACCTGGCGCAAAGGTCGATCAGCCTGTGAAAATGCAGACTTCACTATCACCTGAGTGAGTACCCCCATACCATGAAACAAGCCCAGGAGCGCGTTAAACTTCCAGCAAGTTTCCATCTCCAGCTCAGGAAGAAATCTGAAATTATGCAAATGAGAGGACACCCAGTTTCAAACATCTCCTTGAATGTTACTCAGGGTTGTTTCATCTTCTTGGTGGCTAAAACAAAGGGAAGGAAGAGATCTGCTGAAGGGATATCAGCAGTGTTCTCAACTCCCTCTGGCAGCCCTTCAACTCTAGGAAATGATATAATCTGAAGAGAGATTTGTGGGGTTTTAGATAGTCTAGAAAGAATGTGTTGAGAATTTGTAGGGGTGGTGATGATGGTTACTTTTATGCCTCTGTGAGAAGGAGTTTGATAGGTCAATGAGAGGATGGTGTGGCCTTGTCATAGGTAAGGGATGACTACTATATGGAGAGGAGATTCAGAACCATGTTTTTTTTTTTTTTTGGTTTAGGAGATTGAATTCCAAAAATATGAGATGGGTTTTGTTTTGTTTTATAGGGGTTGAAAGCAATCATCTTCAAGTTGTAAATAGAATTCAAATTATTGTTTAAATTGAACCAATATGAAATTAATTAATTTCTTGCACTAAAGTTGAAGAATATTCAGCCATTTGATATGGATCCATTCCGATTTTCTTCTTATTATGGAATGAAAATTCGAGATTGTGCTGTCACCTTATTATTTTCTTCTTAAAATAATATTGTCATGCCTTTATTAATAATAAAGAGTACTTATTGCATTTAACATGTAAAATAAGGTAATACTTTATGTCTATATATGGATTGTTTGTAAGCCTCTGACGTCTTACTCAAGTGGTAAAGGGGTGGGAAGGGTATATGGGAGAACTAAGATCGAATTTAGAGTAAAATACTATAATGTAATATGTAAAGTAAATGGATGTAAAAAAAAAAGAAAAAAAAAGTGTAG
>JAEQBH010005222.1:0-72500 GCA_016808115.1 Tetrastigma voinierianum | reverse complement strand
GGAAAAATAATTTATGGATTCATCTCCTTTCCAAGTCACCTTATTTTCAAGAGTCATTTCCATCCATCATCACTAAATTGGAAAAAAAAAAATCAAATCTCTTACCTGAGATGCTTTATATCAAAGAAATAATAAATAGCTCTCATAAATAAGGTAATGATTTCTTAACGATGAGAAAATTAAAACTTTGAATGGTGATTTGATTAAAAGGCCTTTTGAAAACATCATTTTAATAAAAATACCCTTATTGTTCTTTTGTAAAAGTAAATGTGACATGCAATCAGAGATTGTTAATGACTTAGGTCGACTCTGAGAGTGCTTGTGGATTTGGGTTGCAGATACCACATGGTTGTGTCCCATTTATTTAGGGATCCGTATTTTCGCAAAAAAGTTAAGGCGAGAGTCATTTGTTAGAGGCGACTCTACCGACATAACTATACTCTTGATTATAATCGTAACAGTAAGTCCAGATGCCAAGAGCAGTATTGACCGAAGGTGCTTATGTCTATATTTCCAATATCACGTCTAACTCATAGGAGCCATTCAGTAACATTTTAAATCTAAAATATGAGAAAATAAAATGCTTAATTATAGCCACAAGAGTTTGATCACGACTCTCTTACCATGTTACATACAGAGCTATTTATACAATAGTCAAAGAATTTAATTACAATTCTTTTACATAAAATATCTTTTATAAAGGCCATTTGTCAGATCCATCATCGGCCTTCTTCACAATCCACTGACCACCGTAGGAAGCGACATCTCCCTGTACACCTTGTACCTATTAAAGCGGTCCCCTGGCAGGGTGAGCAATACCATTGGAAAAGATGCTCCCTACAATGGCTACTCTCGCCTAAATGCACATGAAATGACATACATAAAACATCAAACCATATTCCATATAAATAATGTAATCCTATATGGAATGTTAAGTATGCATCTGTGAGATGAGACTCTGTCTCACCTTTTAGCTTAGCGCAGTCGATCACTTCATCGCGCTTATGACCCATTAGAACAACGAGAAAACCCGATGCATTGGTGTTTTCACAAATGGTCATAATTAGACAGCCGCCAATTTTAATTTATCAAATCCCGTGTGTTATTCATTTGTGGGCCACGGATTTCCGGGTTCTCACCGTAGGACGCCGCGCGCCTATTCAACATTTGTTATGGGCTTTCATCGACAGTTTTATTTCTAAACCATATAAATTTGGGTCTTTCACTCTTGGGAGGATTCTACCCTGCATCTTGCTACACCCCAATAGCATGTGATTATCTTTATTATTGTTTTTATCGGCTGTTGAGTCTCTCGATTTCGGACGGAGTCCGTTCCCACCCACATTCACGAGAATGGTGAATAACATTACCATGCATGGCACCGGCTCCAGCGATGTGGCCAGGTGCATATGAAATACGAATATGTCGATTTAAGTGACATAAATGTTAATAAGAGCTATATGAAACATTTATAAATTTCGGATAGTATATTTTACATATATAATTTCTATTTATCGTAATTTCATGTTAATACATCACGCAAGCACATGTATTAACATGATTTTTACAGGCAAACAACATCTTGTGATATTTTACAACAATAACACAAAATGGCAAATCTTGGACGCATAAATAGGGCACTTCTTGGTGCCGGTTCGTCAGCGAAATTCTTGTGATGCTCAACACATGAACCGAAGGCGTCGGTCTGGGAATCAAAACATAACCTCTGACCCTGGTCCCAGTTTGCCGTTAGAAAATCTTGTGGAAAAGCAGGTCCATTTCAACCTAAAGCTGTCAAACTTGATTCAGAAATTAGGTTGACGTCTAAAAGCAGTTTAAAAATTAATAAAAATTCCTACACTAAATCCAAAATTTGGAATTTGAAATTCACGCTTCTCCGGCCTCTAAGAAAACCTCAAACCACCTTGACTTAGAAATTTAAAATAGCAAAGTAGGAAAATTCACTCACGCCGTAGGAATTTGTGACAAAACTTCAGTTTTGAGTGCACTGCAACGTAGGCTGCGATAGTGTGGATCAAGCTTTCTTACCGCTCAGATGAAGCAAACTATTGTCTACGTATATCTTGAAGCTTGAAAAACCCATTTCCCCCTTCCTCTCTCTCCTTCTCCATTTCTACGAACCTCCCCGTTTGTTACCAAAGTGGCCCTTTCACCCTTTTTTTTGATTTTTCTTCATTTCATTTATTTTATTTTATTTTTATTTTTTTCTTTTCCTTATTTATTTATTTTTTTGTTTTATTTTTCCCATTATTTCCCTCTTAGCTTGACACCCGGCTTGTAGATCGTTCACACAAATGCACCACATGTCCATGCCATATATCCTTATGACGCGTCGCCAGCGTGAAATTAAGTTTGTCTCAGAATCGTGAAATTTGATGGGGTAACTAGATTTTAATGTCTGAGTTGCTTGGTGAATTCCGTTTCATCATCTGAAATCCATAAAATTTTCTGTTTTCAACCGAAATTACCGTTTCATTGCTTTTCGAAAAATTGAATTTTTACCGGGTTTCTGATAACGTTTTTAAAGATATATGTAAATATAAAATGTTAAGACATTTGTCAAAAATAAGTTATTTTTAAAAAATATTAGGTTATTAATATGATATTTATTCTTTGAATGGACATGTCCAAAACAAGCCAAGAGTCACCTCCTTTTCCTAGAATGTCTCCTTCTCACAAAGAAATGATAAATAGTTCTTAGAAATAATAATTCTTTATTTATAAGAATCATTAAATAATCAAATGATTTCTTAATGAGAAGAAAACTAAATCATTTGATTATTTAATGATTCTTTGAAATGATTCTTATAAATAAAGAAATGATTCTTTAAGGGTGATTTGATTAAAAAAATCATTTGAAAATCAAATTTATGAGAATTTAACACTTCTTTTAATTTTGACATCATTTTGATAAAATTACAGTAATATTCTTTTGTAAAAATAGCTACTTTTCAAATATACATGTAAATATATAAAATGGTGAGCATTTTTGTCCAAAATAAGGAAAAACATGGGAAGGGTTAGATTTACAAAACATAGGGTTATTTAACTAAATATTTCTCCTTGAATAGACCTATATAAAACCCAAATATTTGACCAAATATTATTGTTTATAAAATATTGGGTTATTTAACCAAATATTTATTCTATGGACATGTCTAAAACAAGCCAAGAGTAACCTCCTTTACCTAGAATAGTCTCCTTCTCACATCATCACTTAATATTGGAAAAAATATATAATCTCTTTGATGAGATTCTTCAAGATAGGCAAGAAAATGAATCCAAATCCTTAAAATATCAAAGAAATAATAAATAGCTCTTATAAACAAGGTAATGATTTCTTTACGAGAAGAAAACTAAATCATTTGATTATTTAATGATTCTTTGAAATAATTCTTTAAAATAAAGAAATGATTCTTTAATGGGTGATTTGATTAAAAAATCATTTGAAAATCAAATTTATGAAATTTAACCATTCTTTAATTTTTGACATCATTTTGATAAAAATACCATCATCATTCTTTTGTAAAAATAACATTTACTTTTCAAATATACATGTAAATATATAAAATGGTGAAGGACATTTTTACATCCCAAAATAAGAAAAACATGGGAAGGGGTTAGATTTACAAAACATAGAGGTTATTTAACGATATTTATCCTTGAATGGACATAAACCCCGAATATTTGACCAAATATTTTTGTTTAAATGGACATAAAACCCAAATGTTTGACCAAATATTATTGTTTAGAAAATATTGGGTTATTTAACCAAATATTTATTCTTTGAATGGACATATCTAAAACAAGCCAAGAGTAACCTGCTTTACCTAGAATAGTCTCCTTCTCACATCATCACTTAATATTGGAAAAAATATATAATCTCTTTGATAAGATTCTTCAAGATAGACAAGAAAATGATTCCAAATCCTTAAAATATCAAAGAAAAAATAAATCGCTCTTATAAATAAGGTAATGATTTCTTTATGAAGAAAACTAAATCATTTGATTATTTAATGATTCTTTAGAAATGATTCTTACAAATAAAAATGAATTCTTTAAGGTGATTCGATTAAATCATTTTGAAAATCAAATTTATGAAATTTAACCCTTCTTTAATATTTGACATCATTTTGATAAAAATACCGTCATCATTCTTTTGTAAAAATAACATTTACTTTTAAATTATACATGTAAATATATAAAATGGTGAAGGACATTTTTGTCCAAAATAAGGAAAAAGAAACATAGGAAGGGTTAGATTTATAAAACATAAAGATTATTTAACTTAAATATTTCTCCTTGAATGGACCTATATAAAACCCAAATATTTGACCAAATATTTTTGTTTAAATGGACATAAAACCCAAATATTATTGTTTAGAAAATATTGGGTTATTTAACTTAAATATTTATTCTTTGAATGAACGTAAGAAGCCAAGAGTCACCTCCTTTTCCTAGAATAGTCTTCTTCTCACATCATCACTTAATATTGGAAAATATATATAATCTCTTTGATGAGATTCTTCAAGATAGGCAATGATAGGGTTTGAAAAATAAAGACTCGCTGGGCACTTCGCGAGTCGAAAGAGCCTATTAGAAACCATATGAAGCCCTCGCTAAGCCCCAGAGGAGAGCATGCCGGTGACGATCGGCCCGTTTTACGTCGGCATTCAAGCGGTACAGACTGAATGAAGGTCCGATCATTTCGACCCAGGCCGATTATGGAAATACCCACGAATGAAATAGAATATATTATCCTGCAAATCCAACCGTCATCAATAAAGAAGAAAGATGTATGGTTCATCATCAGCCGGATCCCCAATGGGGAAAGAAGATTATCCCAAATATTGCTCTTTCTATATCCTTTACCAAATCGGAAATACGGTCAATAACAAAAAATATCCCATCCAATGAGAGCGAATCCTAGTCACCATCCAATTTGGTTGAACATCTACTATATAAATACAAGGCCACCCCCGTCGGTGAAAGGTACACATACTCATCACGCAAATACGCATGCTCTTGCCCCTAAGCAGCCTTTCTTTTCTCGAAAAACCTTGCTTAGAGCGCAGGCGTACGGGCGAAACCCTCACCGGCCCCCGCTTCTTTCTTGTTTTGCGGAGGAGTGCCACATTCAGGCAAGTGAGCCGGCATTGCGGTGATCACGCGTGAGATGATCGGAACTATGATGATCCGTCGACAATCCAAATCCGGCCCTGCGCTTGGCGATTAGGTTAGAAAAAGGCATAATCGGTTAATGCGGAGTCACGTAGGAGCGGCGGTTCCTTTACAAATATAGCGATTTCTCGATTCGCGATAGGCGCCGACTCGAAACATAAGCGAGAACAACGCTAATCTCAAGGATGCGGGACCCGACCGGGCAACGCGAGATGCGCGGAAACCTCCGGCGCGTTGGCAATGCCAAGGCTGACCGCGGACGAGGTAGAGGCACTCAGCCTCACGATCAGCGTCTAATGGAAGGGTTAATTCGCTGCAGGGCGGATCACAGCGTGGGAAGCGCGGCGGAGACCGCAGGAAGGTCCTGACATTCCCTCGTGTGAAACTGACATAATCCGACATTCCAGAGATCTTGAAGCGAAGCGGGAGTCCGGTGAGCGGAGGCATGGACCGATCCTAGCCCACGGAGGAGAATGGCGAAGCGGCTTGCAGGGAGCATGTCGAGAACTTGAAGAACTACATCACCCTCGGCGAGACGGGAGGAGCGTCCATGGGAACGAGAGGTTCAGGCGCCTCCAGCCCAAGGCTCGGCCGTGCTGGGAGGTAGTAAGGGGGACGGCTCGACACTATGGATACCTTAGTGCATGACAAGGCCGGATCACCCGCCATGGCCAGGGTACTCCGTTTCCCCCTTCCGGCCAAGTTCGGAATGCCACAGTAGAAGCGTTGATGGTACCGGAGATCCCGTCGATCATCTCGGCTTAACACAAAAACCAAATGGGCATGGGTATCAAGATGGTCGCGATCTGAGGCTTCGCTATCACCCTAAAGGCCCGACCTTGGCATGGTTTAATAGACTGCAGTCATTCGATCTCTCCTGCATTCGGTGTCCATTGCATTTGTCTCACTTCATTGGGGCGGGACGTATAGAAAGCAAAGTTACCATTCTGACCATCAGCGAGCTACTTAAAGAAAGCTTGAGGTCTTATGTCCAAAGATTCAATCTTAGAGTCTCTAAAAGGTAGACTATACCGACGAGAAGTTCGCGATCTTGCATTCATTCAAACTTGGGGGTGCGATCGAAAGACTTGATGTTTTCCATCTCCAAAATCCCCCAACAAGCATGGTGGTGCCATAAGCGAAGGAAGTATATTAGCAGTGAAGAAGCCCTCATATCCAAGAAGAAATCTTATAGTAGAAAAAGCAGGTGCGAATGACGACGGGGATCGGCCCGAAAGACAAGCGACCGGGAAGGGTCTCCAAAGAAAAATGAAGCGATCCCAAAGGCGTGGGAACCTCGGTCGTCTCGGTCCACCATAATCAGAACTGACAATTATCGCCTGGTGATTTCACCCATGCGGCCGATTATCCACGGGTCCTGCGCGAGTCACGAAAGAGCAGGAGTTTCTGGTGCTTGACTGAGTAGTCAAACCCACAACAAGGGCAACTCCAGAATGCTGCGAGTTCCATAGGGACTCACGGACACGCCACGGACGACTTCAGCACAACTTCGAGAGAAATAGAGAGGTACTTATCACGGCGCGGATACCTCAGGCGCTTCGTATCCACAATCGGGCTCGAGAATCGAGGCCAGCGCCCAGCGGCCACCACCTCGACGGATGGCGACTCCGGCCTGAGAGCAACCCCTAGGGTCAAATCCGGGTGTCTTGGAGAGTTCGCGGGAGGAGGTGAATCCAGACTCTGACTCGGAAGGCGCATCTGCGCGGCTGTCAGATTAAACGAGAGATAGCGGAAGTCAAGCGGTATCCAAACTGCCGCGACTCGACACATCCATAACATTTTCTTACTCGGATCTGGAGGGATGCCAACATCCTCACGACGACCCATTGGTAGTTCGCCTGTTATAGCCGTAACAAAGCGGTTCATCGGTCCCCAATTGACAACGGGAGTTCAAGCCGATCATCTTCGCGTCGACTGCCGATAAAATGGGCCCAGCGAGGGAGAAACTAGAGGCTTGGTCGGCCTCATCTGCGGGGGTTCCTGCGGGGAAAGGTATTACCTCTAGGCTCAATATAACTGGTACTCACCTTGGGAGATCCCATGCTGGCGATTACGGCAAGATTCCTCGTCATAGACGCCCCGTCTTCTTATAACATGTTGCTGGGCAGACCCTCTCTCAATGCAATAAAAGCCATCCCTTTCGCCTGCACTTGATGATCAAAATTCCCTATTAGCGGGGTGGGAATGGTTGAGGAGATCGGCAGTAGCTAGGGAATACTTCTTTCGATCCATTAGAGCAAAAGCGATTAGATAGCACTGCGGGTGGGGCTGACATGCGTGAGGTACTCACTCGACTGTGAGCCACCGAGAAAGAAGCTGAGCCAGGGTATTCTTTGGACGGCGACCACGAACATCTCGCCTATATCGGCTCAAGCTAGCGGAAGACCTCAAACCTCCTTATCCATTTTTAAGAGCGGGAAACAAAGAACGTCTTCGCATGGAAGCGGGCGAGACATGGGAGGTGATCTGACATCCTTACAGGTTGAATGTCAGCCCGTCCTTTAAGCCAATCAAACAAAGGAGGAGCTTGAGCGAGGAAAAGACAGAAAAGCCATCAACGGGAAATTCGACCAAACTCCTACGAGGCGAGCGTCGGGGAGGTAGAGTACCGCGAATGGCTAATAACGTCGTAAATTGAAGAAAAGCGACCGTGGCAACTGCGCCGACTGCGACGTCAGCAAAGCATGCGAGGGTGGTTCCTACGCCCACGAATCAACCTCGCCATTAGATGCGGTCGCGAACCACGAACTCCCTCGATTTTATGGATGCTTTCTCCTGGTTACAACGGTCGGTATGGACTGGTGACGAAAAACCTCGTTCGATCCGCAGCGCGGGAACCTATTGTTATCGTGTGATACGTTCGGGCTGAAGCGAACTACGTATGAGAGGTTGGTGAATCGGAATTTTGTTCCCGAGGAAAGCGAGATAGGCCTGTTGTGGAAGTGTACATAGATGACATCTTTGGTAAAGTCCACCATTTGACTCCATAAGCTCATCTATCAGGAGTGTTCAGTCTTGAGAAACTACTACATGAAGCTGAATCCGACCAGAGTGTGCCTTCGGGTATCGGTAGGAAGAATTCTTAGGTTTCATAGTCTAAACCAGAGGAATTGAATGAATCCAGGACAAAATAAAGTAGTCCTTTCGACAATGCCATCGCCATCGGTGCTAAGGAAGTTTTAGCGTCGGCGAGAAGAGTTGCTCTTTAAGCCGGTTCGTGTCTAGGGCAAGTGACAAATGCCGACCTTTCTTCGAGTCTGAAGAGAGGCCTTTGATGGGATACGGTGTGGCATTCTCGGCTTTGAAGCGATGTTGAGCTCTCCTCCCATTCCTAGTAAGTGCACATTTGAAGGGCTCCTTACTCTGCTCTTGTAGGTGTCGGACTTCTCAGCCAGCCCTATGCTCCTCGTCGGAGACCAGAAGAGCGAGTGCAACACCTAGTTTCTTATTGCGGTCGGGCTTTGAGAAGACGGAGGAGAGGAATTGGAGATGGGCTGATTTTGGCCTTAGTAACATGGCTTCCGGAGGCTTCGTCCCTACTTCGGGCTCATTGCATAGAAGTTCCAACCGGAATACCCAGATAAACAAGTGTGTTACATAAACCGAGAGACCTCGGAAGGCTAATGAAATGGGTGCAGAGCTAGTAGGTTGACATCGGATCCTGGCCAGCTGATAAAAGGGCGGGTCTTAGCCCAGAGCCGTCATGGAATTCACCTTAGCCAGACCTGCTGAAGCAGCTGAGCAATGAATGACCTCCCATGGAAACTCTCTGTGGAGTGGAGCCTCGAATGCTGCAAAGGGAATGGGCGGTCTAATCGACCTCTCGAGGAAGGAATAGATGTGAGCCACTTGCTGGGTTTGGATTTCAAGCCTCCCGACAAGAGGCTAGTATGAGGCCGTCATAGCGAGCCTCAGCCTCGCCCATTCCTTTGAAGTTGACCCCATTCAGGGTCGACTTGGCTGGTAGTAAGACAAATAGAGGACACTACGGGCGAAAGTGGAAGGATGATCTTATAATATCTCAAAAGGTCTGAGATTTATTGAAAAAGTTACGTCTTGGTTCGGTCGAACATGTCCCAGACGAGAACTCGGCGAAACGCCTTAGCGAGAGGTAGCCTTGACCTTACGGGAGACCTTAGCGGAGTCGACACATCCAGGAAGAATACGAGGAGCCCTACATCGATCTTTGCGACATGGAGGTTGCGAATTGGTCACGTCGAGTTGGATGGACCCATTTGGGATTATATAATAGACGGACGTTTGCAGCGACCGAAAAGCAGCTAAAATAAGGGCGAGATGCGCGGGTTCACTAATCATAAGGAAGCACATGCAAGCGGAGTTTCTTCACACCTATCCTTAAGTATCGTGGGAAAAAACATTGAATACGTGCAAGAAGTACGAGGGTATATGCGAATCATATCAGGACTCGGGCATGTGTGAAGAATCTTGAGGCGGGATATCTTGGCCTACAATACTCAAAGGCATGGCAGGCTGTCCAATGCGAATGCGCGGGGAGCACGCCGAGATCTCACGCTCCATCTAGGCCTTGACGTCGATCATGAGCCTGACCTTCTGACAATGGGGTTTGGATATCACGGGACCGCGCTGGGAAGGGCGATGTAAATTCATCATCGTCATGATGAATTACTTCACCAGGCAATTTGGCTGGGCAGCTACAATCAGAGCGAGAAGATGCAGCGATTTTGTGTGGCGAGCCATGTCATATCACCGAGATTTGGTATCCCAGAGCCACAGTATCGGACCAATGAAAACAATTTGACAAAGCAAATTCGAGAGATTTACATGCCAGCTCGGGATTAGAGTATTACTCGTCTCGGCATCCACTTTGATCCCAATGGGCCAGTAGAAGTCAGGTAGAACCCTTAAGGCAGCGTTGAAGACCAAATTGGAAGATCTCGAAAAGGAAAATGGGCAGAATACCTCCACAGGAGTGCTATGGGCCCTCTGGACAAGCGAAGTCGACAGAGAAATCCCATTAGCTCACAGCCTTGACCTTTGAAGTAGTAGCCCATTAGAGTCGGTTAAAGTCCCTGAGGGATCGAATTGGCAGCAGGTGGAGCATATGTAGGCGAGGCTCTCCCGTCTAAATTGGATCTCTTAGATGAAAACGTGGCGGGTCTAAGGCGTGGAGAGACTACCAAAGGAAGACGAAGGTACTACAACCAAAAAGTCAAACCCGGGGCTAAATGCGGCGGAATGGTTGGTCTTAAAAAGCTGCCGACTGGAAGAATCCGGCCACATGGAAATAGGCCCCAGCTGGGAAGGCCCCTACATTATATCTCGAGTCGTCGGACCATTCAATTACAGGCTCAGAAAACGGAGGAGGGGAAAATTTTACGACATGCAGGAATCACGGAACATCTTCGCAGCTTTTATCGGTAGACCTTGGTTTGTAATCTTAAATGGAGATTTATCCAATTTTGATTCTTGATTCGACCATTTTACAGTTATTTGTTAAGAGTGCAGCAACTCAGGCCATGATGATCGAGAAAAAATTACATGCAATAGAATGAAAGCTTATAGCCATAAAGAAAAAGTCTCTCTTTATTCCAATTCGGTACATTTAGATTCTGTCAGTGGTGTCATCAGTTTACATTTTGGAAGCCTACGATTGCAAGCGGTTCTCTCTCTCTCTCTCTCTCTCTCTCAAAAAAAAAAAACTTCAGAAAGAAAAAAGGAAAAGAAAACAAGATGAAAATAAATGGACAGAAATGTGGAAAAGAGGAGAAGAAGAGAAAAGGGATGAAAGGAGTTTGTGCGGAAGAGGGAGAATGAGATGTGGAAGAAAAGATGAAAAAGAAGGAGAAGGAGAAGAAAAAAAAGGAATAGAAAGATGGAAACGCAGGCTACATCGCCCTTTCTGACCACGGCCTTGAGACCTGACTCACTTTGTGAGTTAAGTCTGCTACCCTGGGCAGCTTGACCCTAGGAGTTAGAATCAGAGCTGAAATTTACATCGCCGCTCCGGCCTCGGCCTTGGGCCAATGACTCCCTTTGACGAGTTCGTCTACTCTGGGCCACACAGCACAGGAGTCGAGATCGGCTCGGGGCTACGTCGCCCTTTTTTTTTTTTTTTTTTCGACCCACGTGCGGGCCCGGCCAGCTCACTTTGATATTGATTCGTCTACTCTGCGCGGGTCCACGCTAACCTAAGAGTCAGTTATTTCGAGTACATCGCCGCTCGGCGCGGCGCCGGATCCCGGCTCACTTTGGCGGAATTCGTCTACTGCGCACGAGGTCACGCCCAGCCTAAGAGTCGGATCATTTCGGCTATATCACCACTGCGGCCTCGGCGCTCAGACGGCGAGCTCACTTTTGCGAGTTCTTCTACTACCACGAGCCTGCGACGAGAGTTCGGTCGGCTCGAGTGCATCGCCACTCGGCCTCGGCCGGTGGCGGGCCTCACTTTGGCGGTTCGTCACTGCACCTGCAGGCCACGCGGCCCCAGGAGTCGAATCCTATTTCGGTACTGCGTAAGCACTCGACCTCGTGGCGGGAGACTGGCGCTCTTTTGACAGGTTCCTCTACTCTGGGCCTACAGCGACTGGGAGTGGTCGACTCGGTACGTCGCCTGGCTTGGTCTCAACACCGGGCCGACTCCACTGGCGGTTCATCACCACTCGGCCTGAGCCCGCGCGGCCTAATGAGTCGAGATTCGCTCGGGATGGATCGCCACCGAGGCCTCGGCGCCGAGGGCCCGGTGGCTCGCACTTGTGAGTTAATCCTTTCGGCCACGAGGCCATTCTACGGCCTGGGTCCCGGTTAAACTCGGGCAAATTAAGCCGCCGGGCGGCGAGCTCATTGTGACTGACCATTCTACGGCCATGCATCACAGGGTCCGGTTCCACTCGGGCCGTCGGTAGGCGGGCGCGGCGACTCACATTGGCGAGCTCGGCCATACGCGCACGGCCATGCGACCTAAGAGGAAATTGACTCGAGCCGTGTGGGCGAGTCCAGTCGGCTCGAACATGTAGCCCGTATAGACCCGGCGGCCGGTTTGAAGGCTCAACTTCTTTCGGCTCGAGCCACATAGCCCAGATCAATTGACTCGGGCCATGCGGACACGAATCAACTTCGGCAGGTCGACCCGCGAACCTCAAGTGGCTTAGTTTGAAGAGCTCATTTACTCCAGCTCGTTGGCTGATTCGGGCCATTGATTCATGCGGAACATGTGAAGAGCAGTAGGCGAAAGTAAAGTGGAAAAATGGTATTCGTAAGAACAAGGAGCTCTACGTATGTCTTGGGCCCCGAATGACAAAATATACATGTAAAAAAGGTATAAAAGGAGTCGACATCGGGCGGCGAAGATGTGCCTGAGGAGATCCGGGCATCGAAGGAGGGCGGGCCGGGTGAAGAGAGGGGGAGTGGGCCTCGCGGGGGTGCCGGTTCTCAGAATAATCAAGCGGAGAAGGACCCCTCACATCCTCCTCGTCGCTAGGAAGGTGAGTTGAAATCCGGGCCGAAATAGGGCGTGCTGACCTTCTTGAAGGCGAAGCCATCGAAACCCATTAGAGTACAGCGTGACCCTCAATCTTCCAATGACCCCGTCCCGGCTGAGCCACAAAGTTGACTGCTTTGAGGTGGAGGTCCCCACGCGGCCAGACACTCCTCGGTCGGGTTACTTTAGGCGTGACCTCGTTAGCCTGCGACGAGCCGAGATCCAACCAATGTGCATCTTATCACGCGGAGTCGTCCTTGACCGCCACCGCGGTTCTTCCCCTTAGACTCCAGGCTCGCCTTGGGATGTGAAACTCATCCTAACCATCCCGAAGCTCATATTGGGCGAGATTCATCCGTCCAAAGCCCTCCGTCAGTCGTTACGCACCTTCGCCTTTCGTCTCAAACCTCCGAAGCTTGCCTTGACCACTTTGTCAGCTTATTTGGTTGTCTTCCTTACCCTCAGCCCAGAACTGGGCCGGCCGTGGTATCTTCAATCGATTTGAGCTTCACGGCTCCTCGATCGTCGTTTACTTTGACCCCCTGGCTCCAGCCAGCTCGGATGTGGGGAAGCCACCCTAAGCGCCTTAAGCGGGCAACGACGACTTTCGTTTAGTTTGGCCTTCCGGCCCGAGCCCTTCAAATAATTAGCCACCTCGCGCAGCCGCGAGAATCAACACTTTCAGTAAATTCAACGGTCAACTCAAAATGGAATCGAACCACGACAAGGTATGAGAGACTTTACGGATGACCCACAGAAGATAGGGCTAAAGCCTCATCAACCGGGAAGCTGCGCGCTCGACCTGCAGAGATCGAGAGGTCGCCCGAGAATGGGTAGCGATTGCGCCCGGCCGCCCAGGCTTCGGCATTGAAGCAAAGAAATTGCTTCTCAGCGATTTCGGTTCGGATCTTTCGACTTTTCTTCCCGCGCCGAGAAGGTGACTGGCCTCTTCGTTGGCGGGTTCCCGGACAGTGGCGGCGTGTGCGCGGTAGTGCGCTCCAGCGGCCGACCGGGACGCCCCGCCTCGGCGGCGGACCCGAGGATGGGACCGCTGAACCAGGCTTGCAGGAGCCTTAACCCGGAAGGCGCTCACGCCCCGTTCCGGTTTGCGGACATGAGTGGACGGAGAAGATGAAGATGCCCCAGCGGACTTTGGCTGGCCGGCGATTTTTCCAGCGAGTGGGGTTTTTCGTTTCAGCTCGAGGCTTCGAGACAGCGTCTCTGAGTGAGCTGATGGTTCCCCTAGTGGGTTTTGGCGTGGAGGGCTGATGGCGGCTTTCATGATGGAAGGAGCGAGGCCTGAGCGCTGACGGAGGACCAGTGGGAGAAGGCTTTTTGTAGCGGGAGGCGAAGGCCTCAGTAAGCGACGAGGCGACCTCGAGCTCGAAGGGCCGGGAATGTGGGCGCTTGATCGACTCCGTGGGACGAGGGGACACTCGTGCGCCAACGCTATGGCCGTTATCTTTTGGCGAGATCAATTCGAGCACACAGAGGCATGTAAGACGATTACAAATGAGTGCCCATGACCACACACAGAAGTTATAGCCAAGCGAAACGAACCTCCACGAAGATTCTGGGGTGGTCGAAACCCAACTAGGCATGAGTGTCGTCCTTGTGAAGAGGGAAGATCGAAGAATCATAAGAGAGGTATTTAGACGCTGAAAAATAAAGAAAGCCCTCGGATGTCTCCTTTGGGCTAAAAGGTAAAGGAAAGCGAGGCTATCTTTGAGGACAGAGCTGTCTATTGAAAACCCAACGGATAACCAAGATACCCCGACCATTGTTGCGAGTTGAGAAAGGACGAACGGTAGAGTGTTGCAAAGCCCTTTTATGAAGGTGCGGAGGAAATAGGCCGTTATCGACCACTTGAAAAACACACCATCTTGAGCGAGCCTGGGTGAAAGCATTCGGGGACCACACTCGAGCAGCGAAGGGGTTGGTAGCGTCGGCAAAGGTGGCCGTGGGGGCCAGAGCCTTGCTGGAGTCCCCACAGTTAAAGCATCTTGAATGGCGGATCTTATATTACGACCCCCGGGATATTTAATCGGGCTTACTTTTCCTTACCCTTGTCCAAAGGAGGCACCTGCAGGGCATCTCGAGGGGGTTAAGCCTCGGTAGAGCGTTAGGAACCATGGTCGTCGAACCGGTAATGGCGAAGAGTCACCATCGTCGTGAGAAGGAAACGGCCCAGGACCCATGTGAAAACTGGCGCATACCTGTCGACCCTAGCGCCTGCGTCGTATATCGGAAAGAAACCAAGGTAAAATGCGGCCGGACCTAGAATACAACGAGAAAAGGCTATCTAAGAAGGCCTTGGGAGAAAACTCTACAAAAAGGCTCCCGGGCGAGACAGGAGAGGAAAGTCCGAGACTTCGCTAAAGGCAAGAGAGAAAAGATGCTCGAGGTCGGAGGCACACAAGGCAGAGGATGTCTGCAGAAGAAAGCG
Organism: Tetrastigma voinierianum; assembly: GCA_016808115.1. Taxonomy (NCBI): domain Eukaryota; kingdom Viridiplantae; phylum Streptophyta; class Magnoliopsida; order Vitales; family Vitaceae; genus Tetrastigma; species Tetrastigma voinierianum. The sequence continues at coordinate 57,372 of JAEQBH010005222.1, read as the reverse complement.
AAAGCGAAAGGGAATGGGAGAAATGGCGCGAAGACCGAAGAGTCGTATTATCATAAGACCAATGGCGTGACCAATTTAACTAATCGACCAGAAGCGGATGCGTCGTACTGATGTGAGAAGCGTTGCAGCCACTTGCCCGCGATACACCGTTACCTGAGGGTAGGAGTCTGATGGGAGTTTGAAAAATAAGGCTTACGAGGCGGGTGTGCTATCAATGAAACACGGGGCCACTCGCTAAACCCCAAGGAGGCATGCCCATTGAAGCATTCGACCATTTTTACGTGGCATTGACTTTTGGGTGCCCACACTCGAATGAAGAGGTCCAATCAGCTTTCGGCCCGAGCCGATTATAAAATCTAAAGATAAGGGAAATAGAATATATTATTCACCAATCCAACCAAATCTCATCAATAAGGAAAGAAAAGATAATAACGAGTTCATTATTGAGCGGATCCGATAAGGAAGAAGATTATCACGATAAAGCATCCTTTCCTGTATCCTTTTACCAAATCGGAATCTGAGATAATAACAAAAATATCCCATGTAGTAAGACGAATCTTAGTCACCATCCAAACACAGTTTGAACATCTCTATAAATACAAAACAACTATCAATTAAAAGATCATACTCATGCGCAAACATCGCATCACATAAGCGCCCCTAAAACAACCTTTCTTTTTCTCTCAAAAGAAAGAAATGACTTGAGCATCAGACGCCATGGAGGCCGAAACCCTCGTCGACCCCCATTCTTTCTTGTTTTGCGGGAGTGCCACGCTTGAGCGCGTAGACCCGGCGTTGCGTCCTGCTAGCGGGCGATCCGGATCCTGCATTGATCAGGTCAATGATAAATCGCGTTCCTACACACTCAATCCGATTAGGTTGGAAAATGCGTCATCGAGCGAAAATGAATCAAATCATAAATATCAAATAAATAATAAATAGCTCTTATAAATAAGGTAATGATTTCTTTATGAGAAGAAAACTATCGTTTGATTATTTAATGTTCCTTTGAAATGATTCTTATAAATAAAGAAATGATTCTTTAAAGGGTGATTTGATTAAAAAATCATTTGAAAATCAAATTTATGAAATTTAACACTTCTTTAATTTTTGACATCATTTTAATAAAATTACCGTCATCATTCTTTTGTAAAAATAACATTTACTTTTCAAATATACATGTAAATATAAAAATGGTGAAGAAAATTTTTTATCAAATAAGGAGAAAAACATGGGAAGGGTTAGATTTACAAAACATAGGGTTATTTAACCAAATATTTCTCCTTGAATAGACCTATATAAAACCCAAATATTTTTGTTTGAATGGACATAAAACCCAAATATTTGACCAAATATTATTGTTTAAATGGACATAAAACCCAAATATTTTTCATTGAAGGGTCATAAAACCCAAATATTTACTGATTAGATTTGAAATTTGAATTTAATGGTATCTATATATCTATAAAACCCACTTGAATATTTTTCTGTAACTCACCTAGCCTATCACACCATCAGAATGGAGTCTGCAACACCACCTCTCCCGTATAGTGATCTTCCTTTCATAACAAGGCCACACCCTCCCAATGCTAGACCTCTCCCGCCGCCTTGCCCGGCGAGGCATCAACGTCACCATCATCCCACCACCCCTGGAAATTTTCCAGAATCCATTCAAAGTCTCTCAAAACCCCAGAAATCTCCATTTCCGTCATCATTTCCTGAGTTGAGGACCATTAGTAAAAGGATAGAGAACACTGCTGATTTCCCTCGGAAGATCTCCGATTTCCCTTCATCCGTTTGACCAAAGCTCAAAGACCATTTTAAGGAGATTCTCAGAGATATGTTTGAGAGTGGCTGTCCTCCATTGCTGTAATCTCCGACGTCTTCCCTCGGCTGGACGCTTGACTGTTACGATTCTTTTGGTGTTTCTAAGTTTATTACGTACGGTATAGGCGGATTATCAAGCATTACTGGTTAAAACAGGAATCATTGAACACGTTTTGAGTTATTGCCTGAGGATGTCATACATTTCCCAGATTTTTCCGACCCGGTTCAGGTGGCAGGCAGACTTCGTGCTGAAACATGACCCTAGAGGGAGTGAAATGTTCTCTTTGATAGAGGAGATAACAGAGCAGATTTGAACAGTTGGGGGGATGATTGTGAATAGTTTCAGATATGGAAGAGAGCATATTCCTGCTTTGGAATAGCTCTATAAGGAAGCAAAGCATGGTTTGTAGGACCTCTACTGCTGTCTGATCAAATCGATAATGAAGAAGAAGATGATGACGAGAATGAAGATTATTGTCTGTACATCGATTGGCTGGACAAATTGAGTAGGGTTGGGGAGCGTGATTTACGTGTCATTTGGATCAGAAGCAAAGGTAAGCGAGGAGAAGCTGGAAGAGATAGCCTTCGGCCTGGAGGAGGCGGCGCAGCCGTTCGTATGGGTGGTGAAGTCCAAGACATGGGAGGCGCCGCCTAGATGGGAGGAGAGGGTGGAGGGGAGAGGCTTGGTGGTGAGAGGCTGGGCGGAGCAGCGGAGAATCCTAACGAATTCAAAAATCGGAGGATTCTTGAGTCCTGCAGTTGGAGACACTTCGGTGCTGAAAGGGAGGGGCTGTCAATGGCAAATGGCAGTGCCGCTGCTATTTGGCTGAGCCAGAGCTGACCAGCCGGTGAATGTGAAGATTGTTACAGACTGGTTGGGAGCTGGAATTAGGGTTCTTGAAATGAGTGATGGGGTGGAAATCGTTGGGAGGGAGGTGATCTCTAAGAAAGTGAAAGAGTTGATGGTGGGAGAAGAGGGGAGGAAGGCTAGGGAAAGGGCACACGAGGTGAAGAGAATGGCATGGGAAGCTATGAAAAAAGGTGGTTCTTCTGATAGGAAATTGAATGAAATGATAAAGTGTTTGGCTCTTAGAAGAAATGAGGGTAAATAAGATGTATTTTATTTTTTCTTTGTTTGAGATATATATGTGTAATTTATTTATGTTGTGTTTACCCAAATAATGACATGAAAAATCTAATAACCTTATTATCTCAAATGCTTTAGTTAGAATGAAAGTGACAAATGCATTATTACAAATCTGAAAATAACATTTGCACTATCATATGTCTTTATGTGGATATATAACTTGCTTATTTTTGGTTCAAATATTCATGTTGTGAATAATGTGAAATCTTTGTTGTGTGCTAACTTTGATATGAAGGACCTTGGAGAAGCTAAAGTAATACTTGGTATTAAAATTACTATTTTTGAAAAGGGAATTTCTTTGGATCAATCTCACTACATTGAGAAGTTTTTAAAGAAATATAATTACTTTAATAGTGAACCAGCATGTACTCCCTATGATCCTAGTGTAAAGTTGTTCAAGAACACTAGTGACAGTGTTAGGCAACCTGAGTATGTGAACATCATTGGCAAATTACGATATGTTACATATTGCACTAGACTCGATATAGCTTATGTTGTGGGATTACTATGTAGATTTACCGGTAGACTTAGTGATGAGCATTGGCATGCTATTGAGAGAGTCATGAGGTATCTGAAAAGAACCATGAACCTTTGATTGTATTATCAAAAGTTTCTTGTTGTCCTAGAAGGATACAACGACGTTGATTGGAATACCCTTTCAGATGACTCCAAAGCAACTAGTGGCTATATATTTAGTATAGTTGGTGGAGCCGTTTCAGGGAAGTATAAGAAACAAACTATTCTAGCTAGCTCAATCTATGATGGAGGCTAAGGTGATTGCATTAACTTCGGCTAGCGAGGAAGTAGGTTGGCTAAGGAACTTGCTATCAGATACTATCTTATGGGAAAGACCAATTACGGTAGTCTTGATCCATTGCGATAGTACCACGGCTATTGCAAAAGTTCAAAACCGATATTACAATAGAAAGAGGCGATAAATATGTTGCAAACTTACCATTATAGAATTTCTCTTTACTAAAGCTGAAAAAGTGGATCATGTACGTTCTAACGATAACCTAGCTGATCTTTTGATGAAAGGATTAGTTAGAGAAAAGGTTTACAAAACCTCGAAAGGCATGAGACTAAAGCCCTTAGAACTATGAGTCACTTATGATGGAAACCCAACCTAAAGACTCATGATCCCAAGAATTAGGTTCGGGCGGTAATAACAAGTCATAAAGTGGCATGAGAGAACTACAATTAAAAAAAATAAAAGTTCCATCCTACTACCATTATGGAGAGAATTAGGTTCAATGGGTAATAACAAGTCATAAATTGACATGGATCAAGAGAGTCATGCAATTAAAAAAAAATGTTCCATCCTACTACCATTATGGAGAGAATTAGGTTCCAACCTAAAGACTAAAAATCCCAAGAATTAGGTTCACGGTACAACAAGTCATAAATGACATGGAGAGAACTGCAATTAAAAAAAGGTTCCATCCTACCACCATTATGGAAAGGCATGATATCCTAAGCGATGATTGAAGGATGACATAACCTTAATGAGATCTATATTCTATGTGGAGTGGAGTACCTAGTTACAAGAGTACTCTTGATGGACTCACCTATGTGAATGTGGAAGTGAGACCACTTCCTACAAATTTTTTAGAGCATTCACTTTACTGGGATATTCGTGCATGGTCGTAAAGCACAGGCTTTCAAACTACACCTTAGTGATTGTGCGTGAGACGTTGTTGTGGTATAGAGTTGAAAATTACGAGTTACTTGGTAACCAAGCATCTTCACTATGATGGTCTGCTGAAAACACTTTACTTATGCACAATCTTATATTATATTGCTCGATGACAAAGATTATTTTAAAAAACTATGGGGATTGTTTTGGAATATTGAATTTTAAAAGGAGATGGCGATAGGGTATTATCATTTTTTTAAATAAATTTAAACTACTTTATTTTATTTTTTTTACTTGGTAAACAAGATACCTTTTCTAATATTGAAGGATTCTTCCCCACGTTTTTAGTTTCACTCCTTCACTATACCAAAATTTTTCTTTCCGTTAGGCTCTTTACAGTTATTTTTATGGACTATAAACAAAGGCAATGATCATTAGTTTGAGGCACAAAAAATCTTATTCCACTTCTCAAATCACCTTAGTGGCTGTAGAACTGCTTGCACAACCTTAGGCAAGCCACAAAACGTCTTATAAAGAAAACGATTTAGCCCACAACTCAACCAAGAAATTTTGGTAACATCGTTCTTTTTTTTTTTATTTTTTATTTTTTTTCAGTTTTGCTCCACTGCATTACATATATAAATTTTGGATTATTTAATATTTTTAATTAAATATTTAGAAAATAGTAAATTAGTTTTCAACTTCCTAGGTGAAAGAGATTATATATATATACAAAAAACTTGAGTTATGAAACATCATTTAACTTAAAATTCCAATTTTAATAATGGGAAAATACTTCCACCACAACTCAATATAAATTTTTTTTAAATAACTCAATATAATTATACCATGAAAAGTTCAACAAATTATCAAAATTTTAAAGAATTTTTTTTTTTTTTAAAGTTAAACAGTTTAGTTACTATGTAGTAAATTGTTCTAGCACATTTTGGTTATATAAACAAAAAACTACAAGTGTCTCCATAGTTTCGGATTATTGAATTTACTTACTACTCATTCTTTGCGCGATTCGATTAAAAGACCTTTCAAAATTTCAAAATCTAACTTTTCAACAAATTTTAATATTATTTTGAAAAATACCTTCATTATTTTCTTGTAAAATAATATTTTCAAGATATACGAATTTTACAAATAACATTTTGGTCTAATAAGTCATTTTTTAAGAAAAAAAAGAAGATAATTGTTAGATATACAAAATCGGACTTATTCGAGATTTTTAATCAAAAATATCTTATGGCTATACAAAGAAAATAGTGCTCCTGAGTCCTGATTAGGCAAAGGCCCATCAATGGGCCCAAAAATTCACTTGAACTGGGCTCAAGCCAAATCGGGCTGGAATTTGAACAAGTATGGTGGTTGAGGTTGATTCATTTTTACAGTCATGTTTGGTTTGATTCCGGTACTCTTCTTTCTCCTTCTTTTGGTGAGTTTGGTAAGAAAGAAAATCAAGATTTTGGTTTCTTCACACATCCGACAATACAATCTACAGTATTTAGCTTAACTTCATTTCCAATAGGTTCCAAGCTTTCCGGCAATGGCTGATACAGACAGCTTTCAGAATCTGGTCGCTGCAAGGACGCTGCGGAGAACAAGGCTGGAGAAATCAATAACCCTAGCTTCCGCCCTCGAGAAAACTGGGCCGAGGCTGGAGGAGATCAAGCAAAGACTGCCGTCACTGGAGGCGGCTGTTCATCCGCTTCGCGCAAGGAAATGGTGTATCTCCGCCGTCGGCATTTGAGTGCCGCATACGACAAGCTGGAAGCCGAATTCGGGCGGATCTTACGAGAACATAGTCTTCCTCTTCCCATTGTTTCTTCCGAATCCTCCATTGTTTCTACATCATCGTTTTCAGTTTCTGTTATTCAGAAGTTGCAGGCGGTTATCGAGAGGTTAAGTGCTAATAACAGGCTTGAAAGCTGCGTTTCTACTTATATCGATGTTCGTAGTTCGTAGTTCGAAATGTCAGAGAATGTTTAGAACCTCTCGGTTTGGACTACCTTGAGATGTCTGTGTTTGAGTTTGATAATTTGCAAGAGACTGATAGTTGTATAGATAAGTGGAGGAAGGATTTGACGTAGTACATGAATAATCTGCTGGAGATCGAGTATGAACTCTGCGATGAGGTTTTCAAGAACAATGGATCGAATGTTTCTGTTGATTGTTTTGTGAGGATCGCCACAGAATCTGGATTTCTGGATTTTATTCGGTTTGGGAATACTGTTGCGGAGAGCAAGAAAGATGCAGTCAAGCTGTTTAAGCTATTGAAGGAGATGAGACTGGATTTCAACCGTCTGTTTGGGGGAAAATCTTGTAATGGAATTCAAACCCCGACGAGGAATCTCGATATTCTGGGAGCTTCTGCCGCAGGTGGAGGTTCATAGAGGGACTTCTCCGCCTCCCAACGGCGGCGTCCCGAGATTGGTGAGTTTCATTAATGTGTACTTCAACCAGCTGCTAGAAGATGACGACTTCAGGCCAACCATGCATGATCCAATTCCTGGAGATTCACCAGAACTGGCGACACCAAAGATTCCGAGAGGGAATCTTGGGGGAGAAGCTCTGCAACGTTATGGAGGCGATGAGGCTGAACATTGATGCATGGTCCAAGGCTTATGAAGACACCTCACTATCCTAAATTTTCTTGATGAACAATCACTCACACTTGTACAACGCTCTCAAGGGGACAAGCCTTGCGATCTTAGGTGGAATCAAACATTTATGAGAGCACGAGAAGCCCTAGGGATGCGGAACCTATAAGAAGCAATCGAATTGGGCCGTCGTGACGAAAGCCTAAGGAAGAGGATATGCAGAGCTGTGGTTGATACCAGCCTGTGCTATATATCTAGAAATATGACGATTGAACCAAGATGGGAGAAAGTATGTGAATATTTATAGTGAAGAGGGGATATAGTATGCTTTCCTATGTTTCATTAAAGGTGAGGAAGTGTTATAGCACTAACACTAGACACTCTATTGATAAAATGAGTGAGATGGTAACTAATAATCACTTGCCATCTAAAACATGAGGGACTTCTGACTTCTTATTATCTTGATTTGATTAAACGTATTAGAATTTAGAATTGTGTGTAAGTTATGAATTAACATGATTGGATTGTATGCAACGGTATTTTCTCCTCTTATAGAACATGAGGAATTTTTTACTTTTACATCTTGATCTAATTTGCAAATAGAATTGTGTCGTAAAGTTATGAATTGACTATTGGATTGAATTGAATTAGACCATATTTTCTAACTTACAAAACATGAGGACTTTTGACTTTGCAATTTTGATATTTTCTATCATTCTAAACTCACTATTTAGGCTATGATTGTGATTAGAATTTAAAATTATCTCTCTAAGTTCAAAATAAATATTTTATATAACATTTAGATATACAGTTCTCGAAAAGTGTTAAACGAAGAAAACATATTTCCTATTTTCTTTCACCTTCCTCATTTCTTATGGAACCAAACTTAGCCTTAGTATTCTTCAACTTATATATATATAATAAGCCCGTGCTTTATTAAATAAGAATTATATTTTTGAAAATGAAATACGTAGAACAAATAGCATCATTTAGGTAAAGCCTCAAAGCAGCTTGAATTTAGGAATGGTGTAAACATGAATGTCACAGGCAAAGGAAGATCGGGAGGAGCTTTTTGTCAAAATGAATAAATTTATTGATTCAAGTTAGTAATACAATCGATAAAAATACTGAATCAAAGGACTCTTTTTTCCCTAATTCCCCTTTTGTCATAACTTAAGTTTAAGTTAGATGTATGGCCCATGTCGTGCCACGTGTCCAATTCTGTTTGGGCCTGGACAGCAAACTGCTACTCATTCCGTCTCAATTCAAGTTCAAATCATATCCTATGAACTTAACTCAAGTCATTTCTCAATTTTCGAGATTTTCATAAACAAAATCTCATCCTTGGGAGTCACTGGACACCCATCACCTTGAAAATGTGAACATCCGACAGTCTCGAAATTCGACGAAATTCGTCTAGGTAACTAGATTTTGCGAGACGAATCCAACGGCAAAGTTTGTTTTGTCATCCGAGATCTAGAAAATTTCCAAGTTTTCAACCTGTACTATTTCAAACAATTTACTGTTTTTCCATTTTTAAGAAAAATTCGATTTTTCTCGAGTTTTCCGGGTTTTCTCATCCTGAAATTCTCACACACAACACACACAATCTCTTGCATATGCAACAATCATTTAATATCAATGACTAAAACATACCTTCTTCCTTTAGTACTGATGGCTGGCATGCACTCCGTGTCCCTCGAGTTCCTGCATGTCTCCTCTATTCCACCTGTCGCCCACAACACCTTCACTAGCCTCACTGGCCTAGTTTCCTCAAAACTCGATCCCGCCATCCATGACACGCACAAGTTCCTCCTCGAAGGTTCCATCTGTATCAACAACAAGCTCTCCCCAATCCACAACATGAGTCGAATCTAGGGTGTACTTCCGGAGCATGGAGACATGGAATACTGCATGAACACTCAATAAACTCTGGGCAAGAAGCCAACCTAAGATGTAATCGTACCTACCCTTCAGTACCTCGGCGCCCAATATACCTCGATGATAGCTTCCCTTTGCCAAACCTAACCACTCTAGGCATCACCTTCAAGAAGACATGATCACCCACCTCAAACCCAAAGGTCACCGTCGTCGCATGCTCTTCGCCGCCCGAGCCGTGAGTAAGACGCCTCAGACAATCCACCTTCTCGTGTGTGTCTCTAACCAACTCGACCCGTGTGGTTCTTTCTCCCACCTCCTGCCTAACAAACCCGAGATCGACATACCCCATATAATGCCTCATAGGTGCCATCTCGTATGCCTCGCTCGATAACAATTGTCAGAGCGAATTCCACCAAGGGTAAATGCTCTTCCTAACTACCTCAGATCCAAGACGTATGCCCGTAGTATGTCCCTAAGGTTCGACGGGTCCTCCGACTAACCGTCCGCTTAAGGATGAAAAGTTATGCTTCATCATCAACCGTGGTCCCCACGGGGCTTTGGTTTGAAACTCTCCTAAAAACGAGTCATAAACCTGATCCCTTGGCCCGATATTATGATTAATCGACACTCCCATGTAACCTGACACCTCCGCATACATACAACTCGTAGAATTCCTTTAGAAGAAGGTCATCCGCGTAACTACAAAGTAAAATAATTTAGTGAGTCGTCCACTATGGCCATCACATCATGTCATGCCCTTGCAATGTCTGTGGCAAGTGAGTCACAAAGTCCATCGTGACGTGCTCCCACTTTCACTCAGCTACCTCCAACGGGCCGGAGTAACTCAGCCCTGGGGCGTTCTCACCCTTCCTCGCTAAATAACACGTGAGACATCGCCAAATGAAATTTCTAAGCATGTTTCTTCACTTACTCCATTAATAATCGGCGATCGATCATGATACATCTCGTGCCACCTAGATGCACAATAATAAAAAAGAGCAATGGAACTCTCCTGAGGATCTCCTCTCGATTTTTCACTTAGAACCACGATCTGTCCTCTATACCGAAGACTACCATCTGAGTGCATGGCCTAGCCTTCGTCACTTGTACCTGACCATACATGGTCCCTGATGGATAGTATCTCTATGTTCTATCCTTGAAACTAGATCACTCTGCTCAATAGAGAAGGCGTAACCACTAAACTCCCCAAGGTACCTTGAGCCTGATCCCTATATCACAATCCGAACTGTCCCATAGTCACGAGCATCTGCCACTCCCGAGAAGCTATACTAGCCAACACTCCCCGTGACTTCCAGTTTAGTGCATCAGCCACCACATTTGCCTTACTAAGATGGTAATGCAAAGTGAAATCATAATCCTCTAGATACTCCATCCACCTGTATTGCCTCATGTTAAGGTCCCGCTATGTAAATAAAAATTTCGACTTTATGGTCCGAAACACCCTCGAACTCGCCACATAAATTATGGCGCCAAGCCTTTAAGGCAAAGACAATGGCCGCTAACTCCATGTCATGTGTAGGGTAACTCTGCTCGTGGTTCTTTAATTGCTAAGAACCATAAGCCACTACCTTCCTGACGCATCAAACACATCTCGCCCATCCGAGGCATCACAATACACTCGTGTACCTCTGTCCCTCTCAGTGGTTATCGTAATAGGAGCCAAGTGTTTCCTCTTTAATTCCTGAAATGCCCTCTCACACAAGTCATTCCACTCAAACTTAACCTCCTTCCGAGTCAACCTCATCAAAGGCGTAGAGAATCGGGATAAGTCCTCAATGAACCTCCTATAATACCCTACCAATCCCAAGAAACTACGTATCTTGAAGACTGACTTCGGTCTCTCCTAACTCATAATTGCCTCGACCTTCTCCGAGTCAACGGATACCCCTGAAGCCGATACCACATGTCCTAAGACCACCCGCAAGCCAAAACTCACACTTGTTGAATTTGGCATACAACTGATGCTCTTTCAATGTCTGGAGAATGACCCTCAAGTGACCCTCATGATCCTCCTCAAACTTGGAGTAGATCAAGATGTCATCCACGAAAACCATAACGAATCGATCTAGGTAGGGTTGGAACACCCTATGCATAAGATCCATGAATGCGGTTGGAGCATTCGTCAATCCAAACGACATCGCCATGAACTTGAAATGCCCATATCGAGTTCTAAACATCGTCTTAGGGATATTTGTCTCCCTAACTCTCAATTGATGGTAGCCCGTGCAGAGATCTATCTTGGAGTAGACCCAAGCCCCTCTCAACTGATCAAACAAGTCATCAACTGGGCCACAAAGGGTACCTATTCTGATAGTAGCCGTTGCTCGACGGCACGAAACCCTCTATTCAACACCTCGCAGAATCGGGACCTTGACCTCTTGCAACTCAACAAGCATCATTCTCTGTAGAGTCATGGAAATAGGTGATGTACTAGGGTGCAACTCAATGATGAAGTCCACATCCCTATACGGAGGTAATCCCTGTAGTTCATTTGGAAAAACATCCTCGTACTCACAAACAACCCTGTGCACTCCAACTCCCCCGTCTCACCTCGTGCTTCAGGTGAGGCTTGCTAACCTCAACCCACCAATTGCTAGCACCTACCCGTATACCATTCTAGGTAAAGCGTCATGCTTATCCCCTTGAAACGTAACATAATTACCATCCAACGTGGTAGTGCACTTCCCACGGTCACAATCGATGACAACTCGATGTGCCATCAACCAGTCCATCCCAAGGATGACATCAAACTCCGACATGTCTATGACCCTAAGGTCCACAGTGAACAGAATCCCTGAGATCTGTAACTCACAATCCTGACATATCTTATTAACCCTCACCCTAGTTCCTAGGGGAGAACTCACATGTAACGATTCTTCCAAGGTTTCAACCTCTAAGCCCAAATCTTTCACACATGATGCAACAATTAATGAATGAGATGCACCAAAATCAAACAATACTCTTACCCATAAGCAAAAGAGTAGAAAAGTACCCTAAATAACCGAATGATCCTCGCAAGCTCGCCCGAGGTGCGACGGAGTAGCACACCCGGTCCCTAAAGTCCCTACTGTGAGCCCCGCCTCGACCTCGACTCCATGCCCCGACCTATACGGCCTATCTCGCGAACAAGAGGGAGCCATGCACACCTGAATGATAACAGCCTCCCGCCCACGGTGGTAGTGAGGAACAACCGTACGTGTGCATGCCCCGCCACCGGGACTACGGTGTCCCATAACTTCGGGATCCCCTCGCCAGGCAATCCCGTCTCGCGTCCAGCCTGTGGCAATCGGAAACACGCCTCTACTCGCTGGCTAGGAGCCAAGAGCTCCCATCTGATGACGATCCCGCCTCGCCCTGTGTTCTACTCTATCTCTCAAACCCTCACCTAGAAGTCCCTCTCGCTTTATTTCAGCTAGAAAAAGAAAGTTGACTCTCATTCCTCTTATCACTAGCACCCGTATCTCTGATGCTCGCAAGGCCATCCACTTCCGCTCTACGGCCATACTATCCCGAATTCATCAGTCCATCTCTAGAGAGGAGTCCCACAATTTTTTACCCCGATGGATACTCAAACCATCCTCAAATTTCCTCACTTCGCTATGTCCGTGGCCACATAATCGCTCGTGGAAATGCGGATAATTCAAAGTTGAACTGCAGCCACGTATTCGGTTAACCGGGCCATCGCTCCTTGCTTTAACTCTAGGAATGGAGCTACCTCGTCATGTATGCCGGAAATACTTTGTTTCAGCATATCATGTAATCCCTCGCCCATGTCATTGCCTCCAAATTCCTTGAGGCTTTGACCCAATCCCACCATACTTGGGATTCACCCTCTAACTGGAATGCAACTAGGCTTATTCTCGTGGCATCGGAGGTGATCTCCACAGCCTCCAAAATCTTACCAACTTGTGAAAACCAATGATCAACTTTCATCGGTTCCCCTCCTCCCTTGAAGGTTTGAGGATGATGTGCCTTAAACTTTCGAGGTTACTCCTGGCCCTCCTCGGGGCTCAGCATTTTCACTAGCCTATGCAATGTTGTAGCCATGCAGTCAGGTAAATGGTAGCGTATCAAGAAGACACAATTTCCATGACTTGTTGGTCAAAGACAAGTGGGGGTTGGTTGTTACCCCGTCCACCGCCTCTAAGTTCTCTTCCTCGACTTTCCATCTACACATCTCAAATAGCAAACTGAGATTCCTTTTTTTTTTCTTGTCTAACTAGCAGTGCATGTGCCAACTACCAATAGACATCAACAACTCAACTGTTTGTTCATTCTTTCCGAACTCCTAAGGTTATGTCAGTTTCCAACTTAGTGTTCCTTTCCCTATATACATTTTTACAATGCATATAAATCACACAACATACAACACCAAATCATGTAGCACATTTAGGCACAAAACATGAAATGCACACAAGGAATGCAATGGTCTAAACCCATGCCCACCAAACCCTAGGTAATCACATACCTATGTTATGATGTACAAACTGTAACACCAGAACTCAATGAATCTAATGACCTAGACCTATATCCATCAAGCCCCAGGTACCAGATACTCCATGCTCCAGGCTCAAGTTGTGACACCTCAAAACCCAAGGGTCTCGTTGACCAACCGTCAACCTGCGAAAATACTACCTTAGGTCATTGCACACCTAAGCCTTGGTACCAAAAGTGTACCAAGTACTTGTGGATACTGAGTTACACAACACCACCTTAGTACGTCCATTTCACTAGGGCCCATTTATCCATATATAAGTTGAAAATATGTGAATATTACACTTAAAACAATTCGTAAGAGTTTGATCACGACTCTCTAACCATTATTACATACCCGACTATATTGACAATAGTACAAACAGAATTTAATTACAATTCTTTTATACAAAATACGTGTTAGAACTAGTTTGCTCCTAGCACTTTTTACAAAAGGATTTATCAAGGCCACGTCGGCTTCACAATCACGCCTGATCGAAAGACTCGTCCACCGGCACACCGTGCACCTGAAATGTTTTTCCCACAAAGGGTGAGCCACACCCAGTAGAAAATACCTCCTACAAGGGCTACTCCCCACCTAAGTGCACATGCAATGTTCACTCAACATTTCACATTTACATTCCAATAAAGAACATGTCAATTCTAATGAAATCCTACATGCCATGCCATGAAATGAGATGAGACTCAATCATGTACCATGCCTCGAGTCCCATCAATTCCATCACATCCGAAATCCCACTGACTCCCCACCACAATTTGTTCTAATATATTTTATATAAAAGTAAGAACCAAAGCCACAACCCGACACTTTTCACAAAGGCGTTCTCAAGCGAGCCTCATCTCCCTGCACACACTCAGACTCAAAGGGGGTCCCAAGACTAAAAAGTGAGCAATGCCCAATAGAGTAAACTCCTACAGAAGCTACTCCCCACCTAAGTGCACATGCAATGGTCAAGTCACCCAAAAAAAAAAAAAAAAAAAAAAACACGTTCCAATCAAGATTATGCAAATCTAGAATGGAATTTATCACATGAATAAAATGCGACTCACTAGTCCTGATGTAATCGAGTCCTCACCGACTCCATCAAACCCAAGTCCCAACCGACTCCTATCACACAATGCTTAAACCCATGCGTGATAAAATCCATCATTCTTGGATTACATTCGATGATCATTTTACAAAACAAATTTCATTTGTTTTTCAAACCAAAAGCTTTCTGGATGTTACACCTCAATGATCATTTATATTCAAAATCATGTGTCTTTCAGGTGGTAAATTGGGTCTCATCAGAGTTTCGCAAGCCTTCTCTACTTTCATGGGCTTTCAATCATTGACACATATGTATAACCAAACTAACTGCTTTCACCTATGGGTGCTCCATCCCTACTTGCTAATACCCGACTCCATATTTTCATTTTTCGTTTGCTTCGATCGGCGACTACTGGAACATCGGTCCCACCGTACCGAGCCCACCCAATCAAACACCAAACACTAAACACAGTGTTGATTATAACCATGCACTCACACCCATTTCATGCTTATACCATGTCACATTTATGATGAATGCTATATGGACAATTCTACTCATGCATATCACCCATGCATCATGGACAATTATATCAAACATGCATGTAATATCCACAAAATTTCATTCATGTCAATATATCGTACACGCATATATCAATATCACAATCAAATCATTACTTAGTCAAGCAACGACGCACTTTATGCTCTAGGCTAAATTATGACATAACATGTCCACAAAATAGCCTACAACATGCCATATAATGGCCATGTCAACACACACCATTCATCACATGTCAATACATTAAGACATACATATTGACATCCAATCAATTACTACCAAACATGTCATTCAAACTCAAGCAATGACAACCTCATCCTCAAGACCAATTGTGGCATAGAGATGCCCACAAAACATTCCACACAACAGTTTTCATAATATACCACGTGATAGTTCCTGGAACCCGCTTAGAAATCCAGCCCCCAACAAATTCCAAAATTTGGACACAAACCATTAAAGAAATCAGTTGTAGCAACCCGAAAAATGCACTACATAATCTCGAGTTATGAGGTCCGATTTCTCAGGATTCAAAGCCTAACATAAAGTTCTAGATAGAGCAGCAATTTCCTCAAGGGTACCTAGTCTAAATTCTCCCTTTTTCTAACCAAAATCAGCCCAAAAACTGTACATCATATGTGGTCAAAACAGACACTATTCCAATAACCCATTATTTTCACTAAATAAATTTCCTTAGTGGCAAAACGGCCAAACAGCCCCTGCAGGCATTAAAACTCAACCAAACAACCCTTAGAATGGAAAAAAAACCACGAGTAAAGCAATCTCTACTCAAGATATAAGAAAGTTCAGAAGTCCCGGACACTTCCTAAACCTGAAACCTTTGATTTCCTTAACTCCTCACTTGAATCCCCAATGAAATCCCGTGTTTTGCACCACGTAGCCCCTCGCCGAGCAGATGAACTTTCGTCTTTAACCCAACGACCCTCGACCACTCGATCTTCGTATCGTAGAGAAGCAGCCTCTCTCTCTCTCTCTCTCTCTCCTCTCACGTTTTTTCTTCTTCCCAAGAAATAAGGATATTTTCTCCGCCAAAAACTCTTTTAACCCTTTTTGTCAATTTTAAATACTTGGTCCACGTCGTGCCACGTGTCCACGACTTATTTAGGTCCGTTTCTGTCCTGAAACAATTTATTTCGTCCAAGTTCAAGTTTAATTTATTTTAAATGAACTTTTCTTAATTTATTTTCAATTTTTGAGATTTTTCTCAAAAATCCCATTTTTTCTTTTTTTTTTGTTTAGCGAATACTCGATGTCCCGAAAATTGTGAAAATCCGACTGTTTCGGAATTTAACGAAATTCATCTGGGTAACTAGATTTCGTGAGACAAATCCAACGATGAGATCCGTTTCATCAACCGAGATCTATAAAAATTCAAGTTTTGAAACTTGTACACTAGCGAGCCATTTACCGGTTTTCCATTTTGGGAAAATTCACTTTACCTGTGTTTTGGGAGACTTTCTCTCAGTCTTTCAAAAGCGAGTCTTCTAAGGAGGTTATATATATATATATATATATATATATATATATATATATATATATATATATATATATATATATATATATATATATATATATATATTCTTGGCATAGTTTCTTCACAAAGGTAAGAATAACCCCAACTTTCTTAAGGATTATGGAGCAATAAGTATTTAGGAACAAGTTTCTAAGGAAAAGGAATTGCATCTGCAGGTGGGCTCTAGGAGGCAAGATGCGTTATAAATTAATATTGTGAATGAAGTGTGGGGTGTGATTTCTTCATCAGAGTGGCTTCTTAACATTTATCACTTATATGTGCTAAATATTTTATGCATGTAAATTATGGCATAAACTACCACACACATGTTTTAAAGTTGTAAGTAGGGTTCTTATATATAGCATCATAGCAACCCTCTAACTCTGTTGTGAGTTTGTTTGACCCTTGTTATGTTTATAGGAGGGGAAAATGATTTATTTGTCACATCCCATATCTGACATGGAGAAAGTTATTAAGGTTATAAACCCTTCTAATTTTACATGTTTAAAAGGTATGGAGGCTCCTAAGCTCAAAGGCATCGAGCAAGGCCTGGGAGCAAGTATCCCACTAATTTTTTGAAAATAGTTTCCCATTGTATTTTTAGGAAATTCAAGCTCAAATGCTATACTTTGCCTCACCGAAATTTCTATTAAGCTATCGAGGCCAAGTTTAAAAATTTCCAAAACTTATGCTACTTAAATCTTACCCCATCAACTCGAATCTTGGCTTTGCCACTGCTTAAGCCTAAAGCTGATAATATCTTCATGATTTTGTACATGTCATTGCAATTAGGGCTTGATATATATATATGTGTGTGTGTGTGTGTGTGTTATATTAGTCAAATGTGATTTGAGAGAATATAATTTTTTTTAATCTCATTTGAATAGCCCTTGAAGCTTGACTTAAGTGGTAAAGGAATTGGAAGGGGTTGCGAGAGATCCCATGTTGGAATCCGAAGTCTAGCTCGAGTGGCAAATGAATGAGAAGGAGTTACGGAAGATCTCATGCTTGAATACTTATGAGAATATAGTACTACAATGTAATATATATGCAAAGTAGATAAGTAAAAATCTTATTTGAATAAAATACTATAAAAATAGTTTTTTTTCTTTAAAGTAAATACTATAAAAATAGTTGGAAAATAATTAGATGGAATTTATTAGTGATTTGAAACTTTTTTCTTTAAAACACTATAAAAACTATTTTCTTTATTTTTTTAAAAAAATGTCACATTGTTTTGAAAGTGAAAAAAATTACGATCGAATTACTTTTAATTTTTGTTTTGTTTTATTTTAAGAAGAATCATTCTAAAAAGAAATTACGAAAAATGTCCATATTTGCCATTTATTTTCCTTATTATTTTCACGCAAAGAAAGAAATATGAATCCTTTCTAAATGTTTGTATTATCTTTAGTACTGTTTATTTTTGTTTTGTTCAAGATGACAAAAATAAGGAAGTGAGAGATTCTGTGATCCAAAAAGGAGTGAGAGTCAAATCAATAAACAAACCCATATCATATTTTAACTAAAAAACACACCCAAGGAAAAACAATATGGATTCATCTCCTTTCCAAGAGTCAACTCCTTTTCCAAGAGTCATCTCCTTCTCACATCATCATTGAATTGGAAAAAAAAAATTCTCTTAGATGAAATGCTTTAGATAGACAAGAAAATAAATCCAAATTCTTAAAATATCCAAGAAATAATAAATAGCTCTCATAAATAAGGTAATGATATCAAAGAAAACTAAACCTTTGAATGGTGGTTGATTAAAGACCTTCAAGGCCCAATAAATCTAACCCTTATTTGTCTTTGACATTCAATCATATATAAATGTAAAAATGAACAGAAGGATATTTTTGGCTCAAAATAAATTATTTTCAGGAAAAGCATGAGGGGTTAAATTTATGAGTTTTGGATCAAAATGACCTTTTTATTAAAAAAAAAAAAAATTTCTAGATCATAAACTTTTGTTTAGAATAATAACCTTTAAAATATTTTGTTCAAACTTTAATTCAAAAATGAACAAAATGAACTTTGTTAATTTTGAATTAAAGCTGCAATTGGTTTCTTGAGTGATTGGGTTAGATAAAATAAAATAAAAATCTCAACTATCTCTAAATGGCATAGGGATCATTTTGAAAAAAGTTTCAAAGTCTGATATAATGAATAATTTTTTATAAAATGGATTGTTTACTTTGAACCCAAACTCTGATTTGCAAAGCATTGAGTTAATTTAACCAACTATTTCTTCTCTGAATTCACATGTCGGTTGGATTTGAATTTAATGATAAGAATCCTATACTATCTATAAAACCCACTTGAATATTTTTCTGTAGCTCACCCTAGCCTATCACCACCATCAAGAATGGAGTCTGCAACACCACCTCTCCGTATAGTGATCTTCCCTTTCATGGCACAAGGCCACACCCTCCCAATGCTAGACCTCTCCGCCTTGCCGGCGAGAGGCATCAACGTCACCATCATCACCACCCTGCAAATTTTCCAGGAATCCGTTCAGAGTCTCCAAAGCCCAGAAATCTCCATTTCCGTCATCCCATTTCAGAAGTTGAAGGACCATTGAAGGGATGAGAACACTGCTGATTTCCCCACGGAAGATCTCGATTTCCTTCATCAGTTGACCAAAAAGCTCAAAAGAACCAATTAAGGAGATTCTCAGAGATATGTTTGAGAGTGGGGCTGTCTCCATTAACTATAATCTCCGACGTCTTCCTCGGCTGGACGCTTGACTGTTGCGATTCTTTTGGTGTTCCTAGGATTGTTACGTACGGTATGAGCGGATTATCTCAAGCATTACTGGTTTAAGCAGGAATCCACATTGGAACCACGTTTGGGATTATTGCCTGGATGTCTTGCATTTCCCGGATTTTCCGACCCCGTTTAGGTAAAGCGAGCAGACTTCGGTGCATGAAACATGACCCTAGAGGTGAAATGTTTCTATCTTTGATGGGAGATAACAGGCGATTTAGATAAAGACTTGAGTCTTTATATTAAAAACTGCTAAAATTCTAAGTATAATAGGAGGCCTTATATAGGCTAGGCTATACCAGCTCTGGAAAATACAAATTCACAATCTAGGAAAATACCATTCTATAATCTAGGAAATTACAAAGAAATATAACAATATAATAATCTAATATCCCCCTCAAACTCCTTGGTGGTTTAAGAGAAATCATTATGAGTTTGGAAGCTATTCACTTCGAAAAGTTCGTAAGAGTAGTTTGGTGAAGATATCCAACTAGATTGATCTTAAGAGGAAAGCAATGAGGTAATTGTACCTGGCGGATGATGACGAATGAAATTGACAATCAATACCGATATGTTTGAATACGTTCATGGAAGACGTCATTATGAAATTTGAATAACACTTCTATTATCGATGAAGTTTAGTTGTAGTGGGCAGTCAACTAAGATCACCTTCGTAACCCGCGTAACAAACAAAGTTGTTTGTAGTAGTTGTCAATGCTCTATATTCTGCTTCAGTGTTGGAACGAGCAACAACTGTTTGTTTCTTGCTTCTCTAAGAGATAAGAAGATCACCAGAGAAAACAATATCTGTAGTAGTGGCAATTCGATTGGGATCACTGCCCAATCCGCATCTGAATATGCCTGAAGAGTTAATGAAGGGTGGGAAGAAAAATGGCTCATCAAATATGGTGCCCCTTCACAGGATATCGAGAAGAATATTGAGAACTTGACATAATGAGGAGATCTAGAGGCAGCCATAAACTAGCGACTACATGAGCTTGCATAAGGAAATCATCAAGGCCAGTGATAGTGGGGGTGATTATGCTCCCAACAATTATGCGGCGAAGTGGCATCAGATAGTGATTCGCCATCATGAGAATTAAGGTGACAGTTATACTTAATAGGTGTGTCGATTATCTTGATATCGGTGAAATCTTGGCTCGAAATCTATCTCGAAGTATACTTGGCACGAGTAAAGATAACAACTATGCGAGAAGAAACTTCTAGACCCGAAAAAGTAATTAAGAGAGTAGAGATCTTTCATTTCAAATTGATGACCAAAGAAAGTGCTTTAGATCTGAATACCACGCATATCATCACTGTAATAATCATATCATTGACATCTGAGAGGAGAATAGTAATACCATAACCCGGGCCAGTCATTTGAAAGGTTGTATCAAAGAAGCTGTTTGAAAAACCATGTGAGAGATAGTAGAGGCGAGCGTTGCAAACCATGCTCAATGAGCTTATTTAAGCCCATAAAGTGCCCGCTATAGTCGAAATACTACGTGAGGGGTGTGATGCCAGGTGTCAGTTGACTACGATCAACTGCTGGAAAATCACCTGTCTCGTATCCACGAGACACATACTGATAAAATGCCTCTTGGGCTCATAAACCAATACTCATAAAAACAAATATCACAACTATTCTCCTATTATCTCCCACTAATTCAATAGTTGATTACACTTTTATACAAACATATATTAAAATCTACAATTCTAATGTATTATATCCAAAACCATAAAAACCTAAAGCAGAGCTTCTTCAAAAATCGACCTCTAAATGAAATTTTGTCTACCGGCGCTCCTGTACTTGAAAGTATATTCCCTCGGCTTGAGGTGAGACTACTCCTTCGATGAGTGGAATCACCCCTAAATGGGTTACTCTCCACCTAAATTTGTATGCAATGCTCAAAATAAACACACACTCAGTAAATACGTGATCCTACTTGAATGTCTACATGATCACCCCATGTCACGAGTCCTCACCGACTCACACTTGCCTAAGCCATGTATGAGAAAATAATCATTTTCAAAACAAATCTTGTTGTTCTTGAAAATATACTATCGAAATATTCGGTAAAAATATGGGACTACCCTTTGAGGCGAATTAGTTGGTGAGCCTTCCGAAACAGTCACGGTCATCATCCGATATGATCTGACTGGCCCCATCTCTCCCCAGCAATTCTCAGAATATCATCCTATGAAATTCCTTTCGCAACCATGTCCGTTGTTTTTACAAAAAAACCATGTCATGCACTCACACCTAACTTCTAGGTTACCCAGTGCATATGAAAATGCATTATGCCATTTTCAAAACCATTTATACAATGTCAATATGCATATTTTCAATCAACTACAATTACACACATGTAATTCAACACATCAACCATCACCCAATTTAGCTCATAGCAAAACACAATCATTTCCAATGGCCTACCACAATTTTATTCCATATAATTAAGCTAATCATTTGTATTAACACCTTAAAATCATGTCTTAACCTATCTATTTCCACACATACTAAGCCATTCATTTCAACAGTTCAAACTTTCTTATATGAATGATTTTGGTCCAATTTACACAAACCGGAATTTGTTTTAAGCGTCACAACGAAGCTTATGTGAATTTGGCTCATTGGCAGCCACTCATCCACCATTGTTCCACTTTTTGAAACCGATTTCCATGGCATATCGGCCTCCTACCGCATAATACATGATTTATTTAATAAATTATGCACAACACCCAAAGCAGATCCTAAAGCGCCACGAATGCACAAATGGGTCTAAAAAATTCCAACATTAGGTTCCAAGATTTGGGACTGATCAAGCGGTAATCCGGCCTCAATCCAGCACAAACATCAACAAAGCGCTTAAACCAAGAATAAAACAAGAAGTAGGATGAAACCCACCTCACGGGTTTTTGTCAAAAACTCCGGCAAGTGACCACGTGTAGTCCTCGATGTGTAGAACCACTTTTGCTTCTTGGCTGAAACTGTCAGACCGGATTCGAATGTGCCTCAATCCTGAAGTTGCACCTTCTCTCTCTAAAAATCCCACCATTTTTGAATCTGCTCCTCTTCTCCCACACTCCTTTGCACGTCTCGGCCCAAAAATGGAGAAGAAGCTCCTTTTTGTCTCTGTCATATGCATATATACACTAGTGATTGGTTGAAGGATTTCTTATCCACTCGACCAACCACTTTACCTTTTCTATCCAATGGCATCATGCCATGTGTCAGCGTGAATTACCTTGAGCTCAACTTAGTGAATTGGAGCTCTTGACATGTGGCACCTTTGTGCCACTAAAAAATGTGCCAAGTGTCACCTTTCAGCGCTAGGTTTCCTCAAAAAATGTGCAAATTACGTCACGGAGTCGACGAAATTCTCACGTGGTAGCTAGATTTCACGAGACAATTCCAACGGTTGAAATCCGTTTCATCATCCGAGATCTAGAAAAATTTCGGATTTTTACCGAAATTACTATTTTGCCATTTTTTTGAAAATTGGAATTTTCTCGGGTCTTACAGAGGGAACCCCGAAGGGTGAGAGTAACAAGGAGGAAGCTTCATATAGACTTCCTCTGAGAGTTTACCATTAAGAAAAACATTTTTGACATCATCGAAGAGTGGCCATTTCTGTAGAGAACCACATGGCTTGACAATAAGAGTCATGACGAGAAAAAGTCGAACCCGCAGGGCAAAAGTCTCCTCATAATCAATCCCATACTCCTGAGTAAAACCCCTAGCAACAAGGCGAGCCTTGTAGCGATCAACAGTGCCATCTGATCGAGTCTTGATCTTATAAACCCATTTAGAACCAATAGCAGATTTTCTAGAGGGTGGATCAACCAAATCCCATGTTCAAGTTTTATGCAGTGCATCCAACCCTTATTTCATAGCTAGCTGCCATAAAGGGTTAGAGGAAGCCTCATGAAAATTACGAGGTTCTGAGAGGCCCAAGGCAGAGAAAAGCAATGAAAGTCACAAGGTGAGAAGGAAGAGTAGTTGCACGATGGGCAGGCGGTACATGAGTCGGAAGGACTAGCGGGATCCACGATTGGAAGGCGGTCTCGATTAGACGCGTCGATGATCGGTGCGGGGAGGCTTACATCGAGTTGCATGAAGAAGACATCGGTAATAGAAGGGAGACTGGATAGAGGTGGTGACTACGAGAAAAAGGTCGAGGAGAGGATGGATAGAAAAATAAGGAAAGCAAGAGACACAAGGGTAGTTGGTATAACATTTTTGTGTTCCCAAAAGACCACATGCCGAGAAATCACGAAGATGTTTGCTAATGGGATCTTAACACCTATAACCTTTTGACAATTCCATACCCGAAAACAACACAAAGCGAGCGGAATTTGAAGTTTCTTTCTTTCACTTGATCATGAAAGAAGAACAAAATAGACTCATCCAAAGACTCTAAGTAAGTCATAGGAGGGAGAAGAACCAAACAATAGATCATAAGGAGTTTGATTCTGAACAATGGGAGAAGGACAACAATTGATGGTGTAAACAACAGTAAGAGCAACTTCCCCCTAAAACTGAGAAGGAGTAGAAGCGGAAATAGTAGTAGCACGAACAACATCAAGAATACGATGAAGTTTGCGCTTAAGCACGCCCATTTTTGAGGTGCCACACCTGAAGAAATGAACGGTACGCAAATTGATGTAGAATTGAGGTAAATTCATGGGCTTTATGATTTAGGCATTGCTCGGATCTAAAACTTTGATAGGTTTAGAAAGCGAGTGTTTAATCATTTTAGTAAAGTCACGATATATTTGATAAAGTTCGAGAACAATTTTTAAAGAGATAAATCAAGTATATCGGGAAAAATCATCCACAAAAATAACAAATAATGACCACCGGAGTAGAAATGGGAGAGGGGCCCCATACATCAGAATGAATAAGATCAAAAGAAGAAAGAGCATAAGAAACTTAGTTATTAAATGGTAAAGTAGTTTGTTTGCCAAATTGACAAGGCATACAATCAAAACTCTTATTTGAAACCGAACCTAACAAAATCCTAGAAACTAGTTGTTTAACCCTAGAGATAGATGCATGACCAAGGTGAGAATGCCATAAAGCAAGAGAAGAAGTGCTCTGTCACCAGGTTTCAGTAGTAGAAACGAGAGGATGGTAAATGAAGAAAGATGAGCAAACAACCTTTGACATACGGGCCATCAACAATACATCGATATGAGAATCCTACACAACCACACCAGTAGAGGAAAAGGCTAGAGAAAAACCAAGTTCAGTGAGTTGCCCAACAGAAAAAAGATTACGAGTGAGTTTGGGAATCTGGTAAACATTGGAAACAGACAAGGCTAGTGTAGAGACATTACCAACATGAGAGACATGCATATGAGAACCATTTGCAGTGTATATGGTAGGGAGAGAAGTAGAAGTGTGTGAAGGTACA
Source organism: Tetrastigma voinierianum (assembly GCA_016808115.1). Lineage (NCBI taxonomy): Eukaryota > Viridiplantae > Streptophyta > Magnoliopsida > Vitales > Vitaceae > Tetrastigma > Tetrastigma voinierianum. The sequence goes on along the minus strand of JAEQBH010005222.1, from coordinate 32,451 downwards.
ACATTAGGAGAAGAAGTCATATGATTGTAGCAAGCAGAATCAAGAATCCACGTAGGAGAAGTACCTGATATCGTCGAAAGAGTTGTGTTGGATGCATTGGAAGATGGAAGATGAACCTAATTAACCATATCATGTAGATCTGCTATAGAGAGAGATGAGGCAGGACCAGACTTGGAATGGGAGTCCATAGTTGATAATTTCAAATTTGGGTGCAGCGGCGGTGTTACGAATCACGTTGACGAGTGTAGCAGGTTTCAACGGAATGACCTTTGTTCTTCTGAAACATGACCAGAAGAGACTTCTTATTGTTGTAATGGGTAGAACGCATTATTTCCCTTTACCTTTGGAAACAAAGGTAAGGTGAATTGACAAAGGGAAAAATAAATTGTAACGATCTGGCGAACGGCAGTGGCAAAGAACCATGGTCTTGATAGAAATGGGTTCAGTTTGAAGACGGGTCTCATTATCAACTAACTTATGAATAGCTTGTGAGACTGTTTGTAAAGGATCCTGATGGAGAATATGACTTTTGGCTAATTCAAACTCATCACGAAGCCCCATTAAAAACTGAAACAGCCGTCCTTGTTCACAATGAACATAAACCAATTTGGTGTCAGCATAATTGAAGAGAACTAGTTCAGATGCAATTAATTGATCCTAAATAGATTTCAGTCGGCTGTGATATACAGTGATTCGCTCACTTGGTTCCTGACAAATCTGATAAAGTTCGCTTGTGAGCTTGAAGTTGCGAGCACCACTTGGTCCAGCATATCGAGTAACAAGTAAGTCCCAAACTTCTTTGGCAATATCAATGTTGCCAAACTCATCAACAATGGATGGAATAGATGTATTACGAAACCAAGTGATGATCTGATCCGATGATTAACATTTTCCCAATTCTCAATCCGAATGGCATAGGCAGAATCAGTTTCTTTGTCTACTTGTTCTGGAATAGGACGGTCACCAGAGACATAAAGCCACAACATGCGGCCTTTGAGATAACTATGCATGGCTTGAGACCAGTGGGAAAAATTATCTCCATTAAAAATAACATGAATCAGACTCATACCAATTGCATATTATCTATACTTACAGACTCATAAGCCTTCCCATTCTTCACCGATATAGGACTTTGGGTTCACACCCAACAAAAGTTCCACCAAGCATCCACCCACATGATTAAGTTTGAACCGGACTTTGATACCACTTAATGAGAGTTTGGTTTGAATCTCTCTTGGAATACATGAATACATATTCCGGCAAAAAACTGAACATAATCATGTGAATAGTTGCATGATAAAAATACAATTTCAAATAAATATTCAAGTTTGTAACATACCTGAATCAATTGCGATTTCCATCATGGATATGTTTGAATCAAAGGAAGATGATGATGTTGATGGTGGTTTTTTTCAGTCTTCTAAGGGAATGGTGTTTGAAGGTACATGTATGAGATTTATACTAACCATATCTTGGGGACCATAAACACAAGTTTCCATTTATTTATAAAATTGCTACAAGCCCATCAATTATGATAAAATTTTATACTAGGCATCTACACGTTCGCCCATATTTACCGATTGATATTTCCGAGAGCCCCAATTAGACTATATAATGGATCACTCAATTTGACTCACTTTGATGAATAGCGATTCCATGTGCTACTACATTTACATATGAATCCAAACATAGAAAAAATGCTAACATATTTATCATTTGGGTGTCAACATATATCAGTACATTATATTTTCTGATACACAAATAGAACATACATGATTCTGAATGCTATATTTGTCCTTTTAAGTGTCCGTTTGATGGTTATTTTAAGAATTGCTTTTTAACTTAAACAACTTAAAAAGTGCTTCTCTAAGAATTTGGCGTTTGACAAGATTTAATAATCATTTCTGAAAATATAAAAAATTACTTTTAAGATTAGAAAAATCAAGATTTATATTGTATTTTGAAAGAAAGAAAAAACATTTTATTGGATGATTGAATAGATTCATAGAAAAAACGAGGTTTAAGACATCTAAACAACTATCTAGATATAAAATAAGGTTAAAATCGAGTTAAGTCATATAGATATTTTTAAGTCGAAAATAAAGTTATAAAGCCACACAAATACAAAGTTAATTGAGGTTAATTGTTCATACGTGAAGTGAAAACCTAAATCCTAGTAACTGGGCTATAACCAAGCAGGCACTTGCGGTACGCAGCGTTGTCTCGTTAGAAGCTTCCTCGAACTCGTTTATTAAGTTAAACGAGGCGAGCCCGAACATCATTTTGAGGCTCGTAGTTGCTGAGTCGAGCCGAGGCACCATCGGCTTCGGCATCGGCTCGTAGCAGGTTCGTGAGCAAGCTCGTTAACCAGACTCGTAAACAGGGCTCATGAACCAAGCTCGTGAACAGGCTCGTGAACATGGAGAAGACTTGATGCACAACAAATTTTTCCTACAAATAAACATGATGAATATTTTAACTCTTGAACTTCAATCAAGTTAATTGAACTTTTATTGTCTTATCTTTGTAATTTAGTTGTATGTTGCCTATTTTAGATGAACATTTTCTTAAATAGAACATGTCAGTAGAGCTACTCACGGAGCTGCTCGGCCGTTCGATTCGTTGGCTTCCTTTCGAACTCATTTATTAAGTTAAGCATTTGAGCCCGAGCACCTCAAACTCGGCTCGTCAGCTCGTAAATAGGCTCGTGAATAGGCTCGAGCCTACTCCTTCTAAAAACGGCCAGAGCTTTATCTAATACTCAACAGTTTTACTCTAGTAACTATAGTAATTAACTAAATAACTTTACCTTGTTTAGTTGTTCAATAAACAGTAATCTTTGTTAAAAGTCATGAGAGTAATTATCTCTGTTTAAACAAAAAAAAAAGGAAAAAAAAAAAGGTTAAACTGAAAGCTAGATTGATTATGCAACCATGAGCCATACTAGTGATTATTTTGAACTTCAAAAAATATAATGAATTTTCCACTTGGAAATGCCATATGAGAATTGAAGCACAAAAATATTACCGTTGCATTTCTCTTTTTTTTTTTTTTTGTTAGGCGTCCTGAACGAGCCTATGTTTATACAAAATACTCCTTTAAGTCATATCACATCGAGATTAATCCTCATTCGAGCCAAGATGGACCACAAGGGTAGTAAAGATCTACCACATAACATAATTGCGTTAAGCGTGCGGCTGAGATCTGGTTAGTAGAATCACGTCATGTCTTCACTACATGTTTGGTGGTACAGTTGCATTTCTCCTAGCCCCAATCATCTCACCTACATGTTTGGTGGTACAGTTGCATTTCTCCTTTGAAGCTAGGATTTGTGAAGGTAATATATATATATATATATATATATATATATATATATATATATATATATATATATATATATATTTTGTGTAAATCAAATGAACTTTTATATCATCTTGGATAAAAATGCTTTTTTGAGTTATCTTAGGTTTGAGGGTTTTTATTTGTTTCGAAAAACAAGCCCTAAAAATTCACCTCTCATGTTTTTATTTTTATTTTAATTTTATAACTCTTTCATTCCTTCTTTACTTGATCCATCGATAGTTTGGAAAGCCCCCTTACCAATTACCATAACTCCAAGAAGAGGAAGTAGAGATCATTTTCTGGAAATAAGTTCAAAATAGAGGAAAAAAAATCAGTGTGGCATTTTAAAAGAAAATATAAGTTTTTCTAATAAAATATAAAAGAAAAAAGAAAATAAGAACATCTAATCTCTAAAAGATATATTAATATGAATAAATATTATTTTAAAAATGATGTGAATGAGTGGCGGACTCAGAAAATGAGTTGAGAGGAGTAGAAATGTGCATTATATGCATTATTTTCCCAAAAGTCCAGGGGGTATGTGCCCTCCTAAGCCTCACTTCGGTCCGCTCAATGTCTTATATGATATGCTTCACAGACAAGTATCATCTTTTTTAACAAGGAAAAATGTGCAAAAAAAAACCTATGTTATACCAAATATCATTTTTTGGCTCAAAGGCCTGTAGATTACTCTCATAGCCTAAATTAATCTCTTGGTTGAGAGAACCACATAATTTACTGCAATAATCAACGGTAATGTTGACATGACGTCCACATGGTACCATAGGACCCACTCTCCTCCCTCTTCACCCTCCTGTGTTCTCTCTTCTCTCTTCCTTCCTCTCTCCTCTCTCTCCCTCACCAAACCCTCCCCTAAGTTGGACCACCGCCCCCAGCACCACACAAGCAGTAGCTTTTATTTTCTTTTAACTCTTAATTTTTTATTAAAATTTTATTTTCCTTTTAATATCTATCAAATAAAATTTCAAATTTTATTTTTTAAAATATAAGAAATTATTCGTTATTTTAGTTTTAAAAATCTATTAAATAAAAATTCAAAAGTTATTTTTAAAAATAAATTATTCGTTATTTTAAATCTACTAAAATATTTTATTTTTATTTTTATTTTTAAAATATGCTAAATAAAAATTTAAGACGCATTTATTAAAATATAAATAATTATTCAATTATTATTTTAATTTTTAAAATTTTATTTAATTTTTAAATTTATAAATGAAAAATAAAATGGATGAGTTTGAAATAACATTTTAATATTGAATATTATTTCAAATGGATGAGTTTTAATATTTATATTAAATATTTTATATTTTTATTTAAAAACTAATCTATTTTAAATAGATGAGTTTTAGTATTTAATATTTATATTTAAAAATTAATATATTTTAACATATTAAGTTAATATAAATTTTGATAAATATCAATGGATGAGTTTTAAAAAAAAATATTTTAAAATTATTTAGGAAATATAGAATATTTATTTATTTATTATATAATTTATATTGTGTTATTATAAACAAATATATTTATAGTAAAGATATTAAATATTTAATTAAAATCTAACTTATTTTAAAGAAATAATTATACATAAAATTAAAATAATTAAAAAAATTAAAATACTAAACATTTTATTTCTATTTTAAAATAAAATTTAAATTTTATTTAAGTAGATTTAAAAATTAATATATATATATAATTTTTTTAGTAGATTTAAAAATAATCGAATAATTTATTTAGTAGATAATTGTTTTTTATTTATTTATTTATTAAAACTAAAATAAAATTTTGTAAAAAAATTAAGAGTTAAAAAAATGGCTTGGACAGGTGGGGGGGTTAAGGTTGGGACTGTTCTGGATCAGGTGGGTGGGTTGGATGGGAGTTGGAGTCCCAACTTGGGGAGGGTTCAGTGAGGAGAGAGAGGAAAGAAGGAAGGGAGCAAAATAGAGGAGATAGAAGAGATGAAGGAAGAGAAATGAGAAAGGAGAGTATGTCCGCTTTATGTCCTTATAGATGTCGTATCAGCATTTAACAGTCATCATGTAACAATGTTTAACCAATGGGGCTAATTTAAGCTACTGAGTAAAATAGTTAGGATTCTAGGAATGCAATCGTGTTCTATAATAGTGTTTTACCGTCCTAGTGTTCTGTATGGTAGATATCGTTAAATTAGAAAAGATATATGATATATATGTTATGTTTTCGCATAATAAATTTATTCTTTTTTAATCATTTTTGAATAGGTTTACTTTTCATATTTTGTATGGTGCGCATGGGTAAAGTGCAGGAGACTCAGAATATTTTGTTATTTGGTCAACCAAAGAATGGTTGCAAATAAATATGTGATGTATTTGTGGGTAAATAGAATGAACAGCGAGTATCACATAAAATTATTGAATTGACTGACTACTAGAACTTATTGAACAACTAATGACTGTAGCGATATTTTAATTTGACCACTTAGCAATGGAAACTAGAATCAAGTAAACAATTTTCATTAGAAATAGTTAGGTGGCGTTTGTTTTTTGGCTTTTTGCATAAAGCTAAATAGCTTTCAGCATCCAACCTATTTGTTTTTTTATTTTTTTCATGACTTATTACTGAAATTTCTAAAAAAAATAATCTGAATAAAAATCATCTTCGAAACATGAAACACCACCCTTGCCCAACAAGAAGGAGAGTTAAGCGACAACGACTATCGATTGTAAACACAAACTTAATACTTAATACTATCAAGTACTATTTAGCATTAAGTTAAAAAAATATTTATGCAGTATTAAGTAAAAAAACAAACGCCACTTTAATACTTAATACTATTAAGTATTATTTATAATTAAGTTGAAAAAAGTTTTATTACATGAAGCAAAAAAACAGCGCCACCTTGATACATAATGAATTCAATGATGTGGAGTAAGTGGGTGCATTTCTAATTCTTTGGGAACCGGTTGCTGTTTGACTCATGAACTTGCAATTTCTTTTCCAGTTATGGTCCGTTTAGTTTCTATTTTGAAAACCGTTGCTCTCAAACAAGTAGAGAATAAGGAAAACAGGGAGAATACGTCTTATGCCTAGTTTTTAACTATTCGGAAAAAAATAGAAAACACTAAATCAAGAGAATAAGAAAATTTTTTAGAAAACACAAAAATAGTGTTCTTTGTGTTCTCAAAAACTGTTCTTTACATTATTATTCCCGGTTGATTTATTTGCTTGAAAAGATTGTCTTTTAACAACTTGTGAGAACATTAGATTACAAAATCAAATCCATTTCCTAATGAAATGATTAATAATTATAAGTTGTTAGTTTGTAAACTACTAGGGTAAAGGGTTGGGATGAGATTATGGAAGGTTCCAAGTTCTAGTTCCAATAGTGACAAAAACAAAAAAAGAAAAAAAAAAGTAGTACCTCATAGTATGAATTCAGTCCACTTTTAGTTTGTCATAAAGTTGTGTTTTCCTATTTAGATTAGAACATGCAGTTGGATTGAAACTGCTTTGTGTCCAAATTTGTATTGGCATCGCTTTATTTGCTTCGCTTCTTCTGCTCGCTTCCAATCTATCATAGAGTCACAATGTTTCAAAAAGGTAAGGCATAGGAGGAGAGGTCCCGAAGCCTAGTCCTAACAGATAGCTTTACTACATTGCAATCAAGTGTTTAACTGTGAAAAAAATCACTATCTACTGTTGTGAAACTCGCTTCTCGATGAGAATGCTTTTATAGCTAAAACCTAACAAATTATCTAAATCTTATGTCATTTTATTGCATTGTCTTTTTGTAGGCACATTAAAATTAATTATTCTACTCAAAGTATTTCGTTTTATATACTCTTGAGTTTCAGAACAGAAGACGTGGGAATGTCTGTTTTAGGTACACAAATACTTCTTTAAAAACCAGCCTAGTATGCCCACTTATCCATGCAACAAAATTAACACTTAAATATCATTAACTAACAAATATTAGAAAACATATATTGACAAATAAAAATGAAATCAACTTGGTTTTTCAAACAAAAATAATAGAAAATATGTGGAGAATTTTAGGTTGTAGAATATTAAGACATGTTTGTTTACAATTTTGAAGACTATTTTTTTGTTTTGAAAATAAGGAAAACAAGAAAATGACTAATTTAAGAGAACACTTAAAATAGAGCTCTGTATTTTAAAAAATCAAGCTCAAGAACAGTTTTTAAAAATAGGAACCAAATCGGTCCTTAGTTATTAAAGGCATGAACTTTTTTAAAAACAAAATTTCCTTTTTGTTACTAAGCTATGCCCCCACTAAAATTTATAAATACTAAATTATTATACCAAAGCTTCTTATATTACTTAACTTTGTCCTCACTAATTTTGAATCCTTTGTCCTTGTCTAAGGCAACATAAATTACCATCTCCGAGACTTGAATAAATTATCTTTAACATATCACCCTATTTAACTTCATTTTTCATTGTTTTCATGTTCAAATTGGTGCTTTGTTTCATATTATACCATGAAATAAATTAACAAATGGCAAATTAATCCTTGAAATCTATGTGAAGAAGGAAGTTAACAGAAAACATTAAGCAAAGGACTATTATATTGGCAAATTAGGTTCGTGGAGCCAGTTTTGACGACTAATCCAATCACGTAGAGATATTTGCCTCAACCAAGGGGCCTCACTACTTGAACCTAAGGCCTCTTATCATAAACACGATTTGTATACAAGGTTAGGATGTTTCTCCTTTATCCGATGTGGGATGTAACAAACACCCCTCATGCAGACACAATGTCCTTGTTGCAACATCCTCCTTATGTCCGAAGGGATTAAGTAGGTGAAGCGCATAACAATTTATATGGGGGCCAAACATAATGGACCTTCACATCGGAGTCAGGGATTGGCTCTGATACCATCTATAACGACCTGGTCCAACCTTGTAGATATTGTCCGCTTTGAACCCCAAGGTCCCTCACGGCTTTAAAACGTGTCTACTAAGTTGAGAGGAGCTCATACTTATATAATGCTGTGAAGTTCTCCCTATCCGATACGTATGCCACATAGTTCAGGTGCTAGCATTGCTAAGAAAAGATTCCAAATAAACTCTATATAGATTTTGAGGCAAAAATCACACTCCAATAGTTTTCAATTTTCATCTCTAAATAGGAGATGAATAGTGCATCTCCATATTTGGATATTCACTATTCAAAACTCTCTAAATATAGAGATGATGGGACTCCACATTCTCTATTATTTTATTATTATTCTATTATTCTTTCATTATTTTATTATTATAATAATAGAATAATTATTTTAATGATATTTTTATAACATATTTTTATTTTTTAAGATATTTTTGTTTTTATTATTTATTATTACATTAAATTTGAATTATTTTTCATATATAGTAAAATGAATTTAATATATTCATTTAATAGTACTAATTTATTTTTTAATAATTTATCATTTTTCTTAAAATTATTTTTTGACAATGATATAATACATTTTTATTATTTTCATTTATATTGAAAATGAAGATTGTTGGTTGAAGTTAGATAATAAAACATTAAGATTTTAATTAATTAAAGCTATAATTTCTAATAAATAAAAATAAAACTTAGAACATAGAAATTACATCATATGATGTTTTGCAAACTATTTATTTAAAATAAAACATTAACTATAAGAAACACTGTTATTATACCTTTCTCATCATTGCATAATTATTGCATTTCGAAGTGTAAAATGAGTTTTTTTTTATCTTTAATTTGTTTATGGCAAGCAAGGAACCATTGAAATTGTTATGTTTTATTTAATATCATTTAAACTTTCGGAACAAGGAACCATTGAAATTGTTCTGTTTTACCTATTATCATATTAATTTCCAGAACAAACATCACATTCAAATCAACAATGCTCCTATGAGCATTAAATTCATCTTCTATAATCATATTATGCATACTTATTACAATATCACAAGCATTTGTTTCTCCCAATAATGTGTTGATTCTTTTGATAATTGCAATGAATATGATGGTGAAAATTATAAGGGTGATTCACTACCATATTAGTTTTTGCATTTTATTTTTATCATTTGGTTATAATTTTAATGTAATTTCATTATGTAGCTTTTTTAATGTTGTTTTATTGTCTAATGCAATATTATGCTTTATAATATAATTTATTAGTTTAAAGAGCATTTTTAGGTTTTTAATCTATTTTTATTTATTATAATTTTATATTTATACTTAAAATAAAAGTATTTCATATATCATATTTTTAAAATGTTCTTATTTTAAAAAATCAATGTTTGAATAACGAATAATGATTCCTTTGTTATAAAATGTAGATTGCTTAATTGGAGTTAGTCTCTAAATTATGGACTCCATCATTCTAAATACGGGAGGAAGATGACAATTTGGAATTGAAAATAGATATTCATTATTAGAGATTCTCTTAATTGCGCAACAAAGTGTAAACTAAAAAAAACTATAGTTCAAATTGGAGCATTAAGCAAACAAGGCAAGGAGATATATCTTTTATGAGGTTATATAGTTTTATGGAAGCAGTGGTGGACCAAGAAAATATACTCAAGTGGGGCAAAATATTTTCAGGGGGGCATTGTAGCACAATAATTAGGTAATTTGTTTCCAACCTCAAGATCAAGAGATCAATTCCCATTAAAAGCAATTATTTTCAAAAAATTTAGGGGGTTGCCCCTCAAGGCACACTTTAGGTCCAATTTCGTATGGAAGTGGAAGAGACTTGCATGCCCCAAGACACGGGGTCCGCTGATCAATCACAACCTCAAAAAACAAGAATGCCGAAAGAACCCGATATCATACTATCGTCCCTTTATCGGGACTCATAATTTAACAAAATCTAACATGTCTCAGACAAGTGAAACTCTACCCAAAAAATACATGCATAACAAGATAATAGCATGGCCCATCCGAGGCCAACTATCATATCATGACCTCTCCGGGTCCATCTATGAGTAAATGCACAAGGCTATAATTGTAAGACCCGAGAAAATTTCAATTTTCTGAAAAAGGGCAAAATCGTAATTTTGGTCAAAACCCGAAATTTTTCTAGATCTCAGATGATGAACGACCACCGTTGGAATCGCCTCAAATCTAGCTACCACGCTGAATTTCCCCACTTAATTTTGAGACAATCGACTTTGCACGCTTTCTTCTATGATCGCAGTACTCCGTGCCAGAAAACGCATGTGTGATGTGACAAAAAGTCGCCTTATAACATGTACCATGTGACACATGTTGGCATGAGTAGAGATGATGGCAATGGACGGCCGAGATAGTGCCAAGTGTCAAAATCCAAGATTTTAGGGACATGGATGGTATTTTTGAAAGTTAAATGATAATAGGACAAAAAGATGAATAGTGATCATCTTCCCCCTTCAAAAAGGAGACCAAAAACATGCAAGGGAGAACGGATTCATAGAGGCTAGGTTTTTGAGGTTTTTAGTGAGAGAGGGAGTGACTTCTCTCTAAGATCCAAGATCGACTGGTTCCGATTTCCTTTTCGAGTATGAAAGTTGTTCTACGCGGCGAGGACTGCGGTGGGCACCTCTGGCTTTAGGAGTTTCACAAACTCTATGAGGTAGGGGTTTTATCCTACTTGTTTTACTCTTGATTTAAGTGTTTTGTGATGTTTGAGTTGATTTGAGGCCGTGAGTGGCCGTTTGATCGATCCTAAAACTTAGAACCGAAATGTGAAAATTTTTAGTGGCCGTGGGTGGCACCGTGATGTTAGTGTGTGGACTGCTTGGGAGTTTCGGATCATAATTTATTCCATAAATTATGTTGTGGTGCATGAGGCCGGAAATGGCTATGAAATTCGGTTCACAAAGTGGAACTCGGGAGTATTGATGAGTGGCCGTCGGCGGATACCATCGGTTTTCATTTTCGGGATCGTTAAAAATAAATTCCGGTTCGTAAATTGACCAAAATCGTGCATGTAAGCCAGGTGCATGAATTGTGTGGAAATTGAAGTTAGCTCAAGTGAGTTAACTTTGATGTTATTGATTAAAATAGAGTAACATGTCATAGATTTAATTTATGTCAATATATGCATGATGATGTATTGACATGTGTTGTATAAATTGTGTTGGAATGACATAATGCATTTCATATGCACTGGGGTAACCTAGAAATTAGGTGTGTGTGCATGACATGAACAATTGAAAGAAAAGCGAACATGGTTGCGAAAGGAATTTCAATGGATGATTTTCCAGAGAATGGTGTTGGGAGATGGTCCTAAGCAATTACACGCCGAGGAGCCATGCATTGTTTTGGAAGGTTTCAAGACATTCACTCGGAGGGTAGTCCCATATTTTTATCGAATTCGCAGTGTATTTTCAAGAACAACAAGTTTTGCTTTGAAAATGATATTTTCCTCATATACGGCTTGTGTAAAAGGAGCCTGAGGACTAAGACATGGGAACGGGGCATTTAGACATTCAAGCAGGATCGAATTCACTTGAGTGTGTGTTTACATTTGAGCATTGCATATGCACTTAGTGGGGAGGCAACTCCATTTAGTGATCTCCACTACTGGTGACAGCTCATCCTATCGAGGGAATACATTATTTCAGCACAGGAGCATTCGAGAGACAACTCATCATAGAGGCCGATTTAGAAGAAAGCCGGGTTGTGGCTTTGGTAGTTATTATGTATGAAATGTATTAAAATTTAATATATGTTTGTATTGAGAGTAGTGTGTTAACTCTTGAACTATTGTATATAGTTGATGTATTTTTGTGAGTATTGACGTTAGGCCTGGGCGGCCATTATTTTACTCGCATGTGGACCCCGTGGTGGTCACAAATTATCGATTGTGTTTTGTACTCGTATCTCTCGTACAGCGAGAAGGCCCATCGATTTTCATGGCGTTGGCCGCTACCCAACATCCACTCTTAATATTCCAAGTGCTGATTTGGTCAGCCAATTGATCCCCATTAAGGTCATACCTTGGTATCAAAGCTAAGGTAAACGACACCTAGGAGCTCCTGGCTCAGGGAACCATAAGTTTAGTCCCGATACCAAATTTTCATAGCTTCAGACGATTTTAGGTTTATAAATACCTAGAGCTTCGTGTTAATAAGTTAGGTATACAATTACCTAGGGCTTGAGGGATTTGGGCTTAGGCCATGGTCCTTGAGGATAAGAACATCACCACTTGGTGGCTTGATGTAGAGGGTAGGTAAGTGATTACCTAGGAAATCACGGGATAGGATTAGAATACTGCATGCACTTTATTTTATGCGTGATTGGGTGTATAACATGTTGATTGTCGTTTATGTATGTGTGAATGGTGAGCATAACTCGAAATCGTTATGTTGACGGTGTGCTTGGATAAGTATCATGAGGAAAAAAATGAGGTGATGAAAATTTCCAAGGTTTTTACAAGGAGCAAAACTGAAGAAAATTAAATAAAATAAATTTTTATAAATTTATTTGGGTGTACTAGAGAATGAGAAAAAAAAAATGTATATATTTTTTTTGGGTGTTTTTCCAAAGAGAAGAAATGGAAAGAAAAAATACGTGTGTGAAAAAAAAAGAAAAAAAGGCGCAGAAATTTACGTTATGACCGCAAGGTCACGATACAAACTAAATCGACGCGACATGGTCCTAAGGCCGGTTTGGCCTGGGAAGCCTCGCACTACGATACAAACTTTTGTATCGTGGTCGGGCCATTGAATAACCGGGTTATTGTGCTCGCAATACACCAAGTGTATCGCGGGCGTGGAGCGCAGGCTCGTTATCAGTCACGTATACACCAATCGATCGCGGACATGGGAAGTCCGCCGCCGGGATTTTGTATCACGATACAATCGAGTGTATCATGACCGTAGGGGGCTTGAGACAGTAGGTGTCGCGACCTAGGCCACGACACCTGGCCGTGCTTAAGCGCGCATGTATTAAGACATGGCCACCAAGGCTGCGGACACCTAGCCACGCTAAGGTCGCGACACGCTGTATGCGCCTAACACATGGCCCCGCCGAGCGGCTCGGGCGCACCTCGTGTGTGTAGTCACAGTGGTGCACTTGTGCACCCAACCGCTTCGTTAAGTGCACTGCTTTTACCACTATTCGACACTGCTCACAAAATTTTTTCAAAATTATAAATAAATAAATAAACAAAATCAAATCAAATGAAATAAAATTTTGTAAAAATGAAATTTTCAAAAAATAAAATTTTTGATGTTAAATATGATTTGATATATTGAATAAATTGTTTGGCATTGCTTAGGAATGCAAGGACTTAGTATGAAATGTTTTCTGTGTATGATTAGTGTCTCTGTGGCCAGAGCGACGCCTCTTTAAAGATATCAAGGTTGAATTTAACTCCGCTATTTAACTTGTGTAGATGGCTAGGTTTCAGACGAGGACGAGGATGCAGAGGGCAGCCCACTGCACCGGTCGCACCACCCAGATTTGATCGCCAGGCCTCGCTGAGGTCAGAGGGTATTTTCGTTTTACGCAGCCTATAGCACAGTCGGTGTAGTAATGTGAGGTTCGAGTAACCTCCAAGAGGTTTAGGCACATCATCCTCCGACATTCACAAGGAGGAGATCCATGGTGGGCGTAACGCTGGTTCATGCAGTCGAGAAGGTGTTGAGGCTGCGGAGATTACCTCTCGACGCCACTGTGATCGACTAGCCTGCCCACGAGAGGGCGAGACCCAAGTATGGCGGAACTGCAAAGACCTTAGAGATTTGTGAGGTAAATTTATACGGGCAGTTCCGTGAGCCGCTCATGGCATTTTCCCCAGACATCGCGAGATAGCGCGGGCGCTCAAGAGTTCCGTGAGTCAAGTAGGGGACGGCGACTTATGATGGATCGGCGTGGCAGATCACGATCTAGCCCGATTTGCTGATGATTACGTGGCCACCGACATGGCCAAGGTTAGGAGATTTGAGAACGGACTGAAGTTGTCCATTCAAGTGTGATAAGAGGACTTCGCTCTACGTGATGACTCCATGGCTGGGACAACTCGACTATAGAGAGAGAGAGATAGAGTGATGCCTGAGCACTGGGATGCGGTATTGGTGAGTAAGAGGAAGGAGAGTTAGTTCGAGATAGCGTAGTTTCGGGATTGGCCGGTACTATAGGAGATTCATTAAGGATTTCTCCTGAATGGCAAAGACTTATGACTAGATTGACCTCGAAGGAGTCAAGTTTGATTGGGATGACCGGCGTGAGGAGGTATCTGTAGAGTTGAAGAGAGACTTACTACCTCCTATATTGATAGTCCCTGATGTGCGGGTACACAGTTGTATCAGATGCCTCGAGGGCTGACCGGGATGTGTTTTGATGCGTCAGAGGGTAGGTAGCTTATGGTTCTCAAGCCAATAAGAATAATGAGCACTACTCCCACACACGACTTGGAGTTGGCGACTAGTCTTCGCCTGAAGATTTGGCTACTCATCATTTATATGGCGAGGAGTTCGAGGTGTACTCGCACTCATGTCAGATCAAGTATATTTCTTTTCATGTAGCAGACCTCAATATGAGGCAATGCAGATGGACGAGTTCCTGTGAGATTATGACTTCACTTGCATTACCACCCCGGAAAGGCAAATGGTGGCTGATGTCACTTAAGTCACGGAGTATTAGCTAGTATAGCTTCCCCGAGTGGCAGACATCGAGATCGTGGACAAGGCAAAGACGAAAGGTGCCTGTGGTACGCTGGGAGTTTAGTGGCTGCACTTATCGAAAGGTGAGTGATCGAGTCCTAGGGCGCGGACGCCGAGATAGTGTCTATCGGACCGCATACCAGTAATGTGACGCAGGGTCGGATTGTCCACGCAGTATGGTAGTCTTCGATATAGGGACTCGATATGGTTTCCCGCTGGATGACTCGAGAGATCTCTCGTGGAGTTTCAGCGCTTGCTCGACGAACAGAACTGTGGCACGAAGATGTACCAGGATCTTCGCCGCCAAGATTATCAGAGCGGATGAAGAGAGACACATAGGGACTTTGTTCGAGATGTCTCACGTGTCGCCAGGTTGCGTCGAGCACCGCATCCAGCAGGCTACTGGCCGCCGAGGTGGCTGCGGAAGTGAGCACGTCAAGACGGATTTCCTGTGACCCACTCGCCACTCGACACCGCAGAGACATGATGTCAGAGTGGGTGGATAGTGGACCGCTCACGGCCCAAGAGACATTTTCAAATTCTCATACGCACTCCTTCACATCGAGAGATTCTCGCGGCAGATATTCGAGAGATAGTCCCAGGGGCTACATGGAGTACCGACAAGATCCATAAGTAGTTCGATAGGACCCTCAGATTTACTGCCAAGACTTTAGAAGAGTTTCAAAGGCTATGGGCACATCACGACCATGAGTACAGCCTTTCTACCCATTGCATGCATGGTCACCATGGGAGACTCCAGACAGTGTTAGAGGACATGCTACGAGCATGTGTCCTAGATCATAATGGTAGCAGGGAAGAAAGCATTTTCCTTAGTGGAATTCGCTTACAACAACAATTTATCGTGCGAGTATACGATGGCACCAGACAGCATTGTATGGGAGGCCATGCAAAGTCATCATGTTGGACCGAGACGGGAGAGAGCTCCATCATCGGGTCTCGATCTCGATTAGAGACACCTCCTAGAAGGTGAGCTTGATACGATAGTGTCTTCCTCACCACTGCAGCCACAGAAATACGTCGACGACGACGGATCCCGAGTTCGAGGTCAGGGGATCACGCTCACGCACGCCCGTTATGAAAGACGTCGCTGGAAGTCGCTGGGTAGTTTCATCACGAGGTTTATCGGGCCTTCGAGATACTCTAGAGGGTAGGCAATCGCGGCACGGCCGTTTTACCGCCAAAGATGTCGTGTCCACGCAGGTATTTCACGCCTCCATGCCCGGCGGTACCCAGATCCGTGCCGCGGGGTGGATCGGGGACACTGGTGGTCGACACCGACGGGACCTTCGAGGGAGTGGACCGTGTGCATTTTCGATAGCCGTGGATCGGGTTTTAAGTACCAACACCGTGAGGCTAGCCAGGGTGCTTAAGTGGCGGCACATATGGAGTGGAGGAGTCAACGTGGGAGCGATGATATGACGCCACCTATCCCTTCGTTTAGGACGGAGGTACGTGGTTTAGTCGTTTAATATTTAAAATGACAAGTTTATACTTGATGGTATAAAGGCATGTTGCATATGCATGTGAGCATTAGATTGTCCTAATTTCGGGAACAAAATTCCTTTTAAGGAGGGGAGAATGCAAGACCCTAGAAAATTTCAATTTTCTGAAAAAGGGCAAAATCGTAATTTCGATCAAAACCCAAAATTTTTCTAGCCTAAAATTTTTCTAGATCTCGGATGACGAAACAGATTTCACCATTGGAAACATCTTGTGAAATCTAGCTACTACCTTGAATTTCGTCAAATTCCGAGACAGTCTAAATTTGCACGTTTTTCAAGGCATCGAGTATCGGGTGCCGTAAAACGATATGTGATGTGACAAAAGTCACCTATAATATGTACTCATGTGACACATGTTTCATGAGTAGAGAGATGATGGAAATGGACGGCCGAGATAGTGCCAAGTGTCAAAATCCAAGATTTTAGGGACATGGATGACATTTTTGAAAGTTAAATGATAATAGGACAAAAAGATGAATAGTGATCATCTTCCTCCTCCAAAAAGGAGACCAAAAACGTGCAAGGGGGAACGGATTCACAGAGGCTAGGTTTTTGAGGTTTTTAGTGAGAGAGGGAGTGACTTCTCTCTAAGATCTCGGGCGATCGGACCGTCGGATTTCTTCGGAGCAAGAAGGAAAGTTGCTCTACGCGGCGAGGACTACTCGTGGGCACCAATTTTAGGGAGTTTCAACAAACTCTGTGAGGTAGGGGTTTTATTCTACTTGTTTTACTCTTGATTTAAGTGTTTTGTGATGTTTGAGTTGATTTGAGGCCGTGAGTGGCCGTTTGATCGGTCTCAAAACTTAGAACCGAAATGTGAAAATTTTTAGGGCCGTGTGGACAGTCCGTGACAGTGTGTGTGGACTGTTTGGGAGCCTTGGATCATAATTTTTTCCATAAATTATGTTGTGGGGTGCATGAGGCCGAAATGGCCATGGAATCTGTGGGTTCACAGCTGAATCGAGATTGATGGAGCGGGTCGCTCGAGACAGCCCACTGTTATGTTTTCGTGGACCGTTAAAACAGTCCCTGCCTGCGTGCAAATTGGACCAAAATCGCCCATGTGTTTGCGGTGCATGAATTGTGTGGAAATTGTGTTAGCTCAAGTGAGTTAACTTTGATGTTATTGATTAAAATAGAGTAACATGTTGTTGTGATTTAATTTATGTCAATATATGCATGATGATGTATTGGCATGTGTTGTATAAATTGTGTTGGAATGGCATAATGCATTTCATATGCACCGTACCTAGAAATTAGGTGTGTGCAAGGACATGAACAATTGAAAGAAAAGCTTAACATGGCTATGAAGGGGATTTCAATGGATGATTTTCCTGAGAATGGTGTCGAGATGGTCCTACAATTACACGTCGGAGGAGCCCATGTATTGTTTTGGAAGGTTCTCCAACACATTCGTCTCGGAGGGTAGTCCCATATTTTTACCGAAATTCGGTAGTGTATTTTCAAGAACAACAAGTTTTGTTTTGAAAATGATATTTTTCTATACATGGCTAGCAAGTGTGGAGGGAGTCGGTGAGGACTCGAGACATGGGAACGGCATTTGTATATCTGGCAGGATCTACGACCATTTGAGTGTGTGTTTACATTGAGCATTGTATATGCACTTAGGTGGGGAGTAACCCATTTAGGGTGATTCCACTCATCGGGGCTATAGCGCTCACCTCGGCCGAGGGAATATTATTTCTGCACAGAGCGCTCGAGGAGACTCCGCCATCATGAGGTCGATTTAGAAGAAAGCCATTGTGGCTTGCAGTTATTATGTATGACATGTATTAGAATTTAATATATATGTTTGTATTGAGAGTAGTGTGTTAACTCTGAACTATCGTGATATAGTCGATGTATTTGTGAAATATTGGATGCAGGGCCTATGGCCATTATTTTACTGCAGAACCTGTGGTGGTCAAGTGTAAATTATCGGGGATTACAGGTTTTGTACCTGGGTAGAGCCGTGACAAAGGACTCTCGTCGATTTTCAAGGAGTGGTGTCGGGCACCACATCCACTAATATTCATGCTGGGATTCGTTGTCAACGGACCCCCGGGCTAACTTTGATGTTATTGATTAAAAATAAGAGCAACATGTTGTCGTGGATTTAATTTATGTCAATATATGAATGATGATGTATCGCATGTGTTGTATAAATTGTGTTGGAATGGCATAATGCATTTCATATGCACCGGTAATCCTAGAAATTAGGTGTGTGTGTACACATGAACAATTGAAAGAAAAGCGAATGGTTGGCGAAGGGATTTCAATGGATGATTTGAGAATGGTGTCGGGATATGGTCCTACAATTACATCGCTTCTGAGGAGCCCATGCATTGTTCTGGGAAGGCTCTCCAACACATTCGCCTTGAGGGTAGTCCCATATTTTTACCGAATCTGCAGGTATTTTCAAGAACAACAAGTTTTTTTGAAAATGATATTTTTCTCATACATGGCCTGCAAGTGTGAGGAGTCTGGTGAGACTCGAGACATGGGAATGGGCATTTAGACATTCAAGTAGGATCACGAATTTACTTGAGTGTGTGTTTACATTGGAGCATTGCATATGCATTTAGGTGGGGAGTAACCCATTTAGGGTGATTCCACTACTGGGCGATAGCTCACCTTGTCGAGGGAATATTGTTTCAAGTACAGAGAGCGTTCGAGGAGACGGCTCATCATAGAGGTCGATTTAGAAGAAAGCCGGGTTGTGGCTTTGGTAGTTATTATGTATGACATGTATTAGAATTTAATATATGTTTGTATTGAGAGTAGTGTGTTAACTCTTGAACTATTGTATATAGTTGATGTATTTTTGTGAGTATTGATGCAGGGGCCCAAGTGGCCATTATTTTACTCGCATGTGGACCATGTGTGGTCAGTGTAAATTATACTTGATTGTGTTTTGTACTGGTAGAGCTCCTCGCATAAAGGAGACTCTGCCCGATTCATGAGTGGTGTCATTACCTGACATCCACGACATTCGCGTTGATTGTGTTGTCACCGCACTTCGCTTTTGGGGCGTCACAATAATACCATAGTCCTTATTATTTGATTACAATACTTTACACAAAACATATATCAAAACAGCCTGCTCTTACATATTTTATAAAGTAAGAACCAAAGCCACAACCCGCTTTCTTCACAATGGCTACCAAGTGAGCCTCGTCTCTACAATAATTCATGTACCTGGTGTTGGTCCACGATAAAGGCGAGCACGCCCAATATAAACTCCAGTAGGCTACTTCCCCACCTAAGTGCACATGCAATGGTCATGTCACCAAAAAAAAAAAAAAAAACACATTCCAATCAAGATTATGAAAACCTAGAATTGAATTCTACATGCCATGAATGAAATGCGACTCACCATGTCCCATGTACCAAGTCCTCACCGACTCAATCAAACCCAAGTCCCAACCGACTCCTATCACACAATGCATAAACCCATGCGTGATAAAATCCATCATTCTTGGATTACATCCGTTGATCATTTTACAAAACAAATTTCATTTGTTTTTCAAACCAAAAGCTTTTTGGATGTTACATCTCAATGATCATTTATATTCAAAATCATGTGTCTTTGTGGCAGTGAATCAGGTCTCACGCAGCATCGTAGTTTCCTTTTACACTTTCACGGGCTTTCATCGTTGGACACATATGTATAACCAAAATTAACGGGGTTTTCACCTGAGGGGGTGTTTATCCCTACTTGCTAATACCCAACACATATTTTTATTTTTTGTTTCAATTTTGACCGTTTAACCCTGCTGGACGTTGTTTCGCCGTACCGAGCCCACCCAATCAAACACCAAACACAATGTTGATTATAACCATGCACTCACACCCATTTCATGCGATGTCCCTTTGCATATGCAATGCGATGTACCATTTCATGCTTATACCTTGTCACATATATGATGAATGCTATATGGACAATTCTACTCATGCATTTCACCCATGTATCATGGAAAATTATATCAAACATGCATGTAATATCCACAAAATTTCATTCATGTCAATGTATCATACGCGCATATATTAATATCATAATCAACCATTACTTAGTCATAACGACGCGACTTATCTAGGCTTAAATTTGCGATAACATGTCCACAAATTAAAATAGCTCATAACATTCTGTATGTAATGGCCATCAACACACACCATTCATCACATGTCAATACATTATGACACACATATTGACATCCAATCAATTATTACCAAGCATGTCATTCAAACTCAAGTAATGACAACCTCATCCTCAAGACCGATTGTGGAATAGAGATGCCCACAAAAAATTCCACACAACAAGCCATAACAAACCACGGATAGTTCTGAACTCGATAAGAAAACTAGCCCCAACAAATTCAAAATCTAGACACAAACCATTAAACAGCCTTCTAAGCTTTAGGCACCTAAAACGGACCATAATTTGAGTTATAGAGGTCTGATTTTAGTGATTCAAAAGTCTAACATCAAGTTCTCGATAGAGATACACTTCGAGGCATACTAGCTCACCCTCCCTTTTCTAACTAAAAACCAGCCCCAAAAACTAGACATCATATAGGGTCAAAACAGGGCACTATTCCCATAACCCATTATTTTGCCAAACCACCCCTTAAGGCAAAAAGGGTCAAACAACCCCTTAGGGCATTCAAACTCAACCAAACAGCCCTTATAATGGAAAATAAACCAAAGTATGAAGAATCTCTACCTCTTGGAGTGTATAAGAAAGTCTAGGAAGTCCTATGGATACTTCCTAAACCTGAAACCTTTGATTTCCCGAACTCCTCACTAACTTTAGCGAAATCTCTGTGGTTTTCTGGGCATTCCACATCGTAGCCCTCGTCGAGTAGATGAATTCGTCTAGCCCGACGAATCTCGACTCCACCCGACTTAGAGATCAGAGAGAAGCTGGAGCCTCTCCCCTCTCTCTCTCTCTCCTCTCTCTTCTCTCCCTCCCCACGCTTTTCTCCTCCCAACAAATATGATATATTTTATGCTAAAATTTCTTTTTGTCAATTTTAAATACTTGGTCCATCGCCGCTAATGTCCATGACTTATTCAGTCCGTCATTATGAAAAATTTATTTCAGCCTCGTCTGCTTAATTTATTTAAAATGAACTTTTCTTAATTTATTTTCAATTTTTGAAATTTTTCAAAAATCCCCTTTTTTTTTGTTCGTTGGATGCTCGATGCCCCGGCACAAGGAAAACTACCGCCTTAATTTAATGTACTGCTTTGCCTTGAAAGGGAGTATTATATATATATATATATATATATATATATATATATATATATATATAATATATATATATATATATATATATATATATATATTCTAGCATAGTTTCTTCTACAATGGTAAGGATAACCCCAACTTTCTTAAGTATTATGGAGCAATAAGTGGCTTAAGAAATTAAGTTTAAGGAAAAGGAATTGCATCTTGTTAGATGGGCTCTAGAGGCAAGATGCTTTAGAAATTAATATTGTGAATGAAGTGTGGGTGTGTTTTCTTCATTGTAGTGGCTTTTAACATTTATCACTTATAGCAGGCTAAATTTTTATGCATGTAAATTATGGCATAACTACCACACACATGTTTTAAAGTAATGGGTGAAGGTTCTTATAAATAGCATCAGAGCAAATCCTCCAACTTGTGAGAATATGTTTGACCCTTGTTATGTTTATAGGAGGGGAAAATGATTTATTTTTCACATCCCATATTGAACATGGGTGAAAGTTATAAAGGTTATATAATGATAAACCCTTCTAATTCTTGTAGACATGTTTAAAAGGTATGAGGGCTCCCTTAAGCTCAGGGGCATATCTAAGCAATGCCCAGTGGGAGCAAGTGTCCCACTCAAATTTTTTTGAAAATAATTTTTGTAAAACCTAGGAAAATTTGAAAATTTGAAAATGGCAAAATGATATTACACACAATAATTCTGGGCGTATCGGTTCAGAATAGAAAATTTCTGCATCTCTGATGAAGAAACGGATTGCGCCAAGCAATTGCCTCGCTAAATCTAGTGACCCGTAAAAATTTCATTAATTCGAGACAACTGAATTTTTTACAAGTTTCGGATGATAAGTCGCCGCTGATTCTTAGTGGGATCTAGATTTTTACGAAAAACTTTAAAGTTAGAAACCACTTGAGCTGGTTAATTTAAAATAAATTGAACTCGAAAATAATTAAATTGTTCGGGCAAACTAATTCGAATGAGAGATGGTCACAGGAAAATTTATTAAAAGTCAAAAGGAAAACAAAGGAAGAAAAGGAAACGACGCGTTGAGCTTAGAAGAGAGAGAGAGAAAGGCAATCTCTTCTCTCTAAGATCTACAACCCACCGTGGCTCGGCCACGGAGTAAAAGGCAAAGTTGATCCACGCATCACAAGGTACACGAGGGTACCAAAATCTTGGAGTTTCGCTAAACTCCACGAGGTAGGGAATTTTCCTACTTGGGTTATTTCTAGCCTAAAGGTCATTTAATGACTTGAGGTTTTCTTAGAAGCCATAAATTTTAGTCCCAAATTTTAGGGACTAAGTGTAGGAATTTTTGGAATCAAGTTACGCTCGGGCTGAATTTCAAGATTGTTTTTGAATAGTCCTTGCTAAAATTTTGGGACTGTTTTTGGACAGTTCGAGCTTAATTTTTGGGACTGTTTTTGGGCAGTCTCGGACTGGGTTTGGGTTTGGTTTTAATTCCGGGACTGATGTCTTCGGGTTTTGTTGTGTGTTTTGGTATCACAGTAATTTGGTGATTAACCATGAAGGACCAAGAGGTGCCCTGTTTTATGTGGGTCTAAGTTGTGGGCCATTTTGTATGTTATTGTTAGAAAAAAAATTAAATAACATGCTATTGTGTGTAAAAATCATGTTAATATGTGCTTGCGTGATGTATTAACATGGAAATGGTGATGAATGAAAATTATATGTAGGAACATAATTATCCGAAATTTATAAATGTCAGAAGGGTAATTTTATGCATGAGAAACGACATAGCATGAAATGGCACATATCTGCATTTCATATGCACAGGACATCTAATATTGGGTGTGTGCATGGTATGGTCATCCATCAAGTAGTTAGATGAATGGGTAGTGAACTCGCACTGGACGATGTCCACAAATGTTTCATGGTTTAAAACATAAAAAGAAATATAAATATCAGGCGTCATGAGCAAGAAGTGAAACGTTAATCCCCTGTGAAAAGCCCGAACATGGGTGTAAGAGACTCAGGGGGTGATTTGAAAAGTTTTCAGATGGTGTAAGAGACCTCGCAGCTGTAGTCGGTGCTCGCGCCCAAAGAAGACACACCTAGCCATGGTTATCACATTGCATTTCGAGTCAGGTGATGTGGAGCCTGATCGACTCGGGATTAGCAGCCCATTAGCACTTGCACGAGTACCAGTGAGCCGCAAGGGCCTTATATGTGTGTTTGGCCACTATCATGATCTATTGTCACACTCTGGCATAGTACAGCGAGGGAGTCTCGAGTGACTCGATATGGGCATGAAGACACTCCATGCATGACATACAACATTCATGCACATTTTCACTGATGTGTATGGGTTGGTTTGATCATCAGAAGGAAGCACTTAGTGGGGAGTAACCTTGTAAGAGATTATCACTACTAGGCATTGCTCACCCTATCATAGGACCGCCTTTCGTGCATGTGGAGTTTATAGGAGATTCGCATCCGACGAGGCCGTGATTGTGAAGAAGGTCGACATGTGGCCCGACAATACTTTTGTAAAGTATTTTATGGAAAATAATTGTAATAAAATTATTTTCGACTATTGTATAAATAGTCGTATGTAATTATGGTAAGAGGGTCGGATCTGACTTCATGGACTGTGAATTAAGCATTTTATTTTCTGCATTTTAGATTTAAATGAATGTAATGTCCTTGTGAAGGATGTATATATTGAGGATATGAAAGATGGACCCTATAATAACATTACTAAGTGAGACCTCGGATGTGAAGTGATTATACCTGTTATTTAGGTTTAATGTTAGGTAGAGCTCCTCGAACAAAGGAGGCTTTGCCCGATTTTTTTTTAAAAATATGGATCCCGGAGCAAATGGGACACAACAAAGATGGTATCAGGGTCACCAAATCCACAGAATCTCCATGGGCTGAAGGGGTCACAATAGACTTTGATTTGGGGCTTCACAAACGTATCGAGCTTAGGTAAACGATTACCTAGTGGAGCCAATGTGGGTATCCACAGTATGGTCTCGATACTAGCCTTCGTCTCAAATAGGTATCAAGAGTCTTAGGTACAAGAGTAGTGAGGGTCACGAGCATGGGTCTAGATCAGCATTGTTGTGTGTCAAGGTTGTGCTTAATAATATGCCGTGGTGATATGTGTGGTGATTTGGTATGAATAAACACAGAGGATCAGAGATGGAACACTAAAGTTTAGAAAACATACAACTTTAAGGGTTCGAAAAACAAAATGAACGTGATAGTTCGGGACTTGATTTGTATCAATGTCTGGCATTACGCATCACTAAGGAAAAGGGATGAACTATAGTTCATGATGTTAAAGTCTATTGCTGGTCGCGCTACACTACGTAGACCGAGATAGAAATTTAAGAATTTTATCGCTTATCCGACACGTAGATGGCTAGCAGGGAAGAGGACGCCGCACGGGCTTAAGTAATAACCTACGACCACCGCCTAGACCAATGCACCTTCATGAAGTGTTGCCGTGCGGACTGCTTCCCTTGGCGCAGCAAGGTTGTCACGCCACCATCACACCGCCGGCACCGGGAACCATGGGCCGGCACCTCCGCAGGTTCGAGGCAATTTGAATCTCCGGCCCTCAAGGGATGGCGGCACCGTGATGCGGCAGGTCATTGCTTATAATTAGTTGGAAAAAGGACAGCTGTGCGCCGCAAATGCCATCATCAGACAAAGCCGGTGCCACGACGGCCGCTACAATCGCGACGCATCAGTTCAACGGCAATGTGGACGAGTAACCTTCAGGTTTTGTGGCACATCATCCTCCAACATACATGGGGGGAGGGGACTCGATGGTCAGGACAACCTTGGCCATTGGAAGAGGAGTAGATGACACACGGAGCATCCAGGATATGGGTGCTAATACTAAGAGGAAGGAGAATCAATCTTTTTTTAATTCGGGAAGGAAGAGGAAGACTTCTATTCCACAGGGATTTCAAGGACGGGGCGGTGGTTATCAGGGCCAAGGTCGAGTCGAGGCTTCTAGCTAGACGGGGTAAATGACATGCTATCATTTCCATTAATCAAGTACACGAGACAGAGATTGTCCACAGAGGCTGGGGATCCCGAATTATAGATCGACGCATTCTACCATCGCGGGACAAAGCGCGGGACAATAGTTTGTTCATTCTCATCCCAGTGCGGACCAAAGGGACCAGTATAAGTCTCAGGGTGCTACACAGCGCCTTTCGCTATAGCGTATAGGCCGTAGAGACCAGTGGTACGGGTCAAGGCGAGAGGAGAGGGTTCACTGGCCGGTACATCGTGGATCCAGGGTGTGTTCATCTATCACACTACAGATCGAGCCAGCTTGATCACGCTGATGTGGTATGTTTATGCTATCTCACTTATGGGATAAGTTATAGTTTGATTATGGTGCATTGTATTCTTTATGATGCATCTAGTGTGATGTTTCGGGTTTGGGAGGCAGAGGACCTCCGTCGGTTTTCATTATATCGCGAGTTCTCCCTAGACTGGGGGGTGAGGATTGATCAGATATGTCGAGATTGTGAGTTAGAGATCTTAGGGATTTTGCTCACAAGTGGACCTTTGGGTGAGGGACATATCGAATTTTGATGTCATTCTTGGCGTGGATTGGTTGATGGCACATCGAGTCATCATTGACTGTGATAGTAGGAGGATTTCTGCTTACACACCGGACGGTATCTGTGTGACTTTTCAAGGGGAGAAGCATGATGCTTTACCCCAGACAGTGCATAACTCCAGATAGAGTGGACAATTGATGGGTTGGCTAGAAAGCCTTACCCCCGAGGATCATGAGACAGAATCGATCTACCCCGTAGTTCGCGAGTACGAGGATGTTTTCTCCGACGAAGACGGATTACCTCCCCGCATGTGGATGCGGACTTTATCATTGAGTTACACCGGCACGCCGCCACTTCTATGACTCCTAATAGGATGGCACCGGTTGAGTTGCAGAAACTCAAGGTCCAATCAAGAACTATTGATATGGTTTTATTAAACCGAGCACTTCACTTGGGAGCGCTCAGGTTCTATTTACTAGGAAAGAGGTCAAAATTCGAGTGGAATGACTTGAGTAAGAAGGCATTCCAGGAATTGAAAAGGAGGCTTACTACAACTCCTATTCTGATAGTCCTAGAACAGGGACAGAGGTACATGGTGTACTGTGATGCCTCTAGGGACGGACTACGATGTGTCTTGATGCAGCCGAGAGGGTTGTAGCTTATAGGTCTAGACAACTAAAAAATCATGAGCAGAATTACCCTACACATGATCCGAGTTAATGCCATTGTCTTTACTTTTAAAGATTTGTGCCACTATCAGA
The DNA here is from genome assembly GCA_016808115.1 of Tetrastigma voinierianum. Taxonomy (NCBI): domain Eukaryota; kingdom Viridiplantae; phylum Streptophyta; class Magnoliopsida; order Vitales; family Vitaceae; genus Tetrastigma; species Tetrastigma voinierianum. Next base: position 5,371 of record JAEQBH010005222.1, on the reverse strand, counting down.
TGTAGAGTTTGAGGTATTTTCATACCACAAGAGTTTCAGGCGACATTTTCACATAGCGGACCTCAACATGAGGCAACGCAGATGGACGGAGACCGTGGGACTGAGATTTCACTTTGCATAACCATCCCGTAAGGCAAATGGGCACACACTCAATCTAAGTCACTGGAGTATTGGCTATTGTAGTTTCCTGAGTGGCATATGCTCAGATCAGGACAAATTTTTAGTCATGCAGCATGTGGATCAAGCTTGGTGGAGCACTGTGTGGAGTTCAGCTATGCCATCCCTACTGAGCAAGGTAATCGAAACTTAAGGGCAAGGCGCAGAGATATTGTTCATCAAGGATCGGGTACAGTCAGGTAAGGGTGACGAAGGCTGGGCCATCCACACATATGGTAGTCTTCGTTATAGGGGACCGCCTGAGATAGGAGATCCCCCAAGAGTTCCACTGCTCTCGATTCGCTGTGCATTTAGGTCGCACGAAGAAATACCGCGATTCGCTTCCAAAGACACGAGAAGAATGGCGACACGCTTGGGGATTTTGTTCGACCGCGGTCTCCGGCAAATAGCAATTAAAATCCTAGCACCGTAAGCCGCTAAGGCTACTCCAAATTCGGAGGCAGCGCAGGAAGGAGATGTCACGATGGATTTTGTGACCTCGGGCCGGGCTACTGCGACACAAAGTGGGAGGCATGATGCCGTATGTGGCATAGTGGACCTAAAAATACTTTGGTGTCACACACTTTCTAGCGGTGCGAAGACTTGCACGCTAAGGAATTCCTACCTGGTTGTATATTCGGGGGAGATCACGGCTACATGGAGGTTAGTCTCATCGTATTCGATAAAAGGATCTCAGATTTCAAGACACTTTCGAAGAGTTTCCAAAGGCCACGAGGACGCAGCCGACGATGAGCACCTTTATCCAAAGATCGATGGTCACCGTGAGAGGACCATATAGGTTTTAAAGGACATGCCGCGAAACATGCGTCCCGACCATGGTAGCTAGAGAGCACTTACTCACGAATTCGGGCCACAACAATAGCGTTATCAAGTAGCATACGTATGGCACCCTATGAGGCTTTATATGGGAGGCCATATCGATCCCTAATTTGTTAGACAGAGGTAGGAGAGAGTTCCATCACTGGTCCAGATCTGTTTAGAGACACCTCGGAGAAGGTGGGTTTGATACAAAAGCGTCTTCTTACGGCTCAAAGCCGGCAGAAGAGCTATGCCGATAGATGGCGTCGACCTCTAGAGTTTGAGGTAGATCACGTCTTCTTGAAGGTGAGGCCTAAGAGAGGAGTGGTCGATTCGGCATAAGGGAGGCTAGCGCCAAGGTATTGGGCTATTCGAGTACTCGAGAGGATGGGTCAGCCTATGCATCGACAATACTACCACTTTAGTTTATCGGGGTGTCCATGAGGTGTTCCACGCCTCCCTTTCTTCCGAAGTATACCTGCATCCAACTCATGCAGTGGATTGGGGAGGGATTATTGTTGATACGTATGGACCTTTCGAGGAGGACTAGCCCAGATCTTGATAGCTGACTGTGTTTACGACGCAAGACCGTGAGGCTAGTGAAAGTGTTGTGGCAACTCCGAGGAGTGGAGAAGGCAATTTGGGAACGAGAGGACACGATGCGAGTCACCTATCATTTCCTATTTGAGGATGAAGGTGCGTTGTCTAATATTAGAAGTCTAATATTGGAACTAGAATGACTATTATATATGCATGTGCTTGTGTGTTATATGTATGAATTTTGGGGACAAATTGCTATGGGGAAGAATAAACCCAGAAAAATTAGAAATTTTCAAAAATGGAAAAATGATATCATAATAATAAATTTCCGTATCGGTCTGTGGAAGCCTAGAAATTTCTAGATATCTTGGATGACTAACCTGGATCGCGCCATTAAATTCCTTGCTCCTCGCAAAATCTAGTGACCTTAAAAAATTTCATCGAATTTTGAGAAAATCGTAATTTTTACGAAGTTTCGGGTGATAAGTCACACGACTTCCAGTGACTAGATTTTTACAAAACTTCTAAGTCTAAAATGACTTGAGCTAAGTCTATTTAAAATAAATTGAACCTAAAATAAAATAAATCGCTTTTGGGGGTAGAAATGTAATTCAAATGAAAGATGGACACATGGCAAAAAAAAAAGGATAAAAGGATAAAAAGTCAAAAAGGAAAACAAAGGAATAAAAGGAAAACGGCAGTGAGAGTGAGAAAAGAGAGAGAGAGAGAGAAAGGGAAAAAAAAATTTCGCTTCTCTCTAAGATCTACGGAAATTAGACCGTAGGTTTTCATTGGAGCAAAAGACAAAGTTGATCCACGCATTGCAAGCTACGCCTGGGTACCAAAATCTTGGAGTTTCATCAAACTCCACGAGGTAGGGAATTTTCCTACTTGAGTTATTTTTATCCTAAAGACTATTTAATGGCTTGAGGTTTTCTTAGAGGCCGTGAGATGCCATAAATTTCAATCCCAAATTTTTGGGACTAAGTGTAGAAATTTTAGGAATTTTGAACTATTTTCGAACAACCCAGTCGACTCAGATCTGCTGATACCCCGGGCTATATTTTCTGACAAATCTCGAGCTGAATTTTCGACTATTTTCGAGCAATGAACTGGTTCGGTTTGGTTTTAATCTCTGGATCGATGTCTTCGGTTTTGTGGTGTGTTTAGGTATCACAAAGTAATTCTAAGTGGGATTTAACCATGAAGGGACCAAGAGGCTCTGCTTTACGTGGTCCAAGATGTGGGCCATTTTGTGTGTTATTGTTGGAATAAATTAAATAACATGTTGTTGTGTGTAAAAATCATGTTAATATGTGCTTGCATGATGTATTAACATGGAAATGGTGATGAATGGAAATTATATATAGGAAATATAATTATCCGAAATTTATAAATGGTGCATGTAGCTCTTATTATAAATGTAGCATGACATAACATGAAATGGCATATCTGCATGTCATATGCATAGGGACATCAACATATTGGGTGTGTGTTCATGGGTATGGTCATCCATCATCAATGTTGATGAATGGGTAGTGAACTCGTACTTTGGACGACATCTAATAAATGTGTCACGGTTTAAAACATAAAAACAAAGATAAATAATGTGTGTTGGGTGGAGCAAGAAGGGGACCGTTAACCCCCTCAGGTGAAAAGCCTGGAACATGGGTGTAAGAGACCTGGGGTGTTATCCGAAAAGTTCTGCATAGGTGTAAGAGACCCGCGGTGTAAGCCAAAAAGTTCTGTTGCGCAAAGAAGACACACAAACATGGTTATCACATGATTTCAGTCAGGTGGGATGTGAGCTCGATTAACTCGCAGATTAGTTGTTCATCGCACTTGCATTGAGTATCAAGAGCCTGCATGGGCTTTTTGATATATGTGTGTGTCATTGGTACTACTAAAGGATGCTTGTCACACTTGGCATAGGCATATGTGAGGGAGTATGTGAGTGACTCGAGATATGGGCATGAAGCCATTCCATGCATGACATATGACATTCATGTAGACATTTTCACTTGGATGTGTATGGGTTGGTTTGATCATTTTATGAGCACTTAGGTGAGGAGTAACCTCAGGAGATTATCACTCTCCGCATTGCTAAACTCCGTCATGACCCTTCGTGCAATGTGAGTTTGATAGGAGACTAAGGCTCTAACGAGGCTTCGTGATTGTGAAAAAGGTTTGATAAGTGGCCTTGATAATACTTTAGTAAAAGTATTTTATGTAAAAGAGTTGTAATTAAATTCTTTGGACTATTGTATAAATAGTCAGTATGTAATTATGGTAAGAGGGTCGGATTGGACTCTTATGGACTGTAATTAAGCCGCTTTATTTTCATTTTAGATTTAAAATGTGAATGAATGAGGCTCGAGCAAAGGGATGTATATATCAGATATGACATGAACCTTGTGGAGTTGATACTACTTATATTGAGACCCTGGTTAGGTTATGATTATATTGTTATTCAGGTTGTATATTGGGTATAGCTCCCCGAACAAAGGAGGCTATGTCTGATTTTTTTTTAAAATATGGATCCCGATAAATGGGACACAACAGTGTGGTATTGGGTCACCTGAAATCCAATAAGAATTTCAGAAGGACGTGGTTGTCAACGGACCCCGACTGGGGGGCGTCACAATTTCCATTGTATTTAGGAAATTCGCTCAAATGCTATACTTTGCCCCCATTGAAATTTCTAAATATTAAGCTATTAAGTTGAAGGCCAAGTTTAAAAAATTTGTAAGACTTATATCACTTAATCTTGGCTCCATCTAAACTAATCCGGCTTCGCCTAATCGCTTAGTTTAAAGTCGAGAATATCTTCCCGATTTGTACATGTCATTAATCAATTCATAGATATGTGTGTGTTATATTAATCAAATGTGATTGGAGAATATAATTTTTTTAATCTCATTTGAATAGCCCTCGTTTGGATTAAGTGGTAAAGGAATTAGGTTAATGCGTAGGGATCCCATGTTGGAATCCAAAGTCTAGCTCGAGTGGTAAATGAATGAGAAGGAGTTACAGAAGATCTCATGCTCGAATACTTATGAGAATATAGTACTACAATGTAATATATATACAAAGTGAATAGAAGTAAAAAAATCTTATTTGAATAAAATACTATAAAAATAGTTTTTTTTTTTAAAGTCAATACTATAAAAATATTTGGAAAATAATTAGATGGAATTTATAAGTGATTTGAAACTTTTTTCTTTAAATACTATAAAAACTATTTTCTTTAAATAAAAAATAAAAAATGTCACATTGTTTGAAAATGAAAAAAAATTTACCATCAATTACTTTTATTTTTGTTTATTTGCAGTTTTGAAAAGAAAATCATTCTAAAAAAGGCCACAAAATGTCCCCATATTTCCTACATTTTATTTTCCTTATTATTTTTCCATGCAAAGAAAGAAATAATCCTTTCTAAACCATTTGTATTATATTTCATTTCATTTTTTTATTAAATGATAACCAAAATAAAAATTGAGATTATGTGATAAAAAAAAGAGTAAAGATTAATCCAATAAACAAACCCATATCATATTTTAACTAAAAACACATCCAAAAAAGGAAAAACAATATGGATTCATCTCCTTTCCAAGAGTCATCTCCTTCTCACATCATCACTGATTTGGAAAAAAAATCCAATCTCTTAGATGAGATGCTTTAAGATAGATAAGAAAATAAATCTAAATTCTTAAAATATGGAAGAAATAATAAATAGCTCTCATAATGAAATAATAATATCAAATAATATACGAATGATGATTTGATTCAAAGACCCTTTCAAAAGCAATAAATCTAACCCTTATTTAATTTTGACATCATTTTGATAAAAATATCC